>CM047870.1:22937376-23028900 GCA_026212405.1 Petrea volubilis
TTTATATAGATGATATTCTAATATTTTCAAAAAATATTGAAATCCATTTTAAACATTGGGATATTTTTAGAAAAATAATAATTCAAAATGGTTTAGTAATTTCTCAACCAAAAATGTCATTGTTTCAAACAAAAGTCAGATTTTTAGGACATAATATAGAAAATGGTCAAATAATTCCTACAAATAGGAGTATTGAGTTTGCTAACATGTTTTCTAGTGAGATAATTGATAAAACTCAATTGCAAAGATTTTTAGGAAGTTTAAATTATATATCTTCCTATTATTAAAATTTAGCCCAAGATACTGCTATTTTATATAATAGGTTAAAAAAGAAACCTATTACTTGGAATGATAATCATACTAAGGTTGTTAGACTAATCAAATCCAAGGTTAGTAAGTCACCTTGTTTAATGTTAGCTAATCCAGAATGGGAAAAAATAATAGAAACTGATGCTAGTGATATCGGATATGGTGGAATATTAAAACAAATACCCCCTATAGATAATAAAGAATACTTAGTAAGATATTATTTAGGAAAATAGAATAATAGCCAGAAGAATTATGCAACAATAGCTAAGGAAATTTTAGCTATAGTCAAATGTGTCTTAAAATTCCAAGATGATTTATATAATCAAAGTTTTAAATTTTTTACTGATTGCCAAGCAGCTAAATTTATGTTTAATAAGGATTTTAAGCATGATGTGTCTAAACAAATGTTTGCTAGATGGCAAGCTCACTTAACACCTTTTGACTTTGTCATACATTATAAAAAAGGGAAGGATAATAGTCTTCCAGACCTTTTAACTAGAGAATTTTTACAGGATAATGGCCACAAGAGTGAAGATGGTGCCTAGGGTACAAATCCCTACAATTTGGATCACCAATATGTGGGATCAACGACTTTATAGTCAAATTTATAATAGATCTATTAATTTTAGTTTTACAGGAAAAATAGGTATTACTAGGATTATATTCCGACTTAGGCAAATGAAAAAGCTTAATCAAGACATAAGAATGTGTTTTGGAACAAGAACCTACTTAAATGGTGGGACACTTACTATTTATGCTAGGGAATACCTAGAGAGTAATTTGAGGTTTGTAAGGTTTAATATTAGAAACCTTCAGAAAGAAATTGAGAAATCTTGTATAGCATGAGTCAAGCTAGTACAAGTAATGAGTGTAATTGTTCTCAGAAGAAAAAGTTTCTAAGAAAGTTTATGAATTAAGTGTTTATGAAAGATTAATCTATCATCATATGTTTGTAGATAAGAGTTGAATAAATTTTCAACTCTATCCTTATAAACATTTGAAAAGAATGATTAAAGATCAGAAACAAAATCAACAAATATTTGATGATATTGTTTATTGTATCACTAATGACAGATATATTGATGAAAATAAAACTTTATCTCATGATGATTATTCATATTTAATTAATCATTATAGATATTATGCTTGTAAAAAAGTATATTATGAGAAACAAATTCCAAATATTATATACTAACATATATTTGATGCACATGGCATTAAGAGGTGAATATATGATGACAATTCCCAGAATTGTTCAAGATTCTCGAGATATTGATAAAACAATTAAAAGATTAAAATCTGATATTGACAAAATTGAAAAGGATAATTAATTTTGAAAATATTCTTTGCTTTCTTTATTATTATGAATATTTACATATGCTTAAAGCTGATCTTATTTACTGGAAAAAAGAAAGCAAGATGTTGATAAAGTCATTAATGAAAGTTGTATTGTTTAACAGATGGATAATGCCAGATTTCAAAGACTACAACAAAGAATTGAGCAATTTAATATCAATGCTGATAATTTACAGCAAAGATATTTGCAGTTCTTGTTAAGGCATTCCAGTGTTAAGGCAATAATTAAAAGATCAGGACAAGTTGATTCTATGATTAAATCTCTAGAATCAATTTTGCCTATCATTGATAATGATGAAGTTAAACAAGAAGTGGAAAATAATATTTTTCATTTAAAAGAGAAAAAGGCATAAATTGCCAAAGTTATTACTGAAGCATGCATTGCATAAGTGATTGTATGCACTATACATACAACTAGTCCACTATCAAACAGTTAGTGGTAAAGACTTCTCAAATCCGTTGATGGGTGACAATTTTCCAAAAAAAATTTTAATAGTTTTATTCCTGTAATTTTCAGGAATAATGTTTCCACAAAAAGGATACCAAGGTAATAATTACCGCGGTAGGGAAGGAAGAACATATTCCAACCCTAGAGGTGGAGGAGGCAGACATCTGATAAACCAGATGGGCCAAAAGAAACTTTATAAAGAGAGTTTCTCAAATGATCCTGAATTAAATAAGGAATTTTAGGATTTTTTTGAAGCATAAAAAAGGAAATGTTGCTTCAAGCTCAAGAGTTAATTCTACTCCTACATATGCTAATGCTGTTAATACAGAAGAACATAATGAAGAAGGTAAATCTCTTCCATATATTCAAATGGGTAAGAAAGAAGTAATTTTTCTTCTTGAACCCAAGGATCTTTTAATTTCCAAGGATCCATATAAATTAAAAGAAAGATATTTGGAAGATAAATCTTATCCAGGAGGCACTTTAAAAGGCCGACTTATTTGTGAAAGAATTTTGGAAATAACAGGATCTGTTCAATTTGAACATTTCTATCCAAAAGGAAGATTTGCATTTTATAGCTATACGAAAGCTATAATTAAGCAATTAATTACTACTGAGCAATGGGGTTTAAGTACCTTCCGAGAAAAAGAATTTTTTATGCCTGAATTGAAACAGGTAATAAGGTTTAATTACTGGGATTATTTGGATGCCTTTAAAAGGTGTTTTTTCTACGATAATCCGAAGAACAAGCATACTTGGTGGTTTAAAGTATTTCTAGATGTTTATGAAGGTAATATTCCTTCATGGTTCATAAATTAGTGGACAATATTCGGTCTTTCGATCAAAGTTCTTCCAGAACCATTCAAAGGTCTCTATGAGGAATGGATAAATCTATCTTCCAGAATAAAGAAATCCAAGAAAGATAATGTTTGGATTGAGGAAATCTCCTCACTCCATTTCTTCACGGAATTCTCATTACCATGGATATGGAAATGGGAACCAGAATTGGGTTATACCCTGGAGAATCTGCCATGTCTTAAACGGACATATTTTACTTCATTTTGGAAGAAAATTATTCTTAAAGATGATGATGGAGAATATTTCTCAAAGGAAACATTGGAAATAATGAAAGACAGAATAAATTTCTATCAACAACAACTTAAGGAATCTAGTCCTTATTCTGAAGATAATACTATCTGTCATAATATTGTGAAAGATTTGAAGATGAAAGGGGAATCTACCTCAGAAGATGAAATAATTGAGAGATATTTGTCTAAAATGAAAAAAGATTTGAAAAAGAATTTTGGACTTGAGTTGGAAACAGATAATATCTCTGTCTCATCATCTTCAAAAGATGATTGTGTCTTAACTGGTGAGTCGCAAGATCCAAATGAGGACGAAGCCGATATCAATATTGATGTGATGTCACAATCAAGAGGGAAAAGAAAATCTGCATAATTGTGGATGACGAAAGCCATGACATCAGATGAATCAATAATTGAAGCACCAGACAAATTTCTTAATTGAAGTCACTATTAGGGAATCTACTTTCCCTGTTCACTTTAAGAAAGTGGTTACAATAATTGTACTCTCTGAATTTGAAAAATTCAGATTTACTTTGTAAAAAGTAGCTTTAGATTTTTGTTTGTTTTTGTTTTCATCCTCTATAAAAGAGGATCTCATGTAAATTGTTTAGTACGCATCTTCATATTCAGAAATAAAATTTTTGATCTTTTGTCTTTGTATATTTTTCTTTTCATATTTTCTCAGTGCCCTTCTCTTTTTAATAATTTATCAATTGATAAAAGTATTGGAGTGGGAAGTTATAAAAGATAATTGAAGAATAATTTTGTGGTAAGTTATACTACTCTTTTATTTATTATTGCTTTAAAAGCTTTGTTTTTGCATTAAATATGCATCGCTAAAGTGTTAAGTGTGTTAGATAGTATTTGAGTTAAAACATGATTATGGCATAATGAGGAAGATTCCATAATCTTCTTGCAACCTTTAAACAAGGGTTAAATATGTAGAATTCTCATTGTGTCTAAGGTTGAAAATATTTAGACTTGGTCTAGGCAATCTGAGTCGTAATGCCTCTGTGTGCCCGCTCAAGCCGTTGGGAAAGGCGTTTTAGGGCTTTGTGAGGTTGACTGGATACCAAAGACAAGGTCTGAATAATTTGTGTAAAAATTATCCTGAAGATACAATGAAAATGTAAAGATGATCAGTATATAGGCTGGAAACCTGGACTATGCAGACGAATAGATTCATCCTTGGATGAGTTGTGTCCTGATATAACAAGGCCACGTACTGATTAAATTTATGAATTCTATTATGTTTGTAAAATTATCCCTGTATTATTATTATTATTATGTTCAAGTCATGTATTAAATAATAAAGAAAAATAGGATGTCATATGTCTCGTCTCTCTCTCTCTCTCTCTCTCTCTCTCTCTCTCTCTAACTCTCTTGGGGGCTTGTGGTGAGTGTCCAGGGCTTCTTGCCCTCGAGATCTCCAAAAACTTATTTCTTTCATCTTGCAAGACTCTAAAGTTGGGCCCATAGACTAGGCCCATCCCAATGTTCTCATTGGCCTAAAGTGAAAAACTCAAAATAGGTCCTTTGATTTATCATTATTTTTTATGATGATTTACAGCTAATTTAAATACACATAAGACATTATTAACAAATAAATTTTAATAATATTAAAATAAACTACAATATGAAAGGGACTAAAATACAATACTAAATAGATAAGAATATACAATTTATTTGATCAAATCCTTCAACATGTACAATATTTAAATAATTGGACTTCTTTATCAATTTGGACTGATATTTGTATTTTCAAATGAACTCAACGATTTTGCATTTTAAAAAAATATATTATAGGCCCCAAAATTTTGAGGACCTAAAGCAAGGATTTCACTGTTCAAATAAAAGATGTTACAGACCATTAAGTGGATAATAAACACCTTATTTATTTTTATTGTTAATAAAAATTCACATGGTCCCTAGCAAAGTAAACTAAGGGCTAGCAACATAATATCAAAATAAAATAGATAATAAAAAAATGACACTAAAATTTCCGAGCGTCACAACAAACTTAAAAAATGGTCCATGACCATAAACTGATATCAAATAATATACGTGTAGTGGCTAGCACATGAAGGGATTAAGCCCAACTCAGCAATAGGCCCATGCTAAATCAATTAATTAAATATTTTGATGGCAACAATAAATCTGATCCATATATGATTAGGTGATTTCAATTTGTCTTGTTACCTTGAGTGATAGCTCCCATTGGAAATGAAATTCCTACAACAGTTACATAAATAGGTGTTCTCATAAATTCCAACAGTAGGTGATTTTATTTACGAATACTTTTTATATTCCTTATTTTTTATGGTTTTTGAATTGAATATCACAGGCGGTTTACCAGAATCTTGAAGACAAAGAAAGTCCCTACTATTGGACAAGAGGTGACTGCAACGTTTAAAAGCGTTAAAGGGTGTGAACACCAATAATCTAGTTTCCAGGACAGATTGGTGCAATTTTCCCTTTTGTCATTATAGTCTTTTTTTTTTTTTTTTTTTTTTTTTTTTAACCACTTATCCCCAGACTGTATATGGTGTTTTTTACATATTATCGTACAAACTTTTACTGATTATACTTTATCATTTCAACTTCAAATTTTTCACACTTATTTCCATTTTTCACTCTCCGGCCATTTTCCGGCAATAAGTGATCTCTCGCATGAAGACATGTGTCTTATTTCCATTCATTTTCATTGTCGGAAAATGACCCTAGAAAGTTAAGGGTGAAAAAGATAAAATTCAAATGGTACAGTGCAACTCGTAAAACTTTATATGGTAATATGTCAAAAGTACAATGATTTGGGGGTTAAGGTGTTTTTATTTTTTTTATTTTTTTTTCTTGGTTCATCTTTTATTTTTATCATTACATGTACCAAGCACCTAAATTCTTCGAAAGAGGGTTAAATAGTCATTTCAGAAATTCCCATGTTGACTTACATGCTTAGCTCTGTCTCATCCTGAAATTGTTAATTCATTCATAAATATACACCACACAATTACAAGGGGACAAAAATGGAAACACAAGCATGAAATCCCATTCGTCACAATTTGCTTTAAGTAAATCAAACACGGCCGTCACACATGAGCAAGTGCCAAACTTTTGACCTAACTTTTTTTGCAAATTGAAAAAGAAACTTTCCCTAGTCAGATCAAACATAGAAAAGAACATTATAAAAAGCAAACGAAATGGATGGCATGGAAAGTTTGTGTTGGTACAAGATGTAGTGGGTCAAGTGGGCGTATAACTCCTCCAAGTGGTTCTCTTTCTCACTAAAGCTAATGTCACAATAGCATCAAAGGGCACAACTTGAAAAGTTGCACACTTTAGGAACCTTTCCCCAACTATGCCACGCACGAAGCATTTGATATATATCACTGTGTTTTTCAGCTTCAAATTAGCAAATATGACATCCCACTAGCCCAAATGCAGGTTTTGAATTTTGAAGACTTATAATTTTGAAATTCATGCACTTTCGGGAATATGGTAAGTTAGTTAAATACAAAAGGGAAGTTCATCGTCATCAGAATGGAATCAGAAACTTTTAGGAGAGGCGAGATGAAATTTTTATAATGTATAAAAGGCACTTTTATCATTATGTTGGAAAAACAAAACTTTGAATCTTAGTTTTTTTCTTTTTGGTTACAAACTTTGAATCTTAATAAAAGTATGTTTAAAATACAATTAGATATTGAGTTGAGAGGGGACGACTGCACTCTCAAAACATAATATAAATTGTTTGAGAACTTATAAGTTTCTTAAACATATTTGATAAATTTAAGTAAATGAGCTTATAAGCTCTAAAAATAATATGTTTTGAGTTTATAAAATCCTAAAAAAAAAGTAAGAAAAATAAAAAACTCCTCACAACTTTTTGTTTTTTTTTTGGATTGGTAGACTCTCATAACTTATTTGAAAGAGTTTATAGGCTATCTAATTCTTAATAATAAAAATGACGAATCATCCTTAAGAAATTTCTACTATTTTAAGAAATATTTATTGAAATGATATTATTTTTATATACTATTTTTCATCTTTATTACCTGATAAAGAGTATATAAACTCTTGGTCTATGTAATGCGACATAACGTTTTATAAAATATTAGATCTTATTTATTCAAACACTTTAACTCAACAATTTATTTTTAAAATGAAATTTAGAAGATTATAAGCTTCTAAAACATCTTATAAGCTCTTAAAATAAGTTTAGTCAAACATCTTCTAATTAAGACTATATCATGATTTTCTTAGGGAAGTTATAGTTCATATTAACTACGCCACTATCAAGGACGTAATATACAGATGCCATGAATGGTTGATTTACCAATTACTACTTTAAATAATATCTTACTTATGATCTTTCAACTATATACTATCTATAAAGTATCAATATATATATATATATATTGGTTTTATATATATTGATAATTAATAAAGTATCAATATTTGAGAATAATTACTTTAGTATGTTTTGAAGTGAATGACCAAATTTAACTCTAAAATTAGTTTTGTCTTTTAGCTATTATTCGCTCTCCTATTTTCATCTTAATTCCTCTTCCCTTTTTTTTTTTTTTGTTTTCGTTACGCGTCTATTCTACCTTCCAATTCGTAGTTGTCTTTTTAATTATAAAACTATCCCTCAGTTTAAAATACAAATTTTTTAATTTATTCTCGATTTTATATAATATATTAAAAATTAAAAACTACATTCAAACAAAAGCATTGTTTAAACATACATAAAGTGTGCCAATTCTGTTATTGTTTTTTTAAAGAAACAAAACAGATACCCACATACCAAAAAAATCGAAGCACGAAATATTTCATTTCATGTGAGCATAAAATATCGAAAGAGGGACCAAAGTTAAGGGCCACTAAATCAAGAGTTGGAAATCTATGAGGCGTAACATACATTTTAGATCCCAAATAATTGGACAAAAAACATGCCACGTCTAAGGTTTCACCAACTGTTTTTCACCATTAATAAGTAAGCGAAGGGGGTTCACTTAGC
Source organism: Petrea volubilis (assembly GCA_026212405.1). Taxonomy (NCBI): domain Eukaryota; kingdom Viridiplantae; phylum Streptophyta; class Magnoliopsida; order Lamiales; family Verbenaceae; genus Petrea; species Petrea volubilis. Next base: position 22,945,592 of record CM047870.1, read on the forward strand.
ATGTGACAGATGCAGACAGCTTTTGTCTTGTAATAATAGAAAGACCAATTTTCCAATATTTCGGCTGTGGCTATGTCCTTCAACTCCAACGAGCGGTACCCTTAATTCGGGCCACAAAAACAATAACATGGCCGTGGCCATAACAGCATCTCCTGGAAATTTTCGGCCTTTCAATTTCTAATGTTCTTTTTTTTTTTTTTTTATTCCTTTCTTTTTATATTTTTCTGTTTTTTCCAATTTATTATTTATAAACCTCTTTTATAAAACACCATATTCCTTTAATAATTGCTTGATATTTTTGGACTCTTACCCTCCGTTTGATTCTAAAATTTTGATAAAATAAAATAAAATAATTTTTTTTTTTGCTTCAAATAATAGTATTTTATATTTTTATTTTTGACCATTTCTATATTTCTTTCACTTTTTCTCACCAAAATTCTTGTTCCAAACATAATCTTAATCTTTTTAAAGTCTTATTAGTGTCTCGGTGTCTTTAGTGTAGCATCTATTCATTCTCCCACTTCTCTTTGATTTTATTTTTTTCATTTTATTTATAATATACTTTAATCTTATTTTAAATCAATTTTTACTTGACATAATTAAATTTATTATATATAAAAAAGTTAAAATATATATATTTTGTATAGAAATTTTTTTTAGTATTTAATTTCATGCTATTCAAGTTTAAATATGTAATTAAATTGTATCTTAATTTTATTTTACATACATATTGAGTGTGTCTATAACATTAATTGTTTATTATTCTCTACACCAATACTTTTCTTTCGACTTGGCCAATATCTATACTATCTATAGTCTATAACCTTATATAACTTAGTCACTACCTTGAATTGTCACTTTACTTTTGAAACCCCACCCCACACTCCCCGCCCCCAAAAAAAAAAACTCTCTTCTATTTTTCTCCCATCTTCCATTACGTTAATGTCTTTTTCGTCCCTACTTTCTCAATCTTTTTCCAGTTCTCGTCTTTTGATGTTATAATTTAACATTTTCCAATTCCTTAATAAAATTATTTTTTAATCATATAATTTTATATTTATTTTAAATTGTTTTATTTTTCATTTGTCACAACATAAATACTACAAAATTTATATTTCTAGAGAAATTAATAAATTTATTCTTTTAAAATTTTAAAAAATAATAAATTGTATAAAATATTTATGTTTATATTTTTAACAAGTATCGAGTGTGGCCACCAGTTGTTAAATAGTTTTTTTACATCTTCCTTTTCCAATTAGAACTAGTGACAAAATTTAGAAAGTAGACCATACTACCGCCTGAAACTATTTCATCGAACCCTTGCACAAGATGTCGACTAATTCTTATAATTCTAAATTGTATTCTTTTGACAAATTTTTGATATATTCTAAAATTGTAAAATCGTAATTTTTTTTTTTTTACTATGCTTATCACTATCAAAAATATTCTTAAAAAAATCCACCAAATATTGTATAATTACAAAATAATCAAGAACACCAAATTAACAACAATTCATACACAAATACTGCATCTTCATGGACATAAAAAAAAAACGAAGTACAAGGATAGTATAAATCTTGTTTTGGCATATATATGAAAAACATCCTAACCAAATATATATATATATATATACATATATATATATATATATATATATATAAAAACATGACTCGATATTGCATATATCAACAAAAAAGAAAAAAAAGTGGCATACCTATAAAGTTGGGAGCAGATTTTTTTAATATAAAATGAATGAAGATAAAGATAGCAGATACATGTGTGTCTCATAACCACCCCTTTTCTTTGTAAAAGCCCCAAAAGAGAAATCTTGGGTCATTATCTTTGCGTCATATTCACAACCTCCATGTCTTATGGTGCACATCATCTTGAAAATTAAAGTATATACAAATATATTTATATATATATATGATTTTTTGAAACTTAGTAGAATAATTAATATTTATATTATAATACGTCATCCCACAATATAAATATAAAGAAGCTTATTTTAAGAATTGAAGTGTATTCATTTGATATCCCTTTTAGGAAACTTGTTTATAGCTCAATTTAACAATTCTCACATTCAAAGAACTTATCGACCCAAGGCAAAATATGTATTAAAATAAGAGATTTATATTATAATCCATTGAATATTTCTTTTGGGTAAGTTATTCATAACTCAATTTAAGGGTGCACTTGATAGGCTTAGAAGCAACTTTTGCGTCTAATGAATTTGTCGACCCGGGGCATGACACGTATTATTATATAAAGTAAGAGATTCATATCATAATAATCAAAGAGATTCATATCATAATTATCGTTGGTCTGTCAATTTTTTCAATTCTTATCGTTGGTCTGTCAATTTTTTCAATTCTTTTTTACTTTGCGTGATAAATCTTTTCTCTCCTCTTTCATAATATACTATTAATTCTCTTATCTTTAATTATGTAATTTAATCTTATTTTAAATTATTTTATTTTACACTTATCTTAAAATTTAATAAATATTAAAAATTTTATTCATATAAAAGATTTTGTTAATATTTATAATTTAATCTATCAAAATTTAAATACATAATTCAATTATATAATTTTATTTTACATACACATGAATATAATTAATTTCTAATTATTATTATTATGAATAAGTATTATTACGATGGATGTAATCATCCACGCTAAATGGGTTGCTTTCAAACCAAACGGGCAAAAGCCGTTGTCGTCGTCGACCAACCAATTAATTAATTTGTTGCTTTTTTTTGGTGGTGGCACTGTACATTGCTTTTGGATCACTAAGTATGTCTTTTTCTCTTTTTCTTTTTCTAACTATTTGCATTTGTTTTTTCTATATAAGATATTGTTCATAGCAGCTAAAGTTGAAAAAAACAGTCTAGGGTATAGGGGTGTTAAAAAAATCAAAAACCGATTGAATCAATTAGAAATGGAAAAAATCAAATCGAACCGAACTGAATCAAAGTATATTAGGTTTGGTTTTCGATTTTTATTTTTCAAAAATTTCGATTTTTGGTTATTTCGCATAATGCAGAACCGAACCGAAAGTGCAGTTCAATTTGATTATATATGAACGAACACCCCTGGTCTAGCTAGGGTTGCAAAAATGGACAAAAAGAATGGAAAACCGAAAAACACAAAGTAGTAATATGGATTAAATAAAATAAACACAAACAAGATGACCTAACGGAATTGCATGAATCATGCTGTAACTTGTAAGTATTAAACGAAAAAAAAAAAAAGAACACAGATAAGATGATACACGAAAATTCTGGACACGGTCCGGAGTACATGTCGATGAGGGCAATTTTAGATACTAAATTATTATTGTTGTTGTTATTATTATTATTATTATTATTATTATTATTAGTGTTATTCAAAAAGCAATTAGATATATTGACAACAAGAACTGTAACTGATTTGTAATAAGATTTTTGTTGCTTGTCTCTATACATGTCCAAATAATTATAAATAATGTAAGTTCAAACACTATTCCTGTGAATTAATCTTGTGAAGATTATATTACGATCAAGTAAAATTTTGTCACTTTAAATATACAAAAGTGACAATTCTAGTATTATTGCTTGAAACATTTTTAATTTTCATTTTTCGTGTACTATATATATAAAAAAAATTAAACTCAATAAGTTATATATGGCCGAACTTGAGCTTAAAAGTTCAAGATTTTGAGACCTCAACGTAGGTTAAGACCTCATCAAGTAATTAATCCCATGAACAAGTGGAAGAGGGGACATGGAATAATATGTTACTAGTGAAAGATAAAACTAAAATTTTAGATCAAAACATTATGTATTGTAGATACGAATTAGTTCTCAACCTACCACTGCAACACCCTCCTAGATTCGAACTAAGGTGATCTTGCCGGAAGGGATGATTTTGGGTACGAAAGAAACATTACGAGATCTACAGTTCGTTACTTTTATAGTTGGAATCTTGAACGGTTTCACTGTCAATGATCATTTGATTGAATGTTAAAAATTAAAATTTATAATCAAACAATTTAAAATTCCAACTATAAAGGAAAATCGTGAACGAGCCCTCATTCATTTAAGTATTTACCAAAGATCTTTCCTTTTAAGTTGGAGTTAGGCCCAACGTAAAAGGAAATTCTTGCATGCATTTGGAGTGAACTTTATTTGCGTAGTAATATGAATGCGGAATGTTTTATTATACTAATATAAAACAATATAGTCTTACATATAGGTAGAGTTAAAATAACCTACCAACCAAACATGTAGGAGATTGACAGACTGGCGCAGCAGGACCAACAAGCCAAGATTTCTTACCATTAATTTTCGAGATTGTCTAGTAGGCACGAATTTCAATTGCTACTTTTAACTTCTTAGATAAAGTAATAATTTTTTTAGGGTAAGCTTTATGTTTTGAATTAAATTTTAGGGAAGATTGTGAGCTCGTTCGGATAGATTTCTTTTAAAAGGAAAGTATTTATTAAAAAAAAATATTTTAGTAAAAAAAAAAATTATATTTGATTGAATTTAAAAAAAAAATAGAAGTCAACAAAAAAACCCCAAAGTGATATTTTTTAGAAATTATTCGAAATATTTTTAAATAAAATTATATTTTAAAATATTTTTAATTATAATATTCAGATATAAAATTATTTGATTTTTAAAAAAAAACTATCCTTCGAAAAAATAACTTCATTTTTTTTTTCTAAAAAATTCATCCAAAGGTGCGCTTTGTTTACTTCTAAACAACCTAGCTAGATTTCTATGAGAATTGAAAAGCATGATGGCACTAAAAAGAGCGATTAGCGCTTTATGATTGGTTCATTTAGTTCTGCTATTTACTAGACTGACTTTTCATATTGACTTGAGAATGCAATAATGGGGTGTGATGTTTTTGTCCTTTTTTTCTTTTTCTCTTTTTTGTGGTTGAGCAAATATCTTCAATGTGACCATAATCCATCATTATAATCTTAATTGAACTAGATTATTAAGGGCATGAGAATTGTGAGAGGTAATTTTTCCGTATATAGTTGTCGAAAGATCTTATTTAAAGTAAAATTTTAGTTTGAACTAAATTGTTTATCCTATTATGGTTGTCGAAAAATTAATTATTGTGTCCTTTTTTTTTAATTTTGTTTGTAGTCTATAAACTATTGATATCCTGCATCGCATTGAGGCTCGACTAAATTAAGGATAAGTGTCGTGTAAATTTGTATCAATGATTACTCTCATAAGTCATAATGATTATTTTCTATAAGGTTTGATAACACGAAATCTTAATTAAATGGTTCAAGAACCAGTTAAACCAACAATGGATGGTATTGTAAGTGTACCAACTCCCACGATAATCTGAATTGAATTATACTATGGACAAATCAGGAGAGCAACACGACCGAAAAATTCTAGAGTCTGACGAATCCAGCCAACTAATTGGATCCAAGTATTCTGGACCTTGACCCATCATACCCTACTTTAGATATTGACATTTTGAAAAGACTCGGAAAAAAAAAAACACTTTAATATTTGTTTTGGTTTTCAAGTGTTTACCCTATAGACTATGTCATTTACTTTCTTCAAGTTGATTGGCTAGTTAAAATAGTATTTATTAAGTGACATATATGCCCGCTATTGGATTATGCATATCTTTTTTTTATTATTAAAATATCAAATTTTCACATAAAAGATATTGTTAATTTTTTTTCTTGTTGCATTAAATTTCAAGATTGTTAAATAAATCTTCAAATAAGCGTTACGTATGCCTTAGTATAAGGATAAAATTAAATTAATTTTATTTAAGTAATGTATTATATGTACATAAAATTTTATTAACCATGTACTGCTACTGGAAGAGTATACTAAATGAATAATATATACTTTTTATTGATACAACATTAACATGTATGTTGATACGTGTATATACTCAAAAATGTGTCGAGCTTGGAAAGAGTCAAAATTGAGCTTGAATAGGGATATACTTTGCCAATTTAGATTTGATCAATTGAACATTTTAAGTCACAAGTGAAAATTTTGGACCAAATAGATTTGGTTTGTTTAGATCATTAAAACTCTAGAAGTCCCTACACAAACGAGATAGAATTTCTATAAAGGAACATTAGAAGGCAATTCAATTTAAATCGTTCAACGTTCAACTCAATATAGATTATCGAAAGAAATACATAAAAGAAAAACTTGAACAATAAATAATTTAAAATAGAATGGTTCGTGAATATCAACTTTTCATATTGAAGTATGATCTATTTATAGTGTTGAAATTGGGGAGTGCTAATGATCATCATTTGGTAGGCAGTTAGAATTAGTTGAGCCTATAAAGAGCTTTATATCAAACTTTTTTTTTTTTTAAAGTTGTAGAAAGAACTTTTTGACTAAATTTCTTAGGCCTGATTTATTTTCCCATATGGCGTACAAACTAAGATATCTCTAATACATTTTGAGTTTCGTAATGAGGATTTATTATTTTTTTTTCAAATATCTTGAGAAATAAAAAGAAGGTTTTGAAATAAAAGCAAAATAGTATTTGTACATACGAGACCTTTATTATGAATTATATTTCATCTTTTATTTCAATATATGACTATATGCCAAGTATAAAAATTTTAGTCCAAATATATAATTGAGTAATTTTATATACATATCATGAATATAAATTATAAAATAAAAGATGAAACACCGTTTTAAAATAAAAAATTCTATCCGCTATTTGGAGGAAAAGTCCCCGAGGAGCAACCAAACATAAGTAGGGATGGCAACGGGGTGGGTATGGGGCGGGGTTTGGCCAAACTCGAGACCCGCCCCGCTGGAGATTTTTTTAGATCCGATAGACCCGGTTTATGTTTTTAAAATAATTAAAATAATATTTTTTAAAAGAAATTTGATACTATTACATGAAAAAAATAATAGTACTACTAAAGCACTAATTATTTACAAATTTTTATGAATATATTTTAATTTTTAAAAAATTAAACATTGTTATTACATATTTATTTACACATATTTTGAAAACATAATTTAATTATTAATCTTATATAATTATTTTTATATACAAGAGTACCATATTTATTTTTTTTAAGTAACTCTTTATATAATATATACTTTTATATATGAAATATAAATATATATTATATAAATTTACATAAAATAATAAATAAAAAATATATATAATTACTAATCAGGCCGGGTCCGAATTTTAAAATGAAGACTTGAAACCTGTCCCGAACCCTGTTAAGAGTCTTCAAATTCGCCCCATTAGGGGTGGATTCAGATTTAATCCGACCCTATTGCCATCCCTAAACGCAAGAGCTTCATTCCTAATTAGGTATATTTTCCTCTTTTAAGAAATTACTAATACTATCAACAGTGAATTGACTTTGTAATAAAACGGAAGTTGTAAAAGTGTGGAATGTCCTTGTTCGTGGATTAGGTAAAATATCCTGTACCCAACCGACATAATAAAAATATCAAATACAACTCACACACACCCCACCTAAGTCTAACCCAAACTAAAGAAAAAAGTAATATTTAATTATTTTGATACAACTAATTTTAAATACTTTTTAGGGGACTTCTAATAAAAGATAGCTTTGTACTACCTAATATTAGGTATGGTCTTAATTAATTGCCACGTATACTTAAAATTTATTTTTAACATATTTATATATTTTATTTTGATCTATAACCAGCTATATAAGTCACAATTATTTATTTTAAATTATTAAAAATATGGTAAATATATTTTCAAATCTCCTCAATTTAAGGGATTAATGAGAAGAGAATCCTAATAAGTAGGAAAGTTATTCAACGCTAATTAATTCTCTCCTCTCTCTCTCTCTCTCTCTCTCTCTCTCTCTCTCTCGTCCCCCCCCCCCCCCCCATCTTGTCTAACACATATAAAGGTTAATTATATGATGGAAAATGAGTGGTAAATATGTACATAAATCAATTATATTATAATGAAATTTATAAGTAAGTAGAGTATCAAATTAAATAATAGTAATACCTTATGTTAATAATTTTATTTTCTAAATTAAAAATTGAAAGATTTTTTTTATTAGTACAAATTCATAGTTATCATCTGTATCCAAAACAAATTCATAGTTATCATTATAAAATATTTATTTACTCAATTAAATAAATTAAGTAATTATTATAAAAATTATTGATTTATGGGAGTTATGGAATTTTAATTATAATTTTAGCGAATTGACATAAATTGACTAATGATGAATAGTGATCTGGAACATTGATCAAAAATAAAATAAACTAAGAAGATAGATAAATATTGTTAAATTTATAATTAAGAGATGGATATATCATTTTAAGCATCAATTTAATTTCGAATTTAAAATACATTTTAAGCGCCAATTTAATATTTTAAGAAGCAATCAAATTTTTGTTGTTATATTCAATAAAAAAATATATTTCAAAAAAATTAATAACACATTGCCATAAGAAATTTGTTGAAATTAATATAAATTATAATATTTTTTTTATTAAAATTTGTATGATAAAATGCTCTACATGTTATTATGTTTGGTGATAGATCAAATGCTAAAAAATATCTAATAAAAATTAATAAAAAAAGCTAAATGATAAATGGATAAAATAGATTTAATATAATGGACCTCACACATATAAATACTATTTAAATTTATAGGTAAACAACAAGTAGCAGGTAATGGCAACCTGCATACTAAGTTACAGGTAAACGTAACCTGTAAAACAGGTAACAGGTACTCTAATAAAATAAGGGTACCTAACATTAAACTTTTTCTATCCTACCTAACAATAGACAAACCCTACTTTTTAAATATCAATTAAAAAATTAGACGCAACCGTCCAAAAGAAAAGAGGAGAATTTTTGAGTGAGAAGTCAGTCGCAAATAAAAATCATATAATATATTGATTTATTAAAACGAAGACCAATGAACAATTACAAAGATATAAACACTAATTATCACTAATATAAAAATAAATAATCATCCACATTTTAGTTTACAAAATTATGATTTCTCACTTAAACCAACCTTCTTTACACCACCCGAAAATTTGTTGGGTCTTGCAGCCACCACGCTTTTCACAAGCACTACTAAAAAAAATTCTTTAATCACTCACTCACGCACACGCACACGCACACGCACACAATAGTACTAACACAACATATATGCTGCATACCTCTCTCTCACTCTCTCTCATTTCACCGCCATAAACAACATATTCTCAGAATCTTCTCCCTCCCCTAATCCAAAGGGGTGAGCACTAGTAGTTGATATATTCTCAACAAAAAAGCAAGTTGCAAAGAAAGTGAAGAGAAGAAGAGGCGACCCTCCATTTGGTTGACTATATCAATACAGAAAAAAAAAAGAGGAAAAAAATGTGTGTTCAAGATGCAGAGCAAGTGAGTGAGGGGATGGAAGATATGGGCCTCCCAAGAAATGACGATAATGATAGTGAGGAGAGTGTTAAGCCCATGCCTTTGCATTCTTCAGTTGATTTCTCCAAAGCCCACAATGAGGATTTGGATAACAGCAATTCATCACAAGATTTTGGTTCTCGTTCTGCTGGAAGAAATTCCTTCCCTGTGAGTTGAAGTCTGGTGTGTGTGTGTGTGTGTGTGTTTTCAGTTTTTGGGTTCAAATATGGTTTGAATGTGAATACTTTTGGTTTAGATTTGGTTAAGTAAAAAGGGTAACTGTCTTTGTTTGATTAGGAATGTTGCTTGTTGTATATGTTGTCTTGCTCTGCAATTTCAGGTTTTTGTTTGAGTTTCAGATTTTGTAAACTAGAGAGAAATAATGGAAAAGATTGAATTTTGTAGGAATATGATGTTCTTGGTAGTGGTGTATATTCATTTCTATCTAATTGCCTTGTGCCCTGAACTGTTTCATTCCAATTATAGAGATGATGATTGTGGCTTTTTGGTATTGTTGAAATTATTAGACTGATTTCTTGAATCTTTTGCTTCTTCTATGCGTTTGCTGTTGCTTGTAGTGTGGGGAGAATATTTGTGGATATTTCTCTCTCTCAACAATTATTTCTCCTTTAATCTTCTGAGACACAAGGTTCTTTTCTCTTTCTTTTTTTCTGGGACATATCTTCTTTGGCGCAGAAAGTAGTTTTTCTTGGAAATCAAATAATCAACATAAATCTTATCGGCCTTTTGTTCTGTTTTTTTGAAGAAAAAAAATCCAATCGCGCCCCGATACTGTAAAGGTTACAACTTTTGCAGCTTTCTTCACACAAGCATAGTTGATTAATTGATAGAAACAAAGGAAACTATTTTGCTTTTGTAAATTGAACTTGAGATTTATTCTGATATTTTGCTTTTGTAAATTGAACTTGAGATTTATTCTGATCTTTCCTTTTTTTTTTTTTCCCTTTCATTCTTTGGTCCTCCGGAAAGAAAATTTTTCTTGCCCTGATGCTGGTAAAGTGAAGCTGACTATACAAACAATTCTGAGAATTAATCTTCTAAATCTCTCATCTCCAATGGATCAATTTATACCTGGTAGAAAGTGAAAATTTGGGTTAATTCCACAGAACCCCTTGAAGTTATGGACCCATTTCACAAACCCATTGTTGTATGGGAAATCGCAAATACTTCCTTATGTTTGGTTCCATGTTACTGATACCCCCTGACTGCAGGTGGGATTTGTAATACTAAACCAAATGTTAAGGGGGTACTTGTAATGTATTCATACCATAGGGGATTAGATGAAAAGGGCCAAACCTGGGGGTTTTCGGTAATTAACCCTAAAAATTTGGATGTCTGCTGTGATGTATTCCCATGAAGCGCATCTTTGTTATAATAATGTGAGTTAAAGCTCTTATCATAGTGTTTTCATTTTCAGTAGTTCCTCATAGTTTCTCCATTTCCTTCTGCCAGCTGGAAAGCATTTCTGAAGACTCAACAATTAGTGACAGAAGACAAATGTTAAATAACTTCCTCCCTGCCCTTCGGTCTGGAGAGTGGTCAGATATTGGAGGCCGGTTAGATATGGAGGACACTCATATTTGTATTCCAGACTTGGCTACGAATTTCGGTTATACAGCTCATGGTGAGGAAGTTATATCCTTCTATGGAGTAAGTTCTTGAACTCTCGTTCGAATCATTGCTCTCTTCTTTGAACTTTTGCTCTGATAAATAATCATCCAGTTGACTGAAACATGATTAGCTTGTCGCGGACAAAAAAGATGAAATGCATTCATGTTGTTTGACTTTCTATGTGATTTTGTCTCTATGACCAGGTGTTTGACGGACATGGTGGGAAGGGTGCAGCACAGTTTGTACGTGACCACTTACCGAGGATTATTGTTGAGGATGCTGACTTTCCGTTAGAACTTGAGAAAGTGGTGACAAGATCTTTTATGGAGACTGACTGCTGCCTTTGCCAAATCTTGCTCTGTTGAGTCTACCCTGTCTTCTGGCACGACTGCGTTGACTGCTATGATATTTGGCAGGTAAAAATGCTATCGCATATCAATTCTCTGGGTTAGCAACTTGCTGGTTTTTATTAGTTCTACAGTTTGACAATGCAGTGTTTTCTCCCATGAAAAACGTCGCCACATTCTCAAAATTTCTATCCCATTTCTTTTTGCTAAGGGCGAATTGCATGGTTCTCCCCTGTTGCTGTGTTATTTCACAAATTCCTCTCCTGGTTTCGATATTAGTAATATCCCATTTTGACCTTCGAAATTTAATTAAAACTGACGACGGTAGTTCCATAAAATTTGAATGGTAACATCATTTAAGCTAAGCGTAGTGAAGTAACTGCAAGGTGAAGAGGTGTGTGTAATTTTGAAAAGATGAAGTGAGGTTTGTTAATTTCACATAGTTATTGGGGAGGGAACTGTAATTATATCATTTTTTACTACCCAATACGTCCCTGTTGTTTGTTTTGGCTGAATCCTGTGTAATTTTGAGCAGGTCATTACTTGTAGCAAATGCCGGAGATTGTAGAGCTGTGTTATCTAGAAGTGGATTTGCTATCGAAATGTCAAAAGATCACAGGCCCTGTTGTGTAAACGAACGGACAAGGGTTGAATCCTTAGGCGGGTTTGTTGATGATGGTTACTTGAACGGCCAATTAGGTGTGACACGTGCATTAGGCGACTGGCACATCAAAGGACTGAAGGAGATCGAAAGAGGTGGTCCGGGTGGACCTTTGAGTGCGGAACCGGAGCTCAAGCTAATGACACTTACAAATGAAGATGAGTTCTTGATAGTTGGCAGTGACGGGATATGGGATGTTTTCAGAAGCCAGAATGCAGTGGATTTTGCTAGGAGAAGATTACAAGAGCACAATAATGTGAAGTTGTGCTGCAAGGATATTGTGAATGAAGCTAAAAAACGAGGGGCTTCGGATAATTTGACTGTGGTGATGGTGTGTTTTCACTCTGACCCACCGCCTCCTGTTGTGGTGCAAAAGCCCAGAGTTAGGAGGTGCATTTCTGCAGAAGGGCTTCAGAATCTTAAATTTCTGCTCCAAGAATGAGAAAAGGGATACTTACGAAAGCCCCACTGAGTTTAGGTCCATTCTCACAAAAACCCGAGTTGTATGAAAAATTACAAATACCCCCTTAACCTTTGGTTTCTCATTACATATATTCCCCTAACGGTTAGGGAATTTGTAACAAGGAACCAAATATAAGGGGGGTATTTGTAGTTTCTCATACCACAAGAGGTTTGTGAAAAAAGGGCCAAACCTGAGGGGGGGTCCTAGTGCCATCATTTTTTTTACAGGTTAGATTGATGATGATGATGATGATGATAATTTGATTTTTCTCAGCAATTTGTAAATATGCCAATTGACATACAATTTTTCTTCTGTAAAGCTTCCGTTTTGGATGCCTGTAGAGGGAATAAAAACATTGAGGATGACAGTATGTTGTTGGGAGGAAGAGGACTACACATTGTGTACGTAAATATTGATGCATACTGTGTGCCCATTTTTTCTGATAAAGTGATAAACATTGGTGATCTCTCAGTTCAAGATGTGGATATATATATCTTAATTTTTAGAGCTTTTCTTGATGTCTTAACAGTTGGAAAACAAACAAAACCAGGTTTCGTTGGTGATGTTGGCTGACTTGTTTTATTTTTAGAGCTTTTCTTGATGTCTTAACAGTTGGAAAACAAACAAAACCAGGTTTCATTGGTGATCTTGGATGACTTGTTTTATGCTGTTTGCAATGGCTGCTTTTGCTTGAGAGAGAGAGAGAGAGAGAGAGAGAGAGAGAGAATTCATGCCTAACCTTTACTTTGTCACCGTAGCCCTAAGTTTCCCACTCGTCAGATATTGCCAGAATCGACACCTTACTGACCATTTCCTGTGTTTACGGAGAGAAAACTGTTTCCTATTCTATTGTCAGTCAGGGTCATCGAATCTGAGATTCTAAAAAGAAAGGAAAATTGTAGTTGCCTCTCCTTAAGTCTATAGTATCCATAATCGTAACCACCTCTCCTGCCTAGTAGTTTCAAGAAACTTACCATAACCTCCATACCCCAGCACCTCATCTGTTGGCCTTTGTGAGCTATATGATTGTTTTGATTTGTAAGTTGTCACTTGTCATCTCTAAGTTCTTAAAAGTGAGGATAGAAGAGGGGGAGTGCAGGGATTTCAAAGTATAGGGCCACAAGGACAAATCGGTAATTTCACCAGAATAAAGAACACATCACAGTCAGGACAAGTAACCACGTACTCGGATTTGGGTTACTCTAACCACAAAAATTACACCACAAGTAAACATAACTTTTGAGAACCTAAACCAGAGATGGCCAGCAGCCCAAGACTCAAGACGTGAACATGCCCTCGGTAGCTTTTATTTTCAAATCATTTTCCTCTGGACAATGGGAATAACAAAATATATGTACCTAAATAAGATCAAATGAAGTAAGCCTGAAAATAATCACAGAATTGAAAATTTGTATACATCATTGCGGAAGTGTGGAGTACGCAATACAGAGAAAAAGGATTACATGTATTAGAGACTTTGCAAGGTCCTAAAATGAATTCTTTGTAAGCTACATGAGTTTATGGAATACAATGAATCTGCTAATTACGGTATTTTCCGAATCAAATCTACGTACGCCTCCGCAAAAAGAACATTTTCTAGTAACAAACATACACGCAAATGCAGAGAAGACAGCTACACAAGGGTTGTTGTACATACCGATGCTTAATCAAAAAAATTGCACCTCAGTACACCTTCAACTGGCTCTCAATCAAAGAATCGTATAGTGTGAAAGAATACAAACATCCAGTGCGCCTTGGTGGGGTCCACCATCAAGGGGTGATTATGCCGCTGCACCAAAGCCACCTGCCCTTATTCATCTTCCCTCTAATTTCATTTCTCACAACATGAATCAACAAAGACCCCGCGAATAATATCGAAACAATGAGCATAACGAAGACACTATTCCATCCTCTAGTTGAAATATATCCAGCCAAAAGAGGCCCAAGAGCAGCACCCACAGAGCCTGTGCCGTCTATAATAGCTGTAACAGTAGCTAATGCACGAGAATTCCCTTTTATCTGTGTGCCAAGATCAGCTGCAACTGCTGTTGTTATTAGTGAGTAGGGCCCATTTACAAGCAAACCAGATAAGAACATTAAGGCTATGTTTGCGAGCATTGATATGCTTCCACAGAGGCGATACAGAATAAGGGTTGGTATTGATAGTAGCAAAAATGTAAGTGAAGTGACTGCACGAGCATCAAGGATATCGGATATCAAACCAGCTGAAATCCCACCCAAGATTCCTCCTATGTCGAATATTGCTGAGAGCATCCCAGCGGTTTTATGAGATAGATGCACTCCTGCAACAGCTGCAATTTACAAGAATTGTGAGCCACTAGATGAGAATATGATGATCTAATAAACTGAAGTTACTAAAATTATCATGTCTGATCTAATGTTCTATAACCGAGTTGGGTAAATACTAAATACACAATGGGGTACCCTGATACCAGCCATTTTTCTCTATAACATCCACATAAATTATTAATAGTAAGAAAAACTGAGTCAATGGACAGGCAAGGTATTTGCAGAGCTGAAAATCATAACATTATATTTTCATGAAAAAGTTTCAAGGATCTACACTATATTTTATCATCCCCTGGAGAACCAAATGGAATCCATCCCCTTGATGGATAACAAATATCATATTACTTGTAAGCAATAATCATTTAAATAATACCAATTAAGAATTTAGAATGTTGGATCATGGGATATTCAACTTGCATGATAAGCACTAGACCGACTATAGCTCAGTTGCTACAGATCACTCATTCACAGCAGGTGGCAATGCTTTTCAAGGGAATCCATCATCCGGTCAAGCAGATAGATCTTATTGAGAAATCAATATCTTTCCAAGAAATTTGTTTTAAAATCCAACACTACTTGAAATCATTTAGACAGTGGAGTAGGGTTGTAATTTAGACAGTGCCACAGATTTTGTGATTACAGGTTTGAATGTTTGTCTATAGATTGACTAACTTCTATTAGCTTCTCACGCGGAAGGAAACTTATAATTGAACCTCTCGGACATGTCACATACAAAACTAATAGCCTTTCAGTTTGCAGCTTACAGCCAAATAAGGAACAAGTATCACATTAGTTCAAGATGCTCTTTAAGTACTCATAATGAACATCGCATAATGGGGGAAAAAAAGAAGATTGATTACCTGTGTGTCTAATGTAAAAGGGCAACCAATACAGAAATGTGTAGGCTACAAGCTTAGAGAAGAACAAGCAGAACGCATACGAAGCAACGTGCGGCAACCTCCACGCATCTAAAAAACCTATGGCAATCGAGCCCTCTTCGACTTTGGATTCAACAACTCCTCCACTCGCTGTCTCACTTTTATCAGAAGCAACCAATGCTACTCCTTCACCATTCGTATCAACTTCGTTTCCAGACAACTCAAATCCAAGATTCGTAGGATGGACAACAAGAAACAAGTGAATCAAGACAGCAATGAAAATGATAAGAATGCCCGGTACAACAAATGACCAGCCCCATCCGAATCCCAGAACAGAGGAAGCTATTAGAGACCCGATGATGTTACCCACCGAGGTATGTGAACTCCATATCCCCATGATCAGCCCTCTCCTCGCCCTCCTAGACCAGTTCCCCACAACCGCCACCACGCAGGGCCACCCGACAGACTGAAACAACCCACAAAACAACTGTACAACGATAAAAATCACAAAGGAATGCAGATCAAGAAAATACCCCAATCCGAATAGCATCACAAAACCGCCACTTCCCACCATCCCAACAGTTAAGAAAAGTCTTAAATCAACTTTATCGCCAAAATGGCCCGCGAAATACATCCCAATGGCGTAGGCCAATAGGAAGGTGAGATCGAGCTCCCCGAGACGGTGGGGGCCACGGGGGCCGTCAAATGGGGCCCACCCAAGTGGATCCCGGTTGGATTGAAATGGGTAGTGATCGTAAGGCGCCGGCGCAGAGGCATTTGCGGCGGCGTTTTCGGGTAGGGTTTGGTTAATTGGGGCCGTGAGGATGGATTTGACTATGCTGGGTGGTTTACGGGAGGCGTGGAATGAGGCGTAAGCGGCGAAGGTGAGGAGGAGGACCAGAAGTTGATGGAATTTGAAGGCTCTTCGGCTGTCGGCGGCGAGGCTGGGGAAGAATCTCAGGCCTGGTGGTAGTTGTGGTGGAGCAGCGGTTATAGGTTTGGGTGGCATTGTAGTTGACTAGTATTTCCGAAAAAAATGGCTATTAAAGGTATGCTTCTTTTGATCAGGAGAGAGTTTTACGGGGTTGAATTTGAATCTTGATCTTTATTTGGAATATTTAACCCCTTTAGCCCAAACTGGTTTGTTTGAATTTTCTGAATCACTTTGAGTACAGTGCTGTCGTAGAAGTTAAGGAGTAATTTGGTGTTTGATTGGTCAATTTCGGTCAGACGGGAAGAACTGCCGCCCAGCCCCGGTTCGGTTCACATTATGAAATCGGTGGAATGCAAAAACCGTATATTCATAAAAATCATCAGTTGATTCAGTAAATCGATTCAAAATACAAAAATTTCTGGTATAAAAATTATAATCTCTCACATGAAAATTGAAGAAATCTAATCTAATATATATATATATATATATATATTTAAAATGATGTCCATCTTTATGTATCTACTGTTTATCATCTTGTTTATGTTGACAATGAGGTAGATAAGTTTAACTACCAAAAAAAATAAGGTAGATAAGTTGTTATTTCATTATTTTGCCATATAAGACAATTTCTATATTTATATGTCGACATTCTAATTTACATTAAAATCTTTTCATAACTAAAATTATCTAATACCATTATTTTCAAACATATATCTTTAACTCCTTAAATTATTCCTCATACTTAATTAATTTCTTAAACATAATTTATAATCTAATCTAATATATAATATAAAATAGTGAGGTGACCTAATTTAAGTATGTGATTTATGTGTCAAAGTTAGTTTTATCCATTTTTTTTTTCCATATAAACACATTTCCATATTTTTGTGGAAATTTAATTTTATTTAAGTTTTATGACTTACAAGTTTTTAATTGTTGCTTCCATATTTCATCAATCTCCATAAAAATTCATTAATATATATTTATTCTTAAAACTCCTTATTTTTGATATATAAATTCTTCTTTATATTTTTAAAAAGTAGTTATACACATATATCTAAACATGTACTTTTAATCCTTTTTCCTTTGTCAAATTACTTTTGTTAAATTATATATCATATCATTATCTAACAATATTTCTTTTTGTTTATGTGTATGTATATATATGTGTGTGCATCAAAATCATACACTCATCATGTTAATTAGATTTATGAAAAGATATTGAGGATGAGCTTATAGTTTAAAGAATAAAATATAAAAAATTTAATAAGCTCTCTTATAAAAATAAAAGTAACCCCAAATTAATTTTATGAAAAAAATTAATTTTTTTTCTATTACATCTTAATTTAGCAAGTGATTTTATTTTGATAAGTAGTTAAATGACATGATTGAATGTACTATATACATTTTGTACCAATCTTCATTTTAAGAAAATCACTAGTTTTTTGAACTCGTGCAGAAAAAAAAAAAGTTTAAATTAAGATATATCATAAATAAAGAGACTCTTCTACATATATATATATATATATATATATATATTATAAATCAAAATAATTAACAAAAAAATTAATTCATAGAATTAAATTATCGGAATAAGAAAAACACAGTAATATTTCATATAATGTAACTTGCTTTCATCAGATCAAATATGATACAAGTTGTTAATTGAATGTTTCATACCAAAAGGGATAGTATCATCCCATGTAAGTATAAAATAGAAAAATATAGGTTGTTTCATTTATATAAATGTTAATTTGACTTATGTTTAAAGTCTTAGGGTATTGTGCTTAATTTATGGAATTAAATCAGTTGTAATTTATTTAATCAAAAAGTTAAATTAACAAAAATATGTGTGGATGATTTTATGGAATGATTGTTAGAAAAAAATATGATTATAGAATTAATGACCCAATATCAATGGCATGGATTCAAATATGTGGCTGTATGATTTTTGAAATTAATGGAAATGCAATTAACAAAAAAAAATTTGATATAATTGGGCTAAAATCAAGGAATTGAAAAAGTTAAAAATATATAATGATATATACATGTGCTTTTACAATTCAACTAAGTAACATGAAACTAGGTCAAAATCAAGAAATTGAAAATTTTAAAATAGTAATTAAGATAGTGAATTTAATGACTTAAAACTAATTAAGGAAATAAGTATATTTGGAATGAATCAAAAATAAATTGTCCAACTCATTATCCACATGAGAAAGAGATGAACACATAAGTGGAAATCATTTTTAATATATATATATATATATATATATATATATGATGTGAGAATATAATTTTTAAGAATATTTTTACCAAACAAAATTTTATCATTAGTCGTAACAACATTTGTAATAAAGCATGAGGGTATCTTTTAGGTCATTAAATGTAATCAACATATTTAAGAAAAATATAATCAATGCTAGTTATAAATCTATATATGGATAAAATTAAAATCGATTTGTCTTGTTAAATAAAAATTGGGGTAAAACAATTTAAAAGTCAGTCACTAAAATATTTATGAACAGCAAAATAAAAAATTTACTTCAAATTTAAACAATCATTATTAAAAAAGAACTTAAGAAATTAAGAAATGAAATAGAAAAAGAAAAATAATAAGCACCTAAGAATTGTTTCAAAATATGTCTAAAAATATGATCATATAAATGAAATGTTGAAATTGGAAAAATATTAGATGAATCAAAAACAATAGCAAAAAGAATACTATTTGAAAAATCAACATTAACCGAAAAAATATAATGGATAAAAATAAAAAATAAATGATGAACATTTTAAATTTTGAAAGGTGAAAAAAAAATTTCTTATTATTTGAATGAAACAAATTCCCTCAATCCATTAGAAAAAAACAAAGTCAAAAAAGAACTAAAAAAATTAAGCAAATAAATAAATTACTTCAAGAATAAAGTAGGAACAAAGAAAAAATTAAAGAGTATATATAGAGATTATTAAAAAATATATCTATCTCAAAATATGTTCATATAAATTAAATATTGACAAATAAATGAAAGAAATATTATTAAAACAATATATGTATACATACATACATATATACACACACTTATATTTAACTGCATAAGAGGACAAAACAAAAAGAATTAATTCACAAAAAAGAAGTTGATATTGAGAAAGACGAAAATTGATAATTTTCTTGATTAGTCAATGAATCTAATTGGGCAAACAAAATTAAAAAAAAAAAAAATCAAAAAGTGAACCTAATAAAAAAAAAGTTTGAGAAAAGTATCACACTTCTTCCCTTTTTGTTCTTCCTGTATTGGTGTTGGGGTTGAGGAGAGAGAGGGCAATGGATGGAGGTCTATGTACCCTCACAAAAATAAATTAAAAGGAAGATCAACATTTTTTTTTGAATAGTTAGATATAGTTTGCAAGATTTTAAGCTAATCACAATATTTAAAAGGTAATCAACTATAATTACGGATTACGTTTATGAACAAAAAGATAATTATGAATTTTCTTTATTTCAAATTTGACAACTCATGATAATTTACTTTAATTAAAAAAAATGTTTCTAAAATTTAGGAATACTAAGTGTACAATTAATTTGAAATTAGTAGCTAACAACCAATGAATTATTTTTAATAATTAAAAAAAAACAAAATCTTATGAATTTAGAATTTAGTTAAAATTGAAGTATTGCAGTTAAAAATCAATCTCAAATACACACACACACACACACACTCACAAACACAAGTACACATATAGATGCGAATGTATGTTTCACATACGTTTATTATGAATTTATGATTTTAGTTTTAGGGTTTTGTGCTTAATTTAAGGAATTAAATCAATTGTAATTTAATTTAATTTAGGCTTTGTTTGGTTCTAAGACTTTAGGAAGAAAGGAAAATGTTAAGGAAATGAAAATAAATTGCAAGAATTTTAAAATTCTCTATCTTGTTTGGTTGTTAAAGAAAATAAGAAAGAAAACTGATATTTCTAGAGAATTAGCTTCCATTTTGTTTGGTTATTATTGTAAATTAAAGGAAAAATGTAAAAACACAATTATAAAAAATCCAAACAACCAATTAATTGTATAAAAAAAAATAAAAAAATTTGCATGAAATATATCCAAACAATTAATTAGTTTGAGCAACAAAAATGAGGTGAGAGCTTGAAAAGTGAGAGACTGTTGGAGAGAGTAACATAAGATTAGAAAACAAGTTTTCCTTCGTTTTCCTCACCTAATTGGAAGGAAAGTATTTTTTCTCAAATTATGTTATATTTTCTTTCTATTTTCCTTTCCTTACCATTTCCTTTCTTTTTTCCTAGTAACCAAACATTAAAAAATACTTTTCCTTCCTATTTTCTTTTCCTTTCCCTCCTAAAATCCTAAAACCAAACATAATGTTAGTTAAAAAGTTAAATTAGCATAATATGTATGCATGAGTTTAAAAAATGACTGTGAGCAAAACTATGATTATAGAATTACTGACCCAATATCATGGCATGCATGAGTTAAAACATTTGGATTATATGATTTTTGAAATTAATGGAAATGCAATCAACGGAAAAATTGATATTATTGGGAAAAAAACTCAAGGTATTAAAAAAGATTTAAATAGTAATTAAAATAATGAATTTAATGACTTAAAAATTATATCAAAATATTCATGCAACATAATTAAGGAAATAAGTATATTTGGCAAAATGGAGCAAAGATAACTTGTCAACCTTATTGTCCACATATGCAAGGAATTGACATATAAAGTAGGCATCATTTTAAATATACGGATTAGATTAGATTTGTACTAATTGATGAAGAGTTAGTCATTGAAAAACTAATCAATGGATATAATTATAAATTATGTTTTAAAAAATAATTAAGTAATAAAGAGTAATTTAAAGAGTTAAACATAAATATGGTTAAAAGTAATGGATTTAGATAATTTTAATCATAGAAAGATCTTAATATAAATTAAAGATTGAAAATATAAATATGGAAAACATCTTACATGGCAAAATAGTGAAAGGATAACTTATCCACCTCCTTGTCCACATAAGCAAGGGATTGACATATAAAGTGTACTTCAGTTTAAATATATATGTTAGATGTATATGAACAATAATAATTGTAATGGGAAGATATTGATAACGAAAATGGCTTATATATGAATTTTATGAGACTTTTGTTTGCGTCTTACATTGCAAAATAGTGAAAAAGGACAACTTGTCCACCTCATTCTACATATGAACAAAGTGATTGACGCATAACATGGACTTTATAATATATATATATATATATATATATATATATGTTAGATTTGCACTAATTGATGAAAAGTTAGTCATAGATAAACGAATCAATGGATATAATTTTAAATTATGTTTAAAAAAATAATTAAGTAATAAAGAGTAATTTAAGGAGTTAAACATAAATATGTTTGAAAGTAATGGAATTAGATAATTTTAATCATAGAAAGATTTTCATATAAATTAAAAATTGAAAATATAAATATGGAAAACGTCTTACATGGCAAAATAGTGAAAATATAACTTGTCTACCTCATTGTCCACATAAGCAAGGGATTGACACATAAGGTGAACTTTATTTTATATATACATAGATATATATTAGATTAGATATTAGATTAGATTTGGACTAATTGATGAAGAGTTAGTCATAGAAAAACTAATCAATGGATATAATTATAAATTATGTTTTAAAAAATAATTCAGTAATAAAGAGTAATTTAAGGAATTAAACATAAATATGTTTGAAAGTAATGGAATTAGATAATTTTAATCATAGAAAGATTTTAATGTAAATTAAAGATTGAAAATATAAATATAGAAAATGTCTTACATGGAAAACTAGCGAAAGGACAACTTGTCCACCTCATTATCCACATAAGTTAGGGATTGACACATAAGATGGACTTTATTTTAAATATATATATTATATTAGATTAGATTTGCACTAATTGATGAAGAGTTAGTTACAGTAAAACTAATTAGTGGATATAATTATAAATTATGTTTAAAAAAATAAGTAAGTAATAAAGAGTAAATTAAGGAGCTAAACATAAATCCTTTCGAATAAAGAGTAATTAATCCTTTTGTACTTTTACAGATCCTATGTATTGATATATTCTTCATTGTACATATATATGAAAATATATATTTCTTTCGAATAGCTAGACAATGAAACCGAAAGATTTCGGATCCAAAACAAAATAAGTCCCCCACTTCTACCAATAGTTGGAACAGAAAAACCAAAAAAAATCCACCTAGCCTTCAATCCATCAATAAATCTATGATTACAGTGTGTTTTGGATAAGAAGACCATTGAGGGTTGTATCTCTTGGAGTATGCACCCCAATCTTCGAGCTGTGCAGGGCCCTCGCAAGCCCTAATGGTTCTAACTTAAGATTTTCATGACCGGCGAGACTGCAACATAGTCTCCGCCGATAATTCCCGGTCATTCATTGAACTCAATGAATCCCCATTTATAGATTTCTTCCTACCCTGGTCAGCAACCGACCGTTCCCGATCCAATTTTGAAGCCTGTTTCTTCCCTTATACTTGAACAAATTTGCGTGGCTTAGTGGCACGGGAAGAGGTAGGGATATATTTTCCATGGTTAAACTATAGGCTTGGTGTAGTCATGAGAGTATCTAATGGGATATTAGAGAAAGTGGGCACTAGACGGATAAGGTTTTTGTTGTCAAGTTGGTCTTGTACATTTAAGTGAGTGGTAAGTTGGGTTTGCTGGTAAATAATACTAGTACTGGTAAATTTAGCAGAAAGTGGGCTGGGTACATGTAGTGGACTAATGAGGGGCTATTAGGATAGGGACAAGGAAAGTGATCATCTCAAGCACCTTGCTTAGACTTTTGAAATCTTGAGGAGATATGGACTAAAGCTTAACCCCAACAAATGTACGTTTGGGGTTTGAGGAGGGAAATTCCTTTGGTATATTATGAGTCATTTGGGAATCGAGGTCAACCCAGCCAAGATTTGAGCCATTCTCGACATCGACTCCCCCGGGTCTATAAAGGGGATTTAGAGGCTAGTTGGAAGAGTGATAGACTTGAACAGGTGTTTATCCCGATCGGCGGATAGGAACCTCCCCTTCTTCAAAGCGTTGAGGATGGTCAAAGATTGGAAGTGGACCAAGGAGAGCCAACGAGCTTTGCTTAAATTGAAGGAGTACCTGACTAACCCGCTATTTCTATTGAAGCCCGTTTTAGGAGAGCCACTTTATATTTATTTGGCGGTCTCCCCAAACATTGTAAGTGCTATCTTAGTCACTATCGTGGAAAGTGTTCATCTGCCTGTATACTATCTGAGTAAGCTTTTACAAGGCCTCAAGCGGAATTACTTGGAAATTGAAAAGTTGGCCTTGGCACTGGTCCACTCCGCCCGAAAGCTCTGACAGTACTTCCAGGCACATGCTATTATTGTGTTGACAAATGAGCTATTGGGGTAGGTGCTAACCAAATCAGATGCATCTGGGAGACTGGTAAAATGGGTCGTCGAGTTGGGGGAATTCGACATTCACTTCCAGGCTAGGACGGCAATAAATGCTCAAGTTCTGGCCAACTTTTTTGTCAAAATGGCCTCAAAGAAAGAGAAAACTCTAGCGGAGACATGGAGCCTCCAAGTCGATGGATTGTCCATGACTTCGGGGGGAGGTACAGGCATTTGCTTACCTGACGAATTCGGGAACGAACTTGACTTCGCCATTCTTCTGGAGTTTTAGGTCTTAAACAATAAAGCAGTATATGAGGCCTTGATCAAAGAGACGAAGATTGCACTCGACAAGGGAGTACGCAACTTGCTAGCCATAACCTACTCCCAGCTGGTTACCAGGCAGGTGAATGGTAACTATGGGCCAAGGAGTCCTCTATGGCTAGCCATAACCTACTCTCAGCTGGTTACCAAGCAGGTGAATGGTAAATATGGGCCAAGGTGTCCTAGTTGAAAGTAAAGTTTGGCAAGTTTGTACTTGAGTAGATTCATCGAGCTGAAAACAAAAGGATAGATCAGTTGTCCAAATTGGTGAGCTCGTTATGGGGAACAAAAGAAAGGAAGATCAATGTTCTAGCTTCTGATAAGCCCCTCATCGGGGGACGGACCGGCGATGCCATCCTCGCAATTGATGCTTCTAAGAAATGGATCGCCGAATTGATTGTATATCTGAATAAGGGGACACTCCCCAAGGACACGGTCTAAGCAACAAGGATCAGAAGATATGCTTCGCGCTATACCCTAGATAGGCAAGAGCGTTTATTCACGAAAAGTTTTGATGGGCCTTCATGGATGTATCTGACCAGCCAGCAAGCTAGAGAGGTGATTGAGAAGATCCATGAAAGGTGTTGCGGCAACCACACCGGGCCATGTTCGTTAGCTAAGAAGGTCTTATAGGTAGGGTTTTTCTTGCCTACGTAAGTGCAAAATTACTTTGATTATATGAGACGATGCCCAACATACAAGAAACAAGCTAATCTTATCCACCAACATACTGCTCGAATGGTCAACGTAGAAATATCTTATCCGTTCGATCAATGGGGCTTTGATATCTTGGGGCCGTTCCCTCAAGCCCCAGTCACAAGAAGTTTTTGATTGTCTTCTTTGAGTATTTCACCAAATGGGCCGAGGCAGAGGCGATAATTAACATAACCAATTCGTCCATAAAGTTGTTCATCTGGGGGAATATCATCTGTCATTTCAGTCTTCCAAGGGTCATCATATCTAACAATGGAAGCTAATTCCAGAGTGGTCGAGTAAGAGAATAGTGTGCAAGCCTCATAATTGAGCAGAGGTTCACCTTGGTTGGTAATCCGCAAGAAATGGGTAAGTGGAAGTCACTAACCGCACCATCCTCCACACACTCAAGACTGCCCTAACCGATGCTCTAGAAAGTTGGGCAGACGAACCCCTGGGAGTACTGTGGGCATATCGTATCACCAGAGAGCAGTGATGGGCCACACCCCTTACGCTCTAGTCTATGGATCCGATATTATTATCCATACAGAAGTATTATATCAGTCTGCTCGGGTGGCTCTTTTTGACAAAATTGCCAATGTCAGCGATCATCATTTCCAGCTAGATTTTGTCAATGAAAGGCAAAGGAACTCATTGAAGAAAATGGGGAATTTTTGGGCAGCTACTGCCGGTGCCAATAATCGCCATGTCCTCTCTATAACATTTAAGACCAGAGTCGTATTGAAGAAGGTGGAAGTCTCCCATCCCGCGGGTAAGCTCGATCCCAAATTGGATGGTTCGTTTAGGTGACCAAGACTTGTAAAAACAATGCCTATCGCATGTAGGACACATCCGGGAAAGACCTTCCCCTGCCATGGAACGCCATGAATTTGAAAAAGTTCTATGTATGAAGATTTTGCCAAGATTGGGCTCCAGGAAGGGACTCTGAAAACTTCCACGTTTGTATCTAAATGGGTTGTTTAAAACCTTCATGTTTTTCCTCAAAGTGGATGAATGAGGTTTCGATTGGCCTGCAAGTCTTTGGTCAATTTCTTTTTATGTCTTTGTTAAAATTGAATGGTTTACATGTTCATTAAAGATTAAGTTATGTTTGCTCTCGCCTTTATAATTTTTTATTAACTTTCGATTAAATAGTTGAGCATACACTTGCGCATTGTTTTGATTAAAGCAATAAGAACAAAGGCAATGAAAATCAAACAATAGTGAAAGAATAAAATTCGACTAAACACTTGTACATTAGATCAAAAGGAAAAGTTTACATAACAAAAAGGAAAGAATTACAAAATGTTTCTAAAATTTCCTCATCGGGCTTACACCATTTCATTAATAAAAACAAAGCAAAAGTTCCTCTGGGCCCAAGCACCTTTGATTAGGAGACATTTTCGCTCAAAACACCGTGCACCGATCTCTACCACCTTCAAACAGCCCCTTTCTTGGGGACCCTGCCACTGGCCGATACACCTTCTTGTTGCTCCAGATTGGACTCCTATGGCCCTAAGTTGAGCTCATCATTGGACTCAACATCTGGCTCAAGCAGTTGTCCTTTGAGTCTGTTCTCCTTGTTAGATACCACCACTAGAAAACAAGGATTTGGCTATGGATTTTGGCAAAAATCCATGGCAAAAAAAAAAAAAAAAAATGGCCATGGAAGTTTTTGGGGTTGCTAAAATTGGTCATGACCACGGATTTCTAGCCACAGATTTTTTTCAATTTGGTCACAAATTTAATCGTGACCAACCTTTTTTATTTTTAAAATTTTTTTAAAGTTAGCCATGGATTTATCCGTGGCCAAAAATAATTTTTTAAAAAAAATTAATAAATCTAGCCATAGATAAATCCGTGGCCAAAAATAAATAATTTTTAAAAAATTGATAAATATAGCCACTGATTTATCCGTGGCCAAAAATATATTTTTTTAAAAAATAATAAATATAGCCACGGATAAATTCATGGCCAAAAATAAATATTATTTTAAAAAATAAATAAATATAGCCACCGATAAATACGTCGCTAATTTAACAATTTTTTTTCATAATTAATTTTATTTTAATACACCCCAAACCTGCAATTGTTTTTTTCAAAAATCAAAATACCAACAAACTATATATCAATGTAATACTAATAATCCATATGGCATATTCTATCAAATATATAATTAATAATTAATATTATTCTACTAGTTTGATTCAACAATTCATACAACAATACATATATAACAAATGTTTTTAAAAGTCAAATGTAGGAACATCATCATCTCCATCATCCCCTTCATCATTATCATCGTCATCATCTGTGATACCCGGACCCTTTTATCAGCTTTATTATTGTTAGTATTACTATTACTATTATTATTATTATTACTTTATTAATATTATTATAAATATTAGGATTATTATTGTATTATTACTAATATTGTCATCATCATCATTATTATTATTATTATTAGTATTATTATTATTGTTATTATTGGGATTATAATTTTATTATTACATTATTATTGTTGTTGTTAATATTATTATTATTATTAGTTAAATCCTATTGGGTCTAGGGATATTGGGCTATCCTATTAAGCTTAGGATTAGTGGGCCAATCACATTAGGTTAAGACTATTGGACTAATCTTATTGGGCCTATTACAATTGAGCTAATCCTATTAGGTTAAGGAATCCTTCATAGATTATAAATTCTAGAGTGTATCAATTAGGACTTAACATTATATTAATTGGGCACTTAGGGTTATAAACACTTATTATTAAACCAAATTTGCCGAACGTGAGAGAGAGAGAGAGAGCAGCTGTGAAGCCTATCCTTTGTCGACATCATAGAATTCACAACCAAGAGTGAGTGCTCCGACAAAGGTGATGTAGATTTTGAAGTCCACCCTTTTTATTTGTTCCACACTTCACAAATACATTAAGCTAGTTCATAGGATGGAATTAGTGTAAAGGTCTATCTATAGCTATATTTACGCATACATATATATACATATATATGAACCTTATTAAAAGCATAGCAAATTCTGTTTTAATTATTGTTACACATATAACCGTACATATATATATATATATATAACTATAGAAGTACATGTTGGTTAGGAGTTTGATGAATTGAATACGCACCACAAACATTACAAAGGAATTGATTGAACAATTTGATATTTTCCATGGTCATGCACGTATATATTTATATATAGATATATATCTCTATACACATTAACATAAAAATGGTTTCACATGTCTATTCAAGCTTAGCCACGTATGAATTGTTGTACTAATTTCATAATTTAGGCTATAGACATAGACTCACACACAAAAGGTGTTAATGTGTGTTTTAAATTTGTCATTATGGTGGTGTGTGCAATTTACCCCTTTTGGTGTGTGTGAAAGTGTTGGCATAGGTGATTTTGGGCACACACCCGTAACCGTCTATCTATAGACACATATATTTGTATTTCCGTTAGTAATATAATTACCGCAGTAATTTAGCAAGGATTATTTGTGTTTATAGGAATATTAGTAATCATGATTTATGGAGTTAGGCATAGATTTGTTTATGACACCGTAGGATATTATGGAATCAAGGATAATTGGTATCATTAGATTTCCTATTTTGTATAAGATTTCACTAAATTGAGGAACATTATCTTCACCTTATTCTTTCTTATTATCGTAGATTTGGTTGATCGGGAGTAGGGCATATCCACAAATTTGTTAGAGCTTTAAGAACACTAATAAGTCAATGTAAGTGGTTTCTTCCCTCTATTTATATTTATAAAAATATGTCTTTCTTAAACTTATGCTTTTGTTGAAAAAAAAAAAAAGTGATTTTCATATATAAAAAGTGGATTTGAGCATGTTATTTTATGAATTTTCTATATGAAAAGCTAAAACTGTTTTGTGTTGTGCTATATGTGTATATATGAACATGCTCCGAACACTTGGGATACTATTGGTAGGAACAAGTTCCGAAGTTTCCGATCGAGCTACGGGGTACAGTAGCAATTTCCGAACCCACTTAACGGGGTTATAGTTAAGGCCCTCCTACGGGTAATAATAGTAGTGTCCGAACCCACTTAACGGGGTTGTAGTTAAGGCCCTCCTACGGGTAATAATAGTAGTGTCCGAACCCACTTAACGGGGTTGTAGTTAAGGCCCTCCTACGGGTAATAATAGTAGTGTCCGAACCCACCTAACGGGGTTATAGTTAGGGCTTGATCAAGTTGGCCAATAGAGATTTCAAATGTTCACGAGCATGGATATATAAATGAATTTGTCTGCTTTTGTTTTGTTATCCATTCTGTTACTTGAAAGTGGAAAACGTCAATTTTTGAATATTGTCTATGGGTGCAAAGTGCGATTTTGATGCTACATATATATATGTAACTTGCTCAAATTCGATAGAGGGTCAAGAGATCCCTTACTGGGCGAGTGCGCTCAGACCACTAATAACTATTTTGCAGAGGATAGTACCGACGAGGGTGACGAGGGACAATTTTGGGGTTGGTGATGATATTGAAGACATTGTTGGCTAGAGAACATAGCATTATTATTAATCACGCCATTTTATTTTATGACTTTGTTTTATGGAGACTATTATAGCTTATTTTTGCATTTATGTTTTGAGTTGGATTGTAATAGCTAGAAATATTATCTTTTCCGCTGCAATGAATATTTTAATGGTTTTTAGTATGTTCTGATTTCCGTGGCTTGGTGTCTCTGAGTCCTTCGGGCTTAGGGGCATCGCCGTGCCGCGTCCCGGATTCGGGGCGTGACATTTAGTGGTATCAGAGCCTAGGTTATGATCTTTAGAATTCTATTGATTAGACCGAATGGCAAGTTAGGGATTTAATAGTTTGCATAGGTAATACATCAAGAGTTTAAAAGGTTGCAGAGGTAATGAATTATGGATTATACCAACTAGTCGAGGTGTACTTAGATTCTCATGGTTTAATCTAGAAATCTCACCAAGACATACGTGATAAGCTATAACTTATTGTGATGCCATCTGTAGGTTCTTCTTAGATTTGAATAGAAGTGTTTCTATATGTTTCTCATTTCTTTCAAATTTTTGGATTAATACGTAATATACAAATGTATAAGTATATTTATCAATCGTCAATTAGGGAGTCCCTTACTTCCAAAACTTGTGCTAACGGACGACAATTCCTTATATAGGACATGGCTGGTAGACCTAGACGTCATAACCAAAGCCCTCGTTATGCCACTAACCCAGAGGAATGTAACGAGCAACCACAGGACAACCTAACACAATCCACCCCCAGCACCACAAATGGGAATTCGCCAAGGAGACTTAGTAGCCATTGCTACCGCCGTAGCCCAAGCGATGCAAGCCCAAAATCAGCAACAAGCTCCAATCGCGAACCAACCACCTGCTGTAATGGGGACAAAGTATCATTATGAGGCGTTGAGAAGAGCCCATGTGCCAACCTTTGACGGTTCTCATGATCCAGAGGTAGTTCAGAAGTGGCTTAAGGAGATGGAGGATAACTTCGAGCTAATGGAGGTTCCTTTAGAAATTAGGCCCAGGGTCGTGGTACCTTTTCTAGTGGGGGAAGCAGCAAGATGGTGGGAAGGTGTGTCACCTCCAATGTTAGCAGAGGGACCTATTACTTGGGCACGTTTTCGCGATGCTTACCTTAGGCATTATTTCCCTAGCGCTGTTCGACTTCAAAAGATGGCGGAGTTCGACAACATAGTACAACTACCAAATATGACAGTGATAGAGTATTCAGCGAAATTCCATTCCTTAGGAAAATATGCACCCACCATAATGGCCGATACACAACTTAAAATTCACAAGTTTACCAAAGGCTTGAAAAGT
This sequence comes from Petrea volubilis, assembly GCA_026212405.1. NCBI lineage: Eukaryota > Viridiplantae > Streptophyta > Magnoliopsida > Lamiales > Verbenaceae > Petrea > Petrea volubilis. The sequence goes on from CM047870.1 coordinate 22,976,572, forward strand.
CGAATCCAGTCAGCACTCGCAGTGTATGAGGCAAGGAGCTTTGACTGAACTCTTAGGGGCAGCCATTAGAGCCGAGGCCGATATTGGGCGAAGGGACGAAGAAAATAAGCTGAAGAGGCCTAGGAATGAAATGAATTCGAGTTTAGGACCCCCTAAGCGACCATCGTTTAATCGACCTAACGAGGAACCAATCCCTCCCAAGCAGCCACCACCTGAACTAGAGTCATGTCAATACTGCTTTAGGAAGCATGTTGGGGAGTGTAGATGGAAGAACGGAGCCTGTTTTCGTTGTGGTCGGCAGGGCCATAAAATATCTGAATGTCCACAATCAGACCTCCGGGCAACTGGAGCCACTAATGCCAAACCGCCAAGTACTACTCAAAAATCAAAAGGGAATGCAAGAGTGTTTGCTTTGACTCAGGAGAAAGCCAACAATGCGGAGGATGTAGTAACAGGTATGACCGGAGTTAATAACGTATTTACTTATCCACTGTTTGATTATGGCGCTACTCATTCTTTTTGTAGTTAAGAGGTTGTTAAAATCTTAGTAGATAGACCTATAGCACTATTTGGATCCTATAGGGAAGTCACCGTCACCGATAAGACTTTAGTCTCGAACCTAGCTAGCGTGGAGGACTACACCCTAAGGCTTGACAAGGTCATACTTAAGGTTAATTAGTCCAAATCAACATGACCAAATTCGATAAAAGCTTGGAAATGGATTAGTTAGCAAACAACTGCACATACGTGAAACTCAAGGTATAGCAAGTTTCGAGGACGAAACTTTTTGTAAGGGGGAGAGAATGTGATACCCGGACCCTTTTATCAGCTTTATTATTGTTAGTATTACTATTACTATTATTATTATTATTACTTTATTAATATTATTATAAATATTAGGATTATTATTGTATTATTACTAATATTGTCATCATCATCATTATTATTATTATTATTAGTATTATTATTATTGTTATTATTGGGATTATAATTTTATTATTACATTATTATTGTTGTTGTTAATATTATTATTATTATTAGTTAAATCCTATTGGGTCTAGGGATATTGGGCTATCCTATTAAGCTTAGGATTAGTGGGCCAATCACATTAGGTTAAGACTATTGGACTAATCTTATTGGGCCTATTACAATTGAGCTAATCCTATTAGGTTAAGGAATCCTTCATAGATTATAAATTCTAGAGTGTATCAATTAGGACTTAGCATTATATTAATTGGGCACTTAGGGTTATAAACACTTATTATTAAACCAAATTTGCCGAACGTGAGAGAGAGAGAGAGAGCAGCTGTGAAGCCTATCCTTTGCTGACATCATAGAATTCACAACCAAGAGTGAGTGCTCCGACAAAGGTGATGTAGATTTTGAAGTCCACCCTTTTTATTTGTTCCACACTTCACAAATACATTAAGCTAGTTCATAGGATGGAATTAGTGTAAAGGTCTATCTATAGCTATATTTACGTATACATATATATACATATATATGAACCTTAATAAAAGCATAGCAGATTCTGTTTTAATTATTGTTACACATATAACCGTACATATATATATATATATATATAACTATAGAAGTACATGTTGGTTAGGAGTTTGATGAATTGAATACGCACCACAAACATTACAAAGGAATTGATTGAACAATTTGATATTTTCCATGGTCATGCACGTATATATTTATATATAGATATATATCTCTATACACATTAACATAAAAATGGTTTCACATGTCTATTCAAGCTTAGCCACGTATGAATTGTTGTACTAATTTCATAATTTAGGCTATAGACATAGACTCACACACAAAAGGTGTTAATGTGTGTTTTAAATTTGTAATCATTATGGTGGTGTGTGCAATTTACCCCTTTTGGTGTGTGTGAAAGTGTTGGCATAGGTGATTTTGGGCACACACCCGTAACCGTCTATCTATAGACACATATATTTGTATTTCCGTTAGTAATATAATTACCGCAGTAATTTAGCAAGGATTATTTGTGTTTATAGGAATATTAGTAATCATGATTTATGGAGTTAGGCATAGATTTGTTTATGACACCGTAGGATATTATGGAATCAAAGATAATTGGTATCATTAGATTTCCTATTTTGTATAAGATTTCACTAAATTGAGGAACATTATCTTCACCTTATTCTTTCTTATTATCATAGATTTGGTTGATCGGGAGTAGGGCATAACCACAAATTTGTTAGAGCTTTAAGAACACTAATAAGTCAATGTAAGTGGTTTCTTCCCTCTATTTATTTTTATAAAAATATGTCTTTCTTAAACTTATGCTTTTGTTGAAAAAAAAAAAAAAAGTGATTTTCATATATAAAAAGTGGATTTGAGCATGCTATTTTATGAATTTTCTATATGAAAAGCTAAAACTGTTTTGTGTTGTGCTATATGTGTATATATGAACATGCTCCGAACACTTGGGATACTATTGGTAGGAACAAGTTCCGAAGTTTCCGACCGAGCTACGGGGTACAGTAGCAATTTCCGAACCCACTTAACGGGGTTATAGTTAAGGCCCTCCTACGGGTAATAATAGTAGTGTCCGAACCCACTTAACGGGGTTGTAGTTAAGGCCCTCCTACGGGTAATAATAGTAGTGTCCGAACCCACTTAACGGGATTGTAGTTAAGGCCCTCCTACGGGTAATAATAGTAGTGTCCGAACCCACCTAACGGGGTTATAGTTAGGGCTTGATCAAGTTGGCCAATAGAGATTTCAAATGTTCACGAGCATGGATATATAAATGAATTTGTCTGCTTTTGTTTTGTTATCCATTCTGTTACTTGAAAGTGGAAAACGTCAATTTTTGAATATTGTCTATGGGTGCAAAGTGCGATTTTGATGCTACATATATATATGTAACTTGCTCAAATTCGATAGAGGGTCAAGAGATCCATTACTGGGCGAGTGCGCTCAGACCACTAATAACTATTTTGCAGAGGATAGTACCGACGAGGGTGACGAGGGACAATTTTGGGGTTGGTGATGATATTGAAGACATTGTTGGCTAGAGAACATAGCATTATTATTAATCACGTTATTTTATTTTATGACTTTGTTTTATGGAGACTATTATAGCTTATTTTTCCATTTATGTTTTGAGTTGGATTGTAATAGCTAGAAATATTATCTTTTCCGCTGCAATGAATATTTTAATGGTTTTTAGTATGTTCTGATTTCCGTGGCTTGGTGTCTCTGAGTCCTTCGGGCTTAGGAGCATCGCCGTGCCGCGTCCCGGATTCGGGGCGTGACATCGTCGCCTTTATTTTCATCCCGAGCAACGAGCAGACGAAGTAGAGCCCTTCTTACACCGCGGACCTAATTGACGCTCGAGTTTTTTGAGGTTGGTTGCCATTAGAAACATGGTCTTCTGAAGGTCGGAGATCTCTCGACTATGCTTTTCTTCCATCTCGGTATCTTCTGACTGTGCTTCTCCTCTAAATCGTTCATCTTTTGTGTGAGCTCCTCAATCTTGGGCTCAAACCAAGTATTCAAGTCAGTCCATGAGCCGGAAGACTCAACTATCACGGTAGAGGGTCCACCGGCAATCCCATACCACCGACCCCTTCTTTGGACCGCCGACTGTTTGCTTCCAAATCTAAAACATAAAAAGAAAAAATTTAGAGTTTTCTCTTGTACATATTTTTTAATAAAGTATATATCTATATATTTTAATAAGTATATATATCTAAAAAATATTCTTTTGAATGTTAACTCCAACTTGTCGGGCTGCTGAATAGGTCATCCCTGTGCATTCTCGGCTGCTCAGAAACAAGCTTCATCATAATTAGTTCTGAAGCTCTCCTGTAAAAAAAAAACATGCATAATTGTTATAAAAGCGTTTTTGGCAATAATATGTGACGATAAATAAAAATAGAAAGCTACCAAAGTAATCTATGCTCGCTCATCGACATAATGCTCGGTTCTATCCTCGTCTCTTGAATAATGGAGAGCCTCAAATGTTTTGTCAACAGAAGGCCGATGTCCATATTTTTTCGTCTGTAATAAAAATGAAGTAAAATACAAGGACAATAGTGAGATAAAATCGTAAAAATCAACGCTACTTCAATTAATTAAATAAAATAGAAGGAAAAAGTAATTACTTACCAAATGATCTTGCCACCTTAGATGAGATTTGGATCCTCCCTTATGGCCAGAGAATCCCTTTCCGTCACATGTTAATGCTTGGTTTGCCCTATTATGATGACTTATCCTCTGGAACTCTGGGGTGTCCCATATGATCCGTAAAACATCCCAAGATTCCTCACCTATCCAATTAGGCCTGCAGTTATCCTTACAAGCTTAAGCCAGTCTATTTTTCAAGATCTCTGAACCTTTATGCTCGAAGTTCTTCCAAATTCGGCTTGAATGATCAGGACACCAAAAGAATTTTTTCTAAAAAAAATCAAGAAAAAAAAAATCATATACGAACAAAATGTAGTAATAGTCAAATTTCAATTAAACTAAGTAAATACACATACCTTAAACTGAGCAAACCACATCTCACGAGTTTCTAGCGGGACCTTTTTTCAAGTAGGTCATGGTCGCTTGAAACCATTCTCAATTATCTGACCAATCTGTTCGATACATTTCTCCTCGAAGTCAAACCTATTGTACAAGTGGAAAAACAAAATTATACATTACAATACACATAAAATATATAGAATAGATATCTATTTATTGATAAGATAGCAAGGTTATATAAATCAATTCACCTACTCTTTTCCTCGTTGCATTATTAGAATTTGATGTCCACCGGTATCACTGTTTTGAGACATATCGGTGGATCGGCCTTCATTCATCAGCGTCGATGGGGCGGTCCCTGAGGTGGGGGATGGAGAATCTGATCTCGAACTACCTAAATTGATGTTCAGATTAGTCAGTGGAGGCATAAGCCGATTAGACCCTGCGTCTGATACTTTGTCCTTGTATTTTTTCGAACTCTCGGCCATCTGTTTCAGAATTCTCAACAAATAATCGAGAAACTTAATAAAACATTAACAAACTGCACAACAATTGATCACATATCAATTATGAATAAATATAAAATAACAATTCACAAGTATCAACTACATAATAACAATTCACAAGAATTCATGATAATAAATCGCAAACAACAACTACATCAACAATTAAAATATGAATATTATTCATCATCTTCATTCTTATCAACTTTATCTTCATCATCATCGTCATATTTAATCGCATCATCTCCTTCATCGTCGTCATCAAGTTCATCATCAAATTCATCCTCCACGTCATCGTCATCCTCGTTCGCTTCATCTAGTATCTCATCATCTTCAAGTTCATTATACAATGCATTATTGTCAAAAGTCACCTCTTCTAGTTGACCATCAACATCTACCAAAAGCCCCGTAGGTTCATTATTGATGACATAATTCGCAATGGGTGAAGATTCTTGCAACAAATCATCAGTAACAATTTGTTGATTGGCCATTCTACTTCGTGGTCTGGTTTTAATTACAAAACGCCAATTCAATTTATCCCTCCTTATGCCTGGATACGGTACATAATATACCTGAGATGCATGTTGTGCAATAATGAACGGATCATCTTTTGGATATCTCTTATTAAATTTGATCTCTACAATGCTATGTTGCGGGTGTATCTTCATACCCCTCTTAGAAACAGAGTCAAACCAATGACATTTGAACATGACAACTTTCTTTTCAGGTACACCAGGATATTCTAACTGAATCACTTCTTAAAGTATGCTATAGAAAATAATATGATGTAAAGTATGATGATTCTTGATTTAAGTACGCCTCAAATATTGAGCCCTCTACCCTTGCTCGATTCTTCACCATACCTTTCAAGTTATGTGGGAACCTATAATTGTATTTTGTACGACAAAGTTACTAATTTGTTTGGGATCTCAAAAAAGAAAAATGGAGGTTGGAAAATCTTTAAAAAAATATTTACCTCTCGAATGGATACATCCACTTATATTGAACAGGTCCACACAACGCCTCTTCAAAAGGCAAGTGTATCGATAAGTGTTCCATGGAATCAAAAAATGCTGGGGGAAAAATGCATTCCAATTTGCACAAAATCGAAGGGATATTCCTATCCAATTGCGAAAAACTTTCCTTTCGAAGTTCTATGCAACACAAATCTCTAAAGAATTAACTTATTTTAGTTAGAGGCTTCCAAACATTTTTTGGGAGTGCACTAAATGCTATTGGGAGTAAACGTTGCATGAACACATGACCATCATGACTCTTCATATCATACAACTTGAGTCTCGATTGATCAACAAAAGCTCCCAAATTCGATGCATAACCATCAAACATCTTCAAAGCTTGAAAAAATGTGCATAAATCGCGTTTTTGTTCGGTCATCAAAGTGTAACTAGCTTTTAGGTTTAGCACCTTACCATTGTCCATCATTTGTAAATGCAACTTAGGCCGCTTGCAACACTCAACTAAATCCAATCTTGCCTTCTCATTATCCTTTGTCTTGTCTTTAATATCTATGATAGTGTTGAGTATGTTGTCGAATTTTTTTTTTCGATGTGCATGACATGGCGAACCATATTGTCTTTCCGATACAGCAACTCCCAAAAAATGCTTTGTTTGATCAAATTATGATATACGCCATATCTTTGCAATTTTGGATGCTTAACTGGCATATCTATAACTTTCTACATTTCACGCACTTCTTCCCACGTCTGATCGCTTGTCATTACTAACAGAGGGTTTGATCGTTCACTGCGTCCTTTGAAAAATGCATCTTTGTTTTTGTTTAAATGGGTCATTCTCAGATAAAAACTGACGATGACAATCGAACCAAGAAATCTTCCCCCCATTTTTCAGTTTGAGTGCCTTTATTTGTCTCATACATATAGGACAAGCCAATCGACTCGATGTCATCCCTCCCGATAACATCCCATACGCAGGAAAGTCATTTCATAGTCCACATCAAAGGGACTTGTAAATGAAAATTCTGCCTTTTGAAAATGTCATACGTTTTAACTCCTTCTAACCACAGAATTTTCAGCTCGTCAATTAGAAGTTGCAAGTACACATCAATCCTTTCTTTTGGGTTACCAGGCCCCGGAATCAAGCATGTCAAAAACATATACGATGTAGTCAGACACAATTCTAGCGGCAAGTTGTATAGAGTAACAATCACGGGCCAACACGAGTATTGCTTCGATGAAGTATAATTAAATAGATTAAATCCATCGGCACATAATCCAAGGTTAATGTTTCGTGGCTCAGTAGCAAATTCTGAATGCTTTTCATTGAAACATTTCCATGTCAAACCATCAGATGGATGAAAAATAACACTAGGCTCTCCTCCGTGCTCCTGATGCCACCTCATTTGATCAGCTGATTTTGAAGAAGCATACAACCTTTTCAATCTTGGAATAAGAGACATGTAGTGCATTCTTCTGTAAGGAACATGATTCCTACTATCTCTTTTAGATGGTTTAAATCTTGGATGCCTACAAAACTTACATTCCTCTAATCCCTCGATGCAACAATCAATCTTCACCGATGTTAAACCCAACTTCTTAACTATTTTTTTTGTTTCATAATAGTTGTTAGGAACATGATTATTCGGCGGATTTGACGACTTCACAAGTTCTGCCATTCGATCAAAAGAACCCTGATATAAATTGTAGTCGGATTTTAATGACATCATTTGAAGAGTCATTGATAACTCCGTCTGAGTGTCACAACCTGGCCACAATGGTCGATGCGCAGCCTCTAATATGTCTTAAAACTGTTGAACTTGCATATTAGGATATTGATTATTGTTTTACTCAATCTCGGTATCATGACTCACTTTGACATGTAAATCGGGACGATAATGCATACCATGGTGAAATGCATTCACGCCCATAGCATCACATACCAAATCCTTGTAATTATTGAGTCCATACGAAAAATTAGCCTGATTCGAAGAACTAGCACCACCTAACTCGCCATGTGAAGTCCAATACTAATACGCAGGTTGAAACCCAAATTTCATCAAATCGCAATACACATTACTAGTATCCTTATGTTTCCTATTAGTACACACTTTGAACACGAACACCTAATAAGGCCTTTATCAGCTATATAATGCGGTTGTATAGTTGCGAATTGAATAAATTGATTAAGACCATTCATAAATTGTTTGGTGTAATTTTTCCGATCAACAATTAACCTATTATACATCCAACCTCAAATTTTCCGTATATCCATATTCTGTAAACATAAAATGAAGGTAAGTTAACATCATTGCTAGACTTCATATCTAGATAGATTAAGTTTGTCATTAATATTTGTTCAATATGCTTCATTAATGACACAATCCATAAACACTTAAAACAAAGTAAATTATTTCAAACATTGTTCGACATTCTTCCTATCAAACATATTTCATCCAATTTTAACCCCACCTCAACAACAAAATTCACCCCAACTGTAAATTGTTCATAACAATCCCTAATCCAAACAAACTTGTTCATAAAAATCCATAATCCAATCAAACGTGTTCAAAACAATCCATAATCCAAACTTATTCATAACAATCCATAATCCAAACAAACTTGGGCATAACAATTCATAATCCAAACAAATTTGTTCACAACAATACATAATCCAAAAATGTTCATAACAATGGCTAATCCAAACAAGCTATTTCATATATAACAATTCATAATCTAGACTTGTTCGAAATAAATTTCACCTCAGCGAAAATCATAACAATTCATACTTTGTTCAAACTTCACCTCCACAAATTATTTATATAATATCAACCTACAAATATTGCCAAATACACCAAAATAACAAACAAAATTAAAATTACATCTCAATGAATAAAATAAAAATAAAAAGATAAAAATAACAATAACATGTGTGTGTGGTGTGTCTTTGGGAGGGGTGGGGGGCTATTGCTAGGGGATGGGGGGCTGCGTGGAGGGGGAGTGTTGTCGCGCGTTGAGCGGGTAGAGGAGACGGCGCGCGACAATTGGGGGGAGGGGGGAGGGAAGGCGGCGGGCGGCGTAGGGTGGGAGGGGGAAGGCGGCTGGCGACGCGAGGGGTGGGAGGAAAGGGAGGAGGTGCGTCGCAGGGGGGGGGGGGGAGTTGGGGGGATTAGGGTACCTTTTTAAGATCGAAAAATATAATAATCATGATAAAAATAATATAACTTTGAAATGGCTCAAACCTTTTTAAGCCCGAAATTTCGGATCGAGCGATATAAGTAAGCCATTTAAAATTATAAAAAAATTAAAAATTATGAGTGAGCCCGAAATAAATATTTTCTAGCTACGGATTTATCCGTGGCCAAGATGGAATAAATTTTTTTTATTCAAACTTAGCCACGGATAAAACATTGGCTAATATTTATATTTTTTCAAAAAACAAATAAATAAATATTTACTAGCTATGGATTTATCCGTGACGAAGTTGGAAAAAAAGTTTTTTTTTTCCAAATTTAGCCACGGATAAAACCGTGGCTAACGTATATATATATATATATATATATTTAAAAAAATAAATATTTACTAGCCACGGATTTATCCGTGGCCAAGTTGGAAAAAAAGTTTTTTTTTTCAAATTTAGCTATGGATAAAACTGTGGCTAATATATAGATTTTTTTTAAAAAAATTTAAATATTTCTTTGGCCACGGTTTCATCTGTGGCCAAGATGTATTTTTTTTTTCCAATTTATCCACGGATAAAACCGTGGCTAGCATATACATTTAAAATAAAAAAAATTAAATATTTTCTAGCCACGATTTTATCCTGGCTAAAAATATTAATATATATATATATATATATATATATATAGTCACGGATTTTGTCCATGGCTAAAAATCAGTGGCTATTTTGTTGTTTTCTAGTAGTGGACCTGCTGCTCCATGATGGATAACACACTTGAGAATTTCGCATTGTTATATTGAGGAAGGGAGACGGAGCTGGTATCTACCTCCATGGAGTTTGTCAATTCGAGGCTATATGCTTCCATCTAGAAGTTCGTTGGATCGCTCCTCGAGCCTTCAGTTGATTGAACGCCTTGTCACAGTGATCCCTGCTCACATCTAGTTGTCAAAGGTTGTTGAAGACCATCTAATCGAGGTTGTTGAAGCCCTCAGCGATTTTCTTAGCCAGCTGGCGATTGTCAAGAGCTTTGATTGTCTTCTGGTTGGCTTTAAAAACATTCTCCCGATTGAATAGGTCTCCGAACTACGTGCCGACGCGTGGTTCAGTCACCTCCTTGTAGTTTAATACCTGCAACTCTTTATAGGTGTAATCGAAACCGCCAGCTAGTGCTTTTCCTTTGTCCTTGGCAGGGGCAACTTTCTTGTTTTGTTCAGAGGGCAGAACAACAGACTTCTTCAAACCCGTGGAGGAGTCTGGAGCATCCTTGGAACCCACCCCTGGGTCTTACCATCGCTTAAGCCAAGGTCCTCCTCAAAGAGTTGAATGTCACTCCGATAAGGGTTCCACTCGTCATTGAAGTGGTCCCCCAGTGCAACAGTTTCTGATAGATCGTTGTAACCAAAATCTCCACTATACTATATTAGAGGAATATTTTTTGCGTGGACGCTGAAAAATGGGCTACCTCAATCCTAATCCAACCCATTCTCACCCAGCCTACTATAAATAGAAGGTCTCCACTGTTCACAAGAGTATGATTTCTAATTCTATACTTACACTCTCTACAGTACATTACATCAACTTCCGATTACCCGCTCAAATATGTCGCTAACTTGAGCGTTGGAGGGTCTTCGCCGGAGACACTTCCAGTTAGGCTCACATATATTCCATTCTTGTAGATCGGGGACTAAACTATCAAACCGTTACCATTCTCAGACTCCGAAGTCTTTTGCACGAATCTAGGATTGGACCCCATCATTAGTAACTTACCTCTACTGATAATCAAAATCATTTTTTTACCCACTACTGCTTATTGTACTCCTCTCTATATATTTTATATAAATACATCACTTTTAAAAATATATTACTTAATATCATTGTAGATCAATCATTTTAGAGTAAATCTACGTATAATATGAATAGTTTACTTAATAATGACGTTGAGTTTTTACAAATTTTCTCTTTTATTAAAATACATATATTGATATTCTAGATATAGTTTTCTTTTAAAAAAATTGTGATGAATGTTATACATTCTTTGAAATATGTTTAAAATTTATATTAAGTGTAATTTGTTATCAACTATTAATATATGTATGGAATTTTGAATTACATATACCTACATTACGTTGGATCAATTTGTTGTCAAGTAAATGCCCATAATCTCAAATCAAAAAATAAAAAATAATATACGTAGACTTTTTGTTTAAGGGTAAAATATACATAGACTTAACCATGTTGAAGTCGCCATCTATCTAATTTGGATGAGAAATAATGAATAATATTGGTCCTATGGACCAAATGAAATTAAATTTTCTATTTTCCTTTTCTAGGTTATAAAATCAATGTAACTGGGACCATACATGGTGTAATAAAACAATTGCTGTAAATTAAAACCAAAGCATACTCTGTATAGCAGGCAACACTTCCGTTTTATCTATACAATAGGTGGCAAGTCACGTACAAATGTATGGTCTAAATTTAATTTAACATAACTAACGACTAAGATTACGGGTGACTAATTTTAGTCACCTACGAACCATGACTAATAATAGAATTTCCCATTGCCATCCCTTGCATGAGCTGAAAATATAACTTGATTATTGATTTGATATTACATTATTATTTTCGAGCATGACTCATTAAAAAAAATCACTTTGCAGGAATCTTTCAAGTATATTAACTTTTTCTTTTCTAAGTACTATAGTGATCCATTTTTCATCCCTACTTGCATGTGTTGGAAGTATAATTTGATTGTCGATTTGATAGAAATTATTATTTTTGAGCTCACTCATGAACAAATCACTTAACAGGAATCTCTCATTTAAGTGCATATTGAAAATAGTACTAGATAAAAAAATAAGGAAAAATGAAAAAGTTTAGCATGGGTGTGCGGACGAGACTTGTACATCATTATTAACTCAACTATTCAGATGTGATATTAGAATAACAATATCACTAGGAGTAAAAGAAATAGCAAAAAGATCAATGACATTTTCCCTCATTTATCCAAGGAAATCAAGATAAAAATTTCAAAATAGTATTTTTTTCAGTAATATCTCTCTTTAACATTAATTATTCTTATATTGCTCGTGTATGAATATCTCCATTATTTTGTTATTTAAAAATCATTTATTTACATGAATTTCACACCACATTGTCACAATCTGCGACTGTAAGCCTCAATAATAGCTTGGAAGATGGGGTTCTTCCTTGCTCATGGGAAGCTTGGAGGTTCAAAATGGAAAGCACCCTTGGTTTGCAGAAAAGGCACCCTTACTCTATGTTTGGCTAAGAAAAGAAAATGAGTGGATTTTAATTTTTCGCAAGTATAGTTGGATGAGTGGAAAATAGATGAAGGTAAATAAGAAGATAATTTTTTTCTTTCGTTTGGTTGGATGTAAAAGTGGAATGAAAGAAAATAATATTTGTTCCAAAGGACAACTATACCTTTATATCATTATATTTATAATTTTATTATGAATTCATTTGTTGAAATAAAATAATAAAAACAAAGTAAATAAATATAATAAAATATATATTTATATTGGGTCAAAAGACAATTATAGATTTATATATAACTATAAATAAAATTATGTTGTAAATAAATATACTCGTTATATTTGCTATCTAACACAAATAAATTTTATAAATAAATACATTATAATTTTCCCTAAAAATAAATAAATACAATGGCCAACTGTGAAAATTTTACAATAGGGATAACCACAATGTTTTCGTTTCGTTTTCCATATACTTTTGGGTGAAAAAGGAATAGGTGACCCTATGCTTATTTTTTTCCTCTTAATTTCTTTCCTTCCATTTTCCTCCTTCAACCAAATAAGGGAAAATACATATTTTCCTTCCAATTTTGCTCCTCTAATTTTCTACTCTACCAAACGAAGCATTAGTCTTCTTGATTGAGGAAAATAAGAAAATTGAAATCCAATTCTCTGCTATCAAGAACTGTGTGTGTGAGAGAGAGGGGTTCTCAGCCAGAAACTAGTTCGACAGTGTGTAGAAAACTTTAGCATTCTACATTTCTTCATCTTTTTATCATTTTCTTTCTTTGATATATTTAGATTGCTTCTTGATTAGGTTTTTTTGTGAATTAGAACATCCACTTCACCCTAACACTTACTGTTTTGTTTCTCTTCTTCTTGCAGGCTTGGCTAATCTCCCAATTATAGTTAAGGATAATGTGTAGGAAGATTTACTCATTTCCCACTCTCCTATCTCCTTGGGAACAAATTTCTTGGGAAGTGCATGAGAAAGCTTCTTTGAACTTGTTTCTGTTTCTGTTTCTGCTTCTGCATGAGAATCAACCTAAAGCATTGGCAGGATTCTCACTTTCGGTTATATTCTCACTCTTCTGTTTCTGTTTTAAACGTTGAACTTGTGTATCGTGGAAGACAACAACAAAGAAGTTTATTAAGTGTGTTGGAAATGGGCTTGATAAGATAATGTTTTCAAGGGGTAATCTAGGTTTGAACCATTTCGAATGGTAATCCATAGATAAAGCCCAAGGAAAATATTATCTATGTGTAAATAAAGCTGTGTAAAATATCCTACATCGGGTATGTTAGCCTTGACAATGCTAGTATTTATGTGGTTAAGTGTTGTTATAGTGTAAACTAAACAACTAAATACCGCATATGGGCAAACCCCACACGCGCATGCCGCCTGCCCAACTCGACCCGGCTCCGTCCACGTCGCGGTCGCGGGCACAGGCGTTGGGCAAATTGTCTCGGTCTCGGGCTTAATTTTTAGTGAATTGCCCTTGGTGTAACGGTTTTATTCAAAAATCTGAATTTTGAATTCGTTACTATATTTAATTAACGCGGTTTGAAACCACCAGACACGTTACCTGGTCAAACAATACATTTTTGAATGTTGTCTGTTTTTGAGTCCAGATACATTGCGTGTCCGTTGGCATTCAGACAGTTTTAACTTTGCATTAATGTGCCAGAATTTAATTCTGGCTGTCTCCTCCCCCTATATAAAGCTGCCTCTTGGTTCCCTACAAAACACACAGAAAGACAACAAACGAAGCAAGAAGGAATAACAAGTATACTATTTTAAGAAACTGCAGAGTCTTAAGAGGGTATACAATTTTTAGCTTTCGAGTGTGTGTTTTGAGGTGCATACACAACCTCTAGAGTTGTTTAGCTTTCGAAGTGAGGTTCAACGTAGCAGTGCGGCTTGGAACGGACCTCTGGACTGTCTTATCCTAGAAGGAGTATTGCAGGCCCATTGCACCGGTCAGTGGGGCTAATACTTTTTTAAGGCAAACCGGCTCAACCCGGTGATTTAGTCGTACCTTTTCAAATAAATACTGATAAGTCATCTATACTTGCTTGTTTATTTATTTGTTTACGGCATTGTTTAGTTTGCTTTTGGCTATAGTGTTTTATTGTAATACTGTTATTGCATTGTATTTATATTATCGAATAAATCCACCCACGAGAATATCGATTTTTAGATATACTGCTCTATTGTTTTCTAACAATCTTAAAGAAATAAATCCACCCACGAGAATATCAAGTTTTAGATATTCTGCTCTATTGTTTTCTAACAATCTTAAAGAAATATTCAGAATTTATTCGTTTAATATATTTATAATGGCGTCGAGTTCAATTGCTCGTTCATTTGGTTTCTCAAAAATTGACTTGAGCGGTTTGCGTGAACCATTTACTGGTCAATTCTTTAAACATTGGCAACAACGAATGAAGATGAAATGACACTTCCAGAAAAGTTCATGGTTATGGCAATTATTGAAAAATTTCCTAGATCTTGGGAAAGTTTCGGAATGTCTTTCAAACATCAAAAAAGAAACTTATCCCTCGGTGATTTAATGATTGCCATAAGTATAGAAGAGGAACATAGGAATCAGACACATTCTGTACCAATTGAATTTCAGTCAAAAGCAAATGTTTTGACTATTGGAAAGAAAAATCCTAAGTTGAAAAATATCAATCCAAATTCTAAAACCATTGATAAAGGAAAAGCCAAAGCTAAAAAGCTAAAAGCAAACAAACCATGCTGGACTTGTGGGCAGGTTGGTCATTATGCCAGGGATTGTCCCAACAAGGCAGAAAAAGAAAAGACTTTCCAAAACCCTCAGGACCAGTAGTCAACATGGTTAAGGCTGGCATTGCTAGTTCTCATGGACGCGTTGACGGGTATGTTTCTTTTGAACCCGAACTTTTGACTATTTTATGAACCATTCGATTGGCTTATTGATACTGGAGCAAATGTGCATGTTTGTGCTGATAAGTCTCTATTTGTGTCGTACCAGCCAATTGATGGACAATCCGTGAGAATGGGAAATGCAATGCTGCACAAGTACTTGGGATATGACGCGCGGACCTAAGGTTTCCATCAGGGCATACACTCTCTCTGCAACGAGTGCATCACGTCCTTTCTGTTAGACGGAACATTATTAGTGGTTCAATGTTAGTCAAAGAGGGTTGTGAGCTTTCATTTAAGCTAAATAAAGTTGTAATTTTACATTACGGAACTTTTATTGGCAAAGGCTATTTATCTGAATGTTTATTTAAATTACGGATTGACTATGCTAGTGTTTCTAGTTCTAATAGTTCAAACCTTAATAACTCTATTGTAGTTAATAATATAGAAAATTCCACTGTATGGCATGCACGGTTGGGTCATTTAAATTTCGGTTCTATTAAAAGAATGATGAATTTAAATTTGATTCCAACATATGACATTGGACAACATCACAAATGTCAAGTGTGTGTAGAAGCTAAACAAGTAAGAAAACCCTATCAAACAATTGAAAGGGATACTGAAATACTTGATTTAGTATACACAGATATTTGTGAGTTCAATGGGGTCTTAACACGAGACCGGAATAGATACTTTACCACCTTTATATATGATTGCAGTAAATATTGTTATGTTTATTTAATGAAACATAAAGATGAAGCACTTGAAAAGTTTATCATTTTTAAGAATGAAGCTGAAAATCAAACTGGCAAGAAACTTAAAAAAGTACAATCAGATAGAGGTCGTGAATATGAGTCGAACTCATTTGTTGAATATTGCCAAAAGTTTGGTATTATTCATGAAGAGACTCCTCCATATTCACCTTACTCGAATGGTGTAGCAGAACGTAAAAATAGAACATTTAAAGACATGATTAACAGTTTGCTTTTAAATTCTGGATTACCGAAGTATATGTGGGGAGAGGCTTTGCATACGGCTTGCCATATTCTGAATAGAGTCCCTCTGAAACATAAAGAACGCACTCCATTCGAATTCTTGAAAGGCAGAAAACCAAGCTTAAAATATTTCCGTGTGTGGGGATGTTTTGCAAAAGTCCTAGTCCCTGAACACAAACGGAAGAAGCTTGGTCCAAAAACTATTGATGCAGTCTTTCTGGGCTATGTGGAAACAAGTTATGCCATGAGATTCTTAGTCATTAAGTCTGAGATTTCTGGCATAGATGTTAACATAATAGTCGAATTACGTGACGCTATGTTCTTCGAAAATGTATTCCCTTTGAAACAAAGAATACCCGAAGATGTTTCGACTTTAGATTCTGCCCTCGCATCTGGTTCCATTCCCGTACATGTGGAAAGAATGACAAATGGGGGGGGGGGGGTTAAATCCTAGTAGTTCCAGTTCTACTTTTGATGAGGCTAATGAACCTCGCCATAGTAAGCGAGCTAGAATCGCTAAAGATCTTGGAAATATGTTTGTCACCTACAATATCGAAGATGATCCTATGACTTTCAAAGATGCTATGGCTTCTTCTGAGGCCAAGCATTGGAAAGTATCTATCAAAAGTGAAATTGACTCCATTGTCTCCAACGGGACATGGTAACTAGTCGATTTACCACCGGGATGTACTACTGTTGGATATAAATGGATCTTTAAGAAGAAATTGAAAGCTGATGGTACTATTGATAAGTATAAAGCTAGATTGGTTGCCAAAGGGTTTAGACAAAAAGAGGGGATTGACTACTTTGATACGTATTCCCCTGTAGCTCGATTAACTACAATCCGTGTGCTGATTGCACTGGCTTCCATATATAACTTATCTATCCATCAGATGGATGTGAAAACAGCCTTCTTATATGGTGATCTAGAGGAAGAGATATATATAGAACAACCAGAGGGATTTGTAGCTGTCGGGAGTGAAAACAAAGTTTGTAAGCTTGTCAAATCTCTTTATGGGTTGAAACAAGCGCCTAAACAGTGGTATGAAAAGTTCGATAAAACTATATTGAGCTTTGCCTTTGTTGTAAATGATAATGATAAGTGTGTCTACTGCAAAATAAATGGTGATTCATGTATCGTTTAATGCCTGTATGTGGATGATATATTATTAATAGAGTCAAATCTTGAGATTATTAATGAGACGAAAGAATTCTTGAAAAGTAAGTTTGAAATGAAGGACATGGGTGAAGCTAGTGTGATTCTAGGACTCAAGTTGATTCGGTCAACTGAGGGTATAATGATTTCTCAATCTCATTATGTTGAGAAGATAATTGAGAAGTTTGGTTATACTAACGGTAGAATCCTGAAAACGTCTTATGATCCTTCTGTGACTCTTTTCAAGAATAAGTCTGGTACTCCAATGTCTCAATTAAGATATTCTTAAGTGATTGGAAGCTTGCAATATTTAGCTAATGGTACGAGACCAGATATTTCATTTGCGGTCTCTAAGTTGGCTAAATATACGAGTTGTCCTAATTGTACTCATTGGGAGGCTTTGGATAGGGTAATGAGGTACCTTAAAGGTATAAGTTCCCTTGGACTGCATTACGGAAAATTCCCTGAAGTTCTTGAGGGATTTAGTGATGCAAGTTGGATTGTCTAAAATTTCAGGAGTAATGGATGTATAGGGTATGTATTTACTCTAGGTTGAGGCGCTGTCTCCTGGAAGTCTGCCAAACAGACAATCATAACTCAGTCTACATTTGAGGCTGAGTTATGTGCTTTAGATACTACTGGAACTGAGGTTGAGTGGTTGGATGGGTTGATGTGTGGGTTACCCATGGTGGGTAAACCCGTCCCTGCCATTGCCTTGCATTGTGATAATCAAACCATAATTGCAAAAATACAGAGTTCCAAGTATAATCAAAAGACTAAGAGACACATCCAAGTTAGACTGAAGCCTATAATTGAGATAGTCTCTGAAAGAATTGTAGCCATTGATTTTGTTGGTACCAAAGACAATGTGGTTGATTCTTTAACGAAAGGACTTGAGTTTAACTCAATCCAAAAAGCCAGGTTGAGGATGGGACTTGTAACCCAAGCAACCCAACCTACCAAGTGCAGATCCCACAAGGAAGTTTCAATGTGGTATAAACAAGCTGTCGGATGTAAACGTTAGCACCTAAATTTAGACTGGTACTATGTACCTGAAGTCTATCCTCTGGTATGCCTGGGAGATATTGTATTACTGCTAGTATAATAAGAGCCCTGCTCTGAATGGGTTCGAGGTCTTAAGTGACGAGATGTGAGCAGTACATCTTCGGAGATACCCCGCTAATGAATATTATCGTGTGGCCTCTGGACTGTCTTATCCTGGAAGGAGTATCGCAGGCCTATCACACCGGTCAGTGGAGCGAATATTTCTTTAAGGCAAACCGGCTCAACCCGATGATTCAGTCGTACCTTTTCAAATAAATACTGATAAGTCATCTGTACTTACTTGTTTATTTATTTGTTTACGACATTGTTTAGTTTGCTTTTGGCTATAGTGTTTTACTGTAAAACTGTTATTGCATTGTATTTATATTATTGAATAAATCCACCCACGATAATATCTATTTTTAGATATTCTGCTCTATTATTTTTTTACAATCTTAAAGAAATAAATCCACCTACGAGAATATCGAGTTTTAGGTAGTCTGTTCTATTGTTTTCTAACAAAGTGATATTATTAACACTAAAATTAGTCGACTGGATCCCCTACCCCATAATAATGCCCCATCTCTTGCCCCATACTCAAAATGTGTGATACGTGTAAGTCTTGAAGATTTACTTCCATAGTTATTTCCACTTTCACAAGGACTCTTTTTTTTTTTGATAAATTGCAGCATTTTGTGGAGAAGTAAATCTTTAATATTATACATGTCACACATCTAGAGTATGGGCTAGGAGATGGGGCATTGTTATGCGGTAGGGGATCCGATCCATAAAATTAGTCTATTCTTTAGTTAGTTTAGATATTTTTTGCATTCTTCGGCCACATGTATTCTTTTGGCTTAGCTGTAGTATTAGTAGTTAGCTTTCCATCTTAGTGTTTCCAGTCTCTTCTTTGTGTAAATAGCCAGTCTTTTGGCATATGTAACCAACTTTTCAGATCTTAATCAAATGGAGACCTTCATATTTTCTCATGGTATCAGAGCTTGATTTTTTTTTACCTCTCTCGAGCTCCTTCCATGGCAATCGCCATGGATCCCTCTCAAAATCCTTCGAGTCTGTATTTTCTACATCCTAATGAAAATCCAGCACTCGTTCTCATCTCTCAGCCTCTTGATAGCACAAATTATCAGTCCTGGTCTCGGGCGATGAAAATGGCACTTCTCTCAAAGAATAAATTAGGTTTTGTTGATGGATCGATATCGCCTCCTCCTATCTCTGATTCTCTGTATTCAACCTGGGAGCGCTGTAATATGATGGTGATTTCCTGGTTAAATCACTCAATTTCACCCTCCATAACTCATAGCATTTTGTGGATTGATAGAGCAGCTGATGTTTGGCACGATCTCAGAGAACGTTTTTCTCAAGGCGACATCTTCAGAATTTCAAATCTTCAAGAGGAAATCTACAATTTTAAACAAGGTGACAGATCCCTCACAGACTATTTTATTTCTTTGAAGGTGCTTTGGGATGAATTGCAAAATTTTCGTCCTATTCCTACTTGTACATGCGAGAATCCTTGTTCCTGTGGTGCGATTGCAAAATTCATTGAGTATCAAAGTCATGATTATGTTATTCGATTTCTCAAAGGCTTGGGTGACCAATTTAGTGTAGTTCGATCTCAGATTATGTTGTTGGATCCTTTGCCTCCTCTAAATTGAGTTTTCTCTCTTGTTGTTCAACAAGAGCGTCAGATGAATTGACCTTGAGCGTTGCATTGCTGAACAAAACTCATCGATACATTCCTCCAAATCAAAGGTTTCCACATTCACAATTTAAGAAGCCTCCAATTTCTACAGCCAAAGTGACACAAATTGATAATGATCACAGATTTTGCTCTTATTATGGGAAACCTAATCATACTATTGACACTTGCTATTGAAAACATGGTTTCACACCTGGATACAAGCCTCGCAACTATGTGTCTACTGCACATAATACGTTTGCTGGAGATTCTGTACAGCCTTCTCCTATTGAGAATGACGATGGTACCTCTGTTGGTGCAACCAATTCGATCTTACCTTCTGGAGGTAATGAGAGTCGAGGAGTTGGTCTTACTCAGGAGCAGTATCAACAACTCATTGCTTTGCTTCAAGCCTCCAATGCCTCATCCACACCTCCTCACACGACTAACCAAGTTACTGCACTTACTTCTCATTTCTCCCCTAATCCCGGAAAACACTTCAACTTTTCTTGTCATTCTAATGCTCATATTTGGATACTTGACACTGGAGCTACGGATCATATCACTTTTTCTTTATCTTGCTTTGCCTCTTATAGGAAATCCATCCTATTTCTGTTAGTTTGCCCACTGGCGATAAGGTTACTAGCCATTATTCTGGCACAGTTGCCTTAACTCCTACATTGACTCTTTATAATGTTCTTTATATACTTGAATTTCATTATAATTTGGTCTCTATCCTTCAGCTCACTACTTTCACTCCTTGTACTATTGCTTTTAATTCTGATTCATGCTCTATTTAGGATCCGAAGTCATCGAGGACGATTGGTTCAGCTAAAGTGCAAGATGGTCTCTATATCATACAACAACCTTCCTCTTCTTCATTTCCCATTTCTTGTAATGTTTCCTTATTCTTCAATAGTACTCAATTTGACTTTTGGCACTACAGATTTGGCCACATTTCAAATTCTAGAAAAAAGCTTTTGTCTGGATGTATGCCACATTTCTCTGTTCATGACAATTCTAGTTGTGACACTTGCTACTATGCTAAGCAAAAGAAACTCCCATTCCAACTAAGCACCAACACTACTAGAAAAAAGGCTTTTAGCCACGGATTTGGAAAAAAATCCGTGGCCAAGGATATCAGCGACGGATTAGCCACGGATTTTTTCCGTGGCTAAAAGTGGCGTGGCTAACCAGGGCCACGGCTTGTTAGCCACGGCTTCGCTTAGCCACGGCTAAACCGTGGCCAACGCTGGCCACCCAAACATTGCACGAGGCCTGGCCGTGGCTAAGGGCCACGGTAATGCCGTGGCCAAGCCGTGGCCTTAGCCACGGTCAAGCCGTGGCCCTTAGCCACGGCACTTAGCCACGGTCAAGCCGTGGCCCTTAGCCACGGTCAAGCCGTGGCCAAGCCGTGGCACTTAGCCACGGTCGAGCGGTGGCCACGCCGTGGCCCTTAGCCACGGTCAAGCGGTGGCAAAGCCGTGGCCCTTAGCCACGGCTCTGCGGTGGCTAATCAGTGGCTAATTCAGCCAGAAATTAGTAAATTCGATTTGTTTTCATTTCGAACCAGCCTGCAATCAAAAAACCCAAACATTCTAATGTATCCAATCAAGATGACGATCACAGATCGTCCAATACCAAATGCATCATCAAATTAAACACTAAAATAACGATCACGGATCGTCCAACACCAAATGCATCATCAAATAGAAACCAAAATAACGATCACGGATCATCCAACAAACACCAAATATTTCGTTGACTAAAATGTAGAAAGATTCAAATATTGCTAATAGTAGTTAGAGAGTACAAGTTATTAACATATCAAGACGTGTCAATGTCTAAAAAGGTCCAACATCATCATCATCATTATCATTGTGCTCGTCATCACGTATGTAATTTGGAGGAGTGTGTCTAGAGGTGGATCGCTGTCCTCCCGATGAAGTCCTACGAGAACTCCTCTGTTGAGAGGGGGTGGACTGTACATGTACATGAGGTGAACCAGCTGACGGGTGTGGCTGATTAGGCGAAGAGGCGCCTGCTCCTTGGGTCAAAAGTTGAATGCTCTGAAGCACGGCATTGAGGGTCTGCTTCACCTCAGTTAATTCAGATGATTGTCTCTCCTCGAACCTGTCGAGCCTTCGCCTCAACTCAATCGTAACCGGATCCTCCCATTTCGGAGGATAAGTCTGGGAGCTCGAACTTCCCGTACTAGGTGATCCACCTGGCACGTCGTACCACCGACCCTTATTCGGTTTAGCCACAGTCTCCTTCCACACCTATGAATCCGTGAATAAAATTAGATTTAGTCATAATATATCATTAATATGTATCTATATATTATATTAAAATATGAAAAAAATAAAAGTTATTTTGACTTACATCGAGCTTGGATGGTCGAGATAGGGGGTGCCATCAGTAGATTGAGGAGGCGGCTGGGAATTAATTTCTTCCCACTTCTCCTTAAATGCGTTCTACGAGTTTTGAGGTTGAAACATTAGTTACAATGTCAAAAAAAACCAATTTTATAATTGAAAAATAATGAATACTCACAAATGAACGCTCCGCCCTCTGATCAGCCCATTTCATTTCCCCATTCTCATCTTTATAAGAGTAAAGATGTAGGAATGACTGATCCACGGTAGGACTATACCCCAATTGAGCTTCCTGTGATAAGACATGTAATATTTTAATACTATATAACACAATAATCACCCGTATAAGGTCAAATTGAAGTACTTATGAAATACACATACTAACCAGCTCGTCATTATAAGTTAGGTGAGATTTGGAACCACCTTTGTGGTCGGTTATTCCCCTTCCACAAGAATCGGATGCCCGATTAGCTTTTTTCACTGCGCTCTTTTTAAGAAAATTGGGCAACCCCCATTTTGCTAGCAGCTCTTGCCAAGCGTCCTCTCCGATCCACTCCGGCCTCTTATTATTATGACGAGCCTTGTTAAGCCTATTCTTCAGGAGCTCTGATCCCTTATGCTCAAAAGTTTTCCAAATAGCGTCATGTTGGTCAGGTCGCCAATAATATACCCTCTACACAATGAAAAAACAGAGAACTTACAAAATTACGAATGAAAAAAACGTAAAAGAAAATTTGTATATGCATCAAAACTTACTTGGAATTCGCCGAACCACATGTGTCTAGTTTGTATAGGGATCTCCTTCCACCTCTCCCATGGCTCTGTATACCCGTTTGTGAAAATACGGGCGATCGTCCTCACGGTCTCCAAAGCAAGATTGAACCTAATAAATATAACTGTTATTTAAACAGCAATCAAAAAGTGAATAATTATAACTTAAAGGCAATACAAAAGCAAACTTACTCATGTCCCCGTGGATAAATAACCATCTTTTCATCAATTCTGTTATTATCGGCAGTCTCCGTCGGCATATCATCAGTAATAGGCTCATCATCGCTAGGGATTGGTGTCTGATGATGAGAGTCGTCATACGGCTCATCTCGAATGTGAAGGCCCGTCGTAGGGGGCATGTGGAGGCCACGACGGTTGGAACCTCCTCCACTACTAGTGACCTTGTCCTTTCCCTTTCTAGAACCTGTCATCTGCATTCATAATAAAAACATCAAACAGCAAAAACCTGTTATATTTATATTAAAAAATTCATAGCAAAAATATCACTTAAGATGAGTCTTTTCACATGACATTAAATATTTCAATCAGCCACTAAACAACAATTATAGCAATCACACACACACATATATATATATATATGTTTATAGCAAAGAAAAATCAAACCGAACAAAATATTCATTCATAGTAAATATTACTCAT
Organism: Petrea volubilis; assembly: GCA_026212405.1. Taxonomy (NCBI): domain Eukaryota; kingdom Viridiplantae; phylum Streptophyta; class Magnoliopsida; order Lamiales; family Verbenaceae; genus Petrea; species Petrea volubilis. The sequence continues at coordinate 23,000,622 of CM047870.1, forward strand.
CATCATCTTCGTCTTCTTCATCTTCATTTTCTTCACCTCCGTCTTCGTCTTCGTCTTCAGTATCATCGTCATACTGAGGCATATTTTCATCATCATCCTCCTCATCTTCTTCAAACTCAGAGTTTAATTCTTCTGCCTCGACACTTTGACCCAATTCATCAACTAATATATGATCATTAGTCATGTGCTCAGTGTACAATTAATTGACCTCTTCAACAGCACCCGTAGAATCAGCAAGATTACTCGTCGGTTCATTATCGATGACACCATTCACGCAGCCAGATGACTCTTGCAATGGGTCATCAGTATTATCTTGGCTCACAACTCGACTCCGTGGTCTTGTTTTGATAACAAATCGCCACTGCGATTTATCTCTTCTAGTACAGGGGTGAGGGACGTAATACACTTGAGATGCATGTTGCGCAAGGATGAAGGGATCCTCTTTCGGGTATCTCTCATTTATTTTTACTTCAATAATATCATACTGGGGGTGTATCTTTATACCCCTATTCAATACCGAATCAAACCAAATACATTTGAACATCACAACCGCTTTTTGAGGCTCACCAGGATACTCTAATTTGATAACTTCCTTGAGCATACCATAAAAGTTTGTACTCCCATCACTTATTACACAAACGCCAGAATTTGAGGTCTTCGTATGTGGGGTCATATCTTCTGTATGAAACATATATCTATTACAGTAGAACCTATTGAAGGTCTTGACCTTCTTCATTGGACCCCAAGCCAAATCAAGCAAATACTGATTTTCAACATTATTTTTTGGATTATGCGCCTACATATACGAATATTTTCAATCAATATATTATATGAAAGATTTTTTTTTATGTATAATGGCTAAGTATTTATTATGTATAATGAATTACTCACATAGAGTTTAAACCATTCAACAAAATTATTCTCGACGGATTCCTCAATCTCTTGCTCAGTTAGGTGTGGCCAATTGTATCGAACGGCTGATCTATACATCCTACAAAGTATTGAAAATTTGTCAGAGTCATCTTAACAAATTATATATAAATTGTTAAAGATAACACTTACTCAAGTATGGGGACAACTTCTTCACAATTGATGAGTACATGTAATGCAGCTTTGCTCCACTCATCATCAGTCAAATAACGTTCCTTACATTTTCTTCCTGACTTACCAGCTCAGTTTGAATACAGACAAAGTATAATGTCGCTCATCATCAGAACAGACGTCGTCCTCATTACGACGAGGTCTTGTACTTTTGGTGTGGATGTGACTTTCAAAATAATAAGATGAAAAATACGACAACTCTTGGTTTAAGTATGCCTCACATAATGATCCTTCAACTTTTGCTTTGTTCTTCACCATTCCCTTTAAGCTATGTAAGTACCTACAAACGTAAGTTGTTTTAAGTTTTTATAATTGATAGTTTCCATTATTTCTTTTAATACATGAAATTTAAAATTCATAATTATTTAAACTACCTCTCGAAAGGATACATCCACCGGTATTGCACTGGACCACACATCGCAGCTTCAAACGGCAAATGTACAGTCAAGTGCTCCATTGAGTCAAAAAATCCAGGCGGAAAAATGCGTTCCAATTTGCATAAAATAATAGGAATGTTACTCTCCAATTGTAATAGATTTGCCGCACTTAACTCTGTTGAGCACATTTCTTTAAAAAATTGACTTATTTCCGTTAAAGGCTTCCAAACATTAGGTGCGAGTGCATTTAGCGCCATTGGGAGCAAACGTTGCATAAAGACGTGACAGTCATGGCTCTTCATACCAAGCAGGTTTGTTCCAGATTGATCAACACAGTTTCCCAAGTTCGATGCATACCCATCAGGCATCTTCAAACATTTAATCCAATCACATAATTCGCGGCATTGTTCAATGGTTAAAGTGAAAGTGGCCTGTGGCTTCAACACTTTACCGTTTGGAAGATACCGTAGATGTAATTCCGGACGCTTGCAATACTCCAACAAGTCAAGTCTAGCCTTCTCGTTATCTTTTGTTTTGTTTTTTACATCCATTACAGTATTTATTATGTTGTCAAAATTTTTTTTCTCAATGTGCATTACATCCAAATTGTGGCAGACAATATTATCCTTCCAATAAGGCAACTCCCAAAATATGCATTGTTTGGTCCAATTGTGGTCCACACCGTAACCTGAAATTTTAGAGTGCTTGACGGGCAAATCGGTTACTTTGGGCAAGTGCTGCACGACATCCCAAGTTGTATCACCCGTCATTCGAGAGGGAGCCGCAGATCGCTCTCGTCTTCCTTTCAAAAAGGCATCTTTATTATGCCTAAAAGGATGAGTCTCTGGCAAAAATCTTCTGTGGCAATCAAACCACGTTATTTTTCCACCATGCTTCAATCTGAAATATTTTGTATGGTGTATACATATTGGACATGCCAGTCTCCCGCACGTCATCCACCCCGACAACATTCCATACGCAGGAAAGTCATTAATTGTCCACATAAGGGCAGCTCTTAAATGAAAAGTTTGTCTACTCGACACATCGAACGTTTCAACCCCGTCTGACCACAATTCTTTCAACTCGTCAATTAAAGGTTGCAAATACACATCAATTCTGTCCTTTGGATTGCGCGGCCCAGGAATCAAACATGTCAAAAACATATATGGGGCAGTCATGCACATTTCGGGAGGTAAATTATAGGGGGTAATAATAACCGGCCAACAAGAATATGATTTCGAAGTTTGGTTGTAAGGATTAAATCCATCAGCACACAGTACAAGTCTAATATTTCGCGGTTCAGCGGCAAAGTTTGGGTGTTTCTCATTGAAATGCTTCCACGCTATGCCATCCGATGGATGGCATAATGTATCAGACTTTGCTACATGCTCATGGTGCCACCTCATTTGGTCGGCTGATTTTTCAGAGGCATACAACCTTTTCAAACGTGGGATTAGTGGCATGTAGTGCATTCTTTTGTAAGGAACACGTCTATTGCTCCCCGTACGAGATGGTTTAAACCTAGGACGCTGACATAATGCACATTCATCCAAGTGAGTATGTTCTTTATAAAACAACACACACCCTTGCACGCAGCAATCAATTTTCAGAGATATCAGTCCCAATTTTCTCGTTAATTTGTTGGCTTCATAATAATTGTTGGGAACATGATTGTCTATCGGATTTGATGTTTTTATAAGATCAGCCATTCTATCGAAGCATCCTTGTGACATATTATAATCTGATTTCAATGTCATCATTTGAAGAGTCAGTGATAATTTCGTGTGTGACTCACATCCTGACCATAACGGACGGTTTGCTGCCTCCAACAAATCATAAAATTGTTGAGCTTCGTTATTATGAGGTTGTTCAATAATATGACATATTCCAGCAGCATTTCGTTCAGAATTTTGCCCTGTCCTATTTTCATGACCACAAGTTTGTCCCATAGCATCATAGACCATATTTTCGTAATTTCTTAACCCTTCTGTGATATTGACATGATTGTAGGAACTTGGACCGACACCATCAACATTCCAATTTTCTAGAGCAATCTCCCCATGTGCAGTCTAATACCAATAATTTGGTTGAAATCCATACTTTAAAAGATCATATTTTACATTGTTAGCACTCTTGTATTTTCCATTTTCACATATAAAACACGGACACCTAATACAATCGTTGTCAAGTTTGTATTGTGGTTGTGATGTTGCAAACTCAATAAACTGACCCAAACCCAATAAAAATTCATTCGTAAGATCTGTTCGATCGGGCAATAACCGATTGTACATCCTACTTCGACTCACACGTATATTATCCATTTTCTGTAACAAATATAATTATGTCATTTAGTCACTACTGAACAATCACATTTAAACTTTGCCAACAAACATATATGTAAAGACAATATCAATAACACACCGTAAAAATACACATTTCATATTTCAAATCATATTTAACGAACAAAACAAACGTAATCATCAAAGCATAACTCAAAATATTCTCATCAAACCGTATTCATCAAAGCATATCAACAAACAACATAGAATCCTCACAACATATCTCATCAAATCATATTTATAAACTTACATATCTTATCAAAGCCTATCTCATCACAACATGCATCTCATCAAAACATATCCCTAAATGCATATACTACCGTACAAACATGCATTTCATATTCGTAATCAAATTTTACGAACAAAACAAACAAATATTACACTTCTCATTCACCAATATCAAATGTTTCCAAAATAAAATATATCTCAATTAATACATACACACATATACATTTTCCAATACATATATATCTCAAAATAAATTTTGAGTAACTTAAATCATATCTTCAATTTTGGAGCACCAAACTTGTGAATATTTAAAAACCTAATAATAATTATCAAAAAAATCAAAACAAACAAACAAATATTAGATATAATTCAAATTAAAACACAAAAAAATATAAAAAAATAATAATGAGGGGGGGGGGGGGCGCGGGGGGGGGGTGGGCGGTTTGGGCTGGGGGTTGGGGGGGGCGGGTAGGGGCTGGTGGGTGGGGGGGAAGGGGGCGGGGCTGGGGCTGCCTGGGGGGGGGGTGATTCGGGATTGGGGAGGGGGGAGGGGGGGCTGGGCGGGTTGGGGAGGGGGGAGAGCGGCGGGCGACGGGGGCGAGGGCGGTGGGCGGCGGTCGCGCGGGTCGGGGAGGGGGGAGGGAGGCGCGGCGATCGCCGGCGATGAGGCGCTGCCGCGCCAGGCGGGGGGGGGAGGGGTTTACCTTGGTAGGAGGAAGAAGAGGGAGGGGAAGAAAAAAAAGCTAAGTATTGCATTTATATGTTATACTTAGCCACGGATCAAGCCGTGGCTAAATGTCAAATTAGCCACGGCCTAATCCGTGGCTAAGTGAAGCCACCGATCTATGTTAGCCACGGCTTGGCCACGGATTAGCCACGGCCAGGCCGTGGTTAACATATATTTATTTATTTATTTTTTCGTGTTTCACATTGATATTTTTTTATCCGCGGTTGATACGTTTTTAATTTGCGTTATTCCTAACATTTCAAATTAATTACACTAACATAATATTATAATATAATTAGAGCCATCATTCATAAATCGGAAAAGTATATATACATATATATTATATATATATATATAACAGAATAATCAACATAAACGATAACATATATCGATCGCATCCGTGCTTATAAGTAATCTTCTATATACAATAGATTTTATATATATATATTTAGTTATGATATTTTATTTGAATAATAATCAAAATTGAAATAAAACATTTATTGTAAAAATAGAATTAAATACAGATTATTAAAATTTAATAAGAATTTTTTTTTAATTTACGTTGGAATTTAGGATCAAAATATATAAATTTATATTTTACGTTTAAAATATATTAAATATATATAATATCTACAGTTTAAAATATATAAATATATAAAATATATGAATGTTTTTAAATAATTCTATATAAATATAAACATATATATATAAATGTATATATATGTTGATCGACGCATCCGTGCTTATAAATACTCTTCTATATATAATACATATATATAGTAATATATATTATTGATTGTAATTACTAAACTTAAATTCAAATTAATGTATACCTTCGTCGATCGATTGAAATGATAAGAGCACATATATGTGTGTACATATATAGACATTGCTCATATATATATATATATATATATATATAACACAATAATGAATATTGTAAAAATAGATTTCATATATATTTAGTTGTGATATTTTATTTGAATAATAATCAAAATTGAAATAAAATATTTATTGTAAAAATAGAATTAAATACAGATTATTAAAATTTAATAATAATTTTTTTTTAAAAACAGGCCCTTAGCCACGGTTTACCCGTGGCTAAGGGCCTGTTTTTTAAAAAAAAATTCTTTAATTTACGTTGGAATTTACGATCAAAATATATAAATTTATATTTTACGTTTAAAATATATTAAATATATATAAAATCTACGTTTAAAATATATAAATATATAAAATATATGAATATTTTTAAATAATTCTATATCAATATAAACATATATATATAAATGTATATATATGTTGATAGGCTAATCCGTGCTTATAAATACTCTTCTATATATAATACTCTTCTATATATAGTAATATATATTATTGATTATAATTACGAAACTTAAATTCAAATTAATGTATATCTTCGTCGATCGATTGAAATGATAAGAGCACATATATGTCTGTATATATATAGACATTGCTCATATATATATAACACAATAATGAATATTGTAAAAATAGATTTTATATATATATATATATATATTTAGTTATGATATTTTATTTGAATAATAATCAAAATTGAAATAAAACATTTATTGTAAAAATAGAATTAAATACAGATTATTAAAATTTAATAATAATATTTTTTTTTAAAAAAGGCCCTTAGCCACGGTTTACCCGTGGCTAGACCGTGGCTAAGGGCCTGTTTTTTAAAAAAAAATTCTTTAATTTACGTTGGAATTTACGATCAAAATATATAAATTTATATTTTACGTTTAAAATATATTAAATATATATAATATCTACGTTTAAAATATATAAATATATAAAATATATGAATATTTTTAAATAATTCTATATCAATATAAACATATATAAATGTATATATGTTGATCGACGCATCCGTGGCTATAGTCTACATATATATATAGTTACGTATATATAGCTTTACACATATAGATATATATACATATATATATACATATAAGAACAATTAATTAATTATGTATTAATTTATTTGTAATTTTTTTTAAAGTTCTAATAGGAAATGGAACGGACGCATTTATCGTTACAAAACGATTTAAATCGAGCACTTCGAAACTGAATAAGTCAAAAAGAAAAAAAAAAAAAAAAACAAACCGTAGCCCTTTAGCCACGGTTGAGCCGTGGCTAATAGACACGGCCTAGCCACGGTCTAGCCGTGGCTGATTTAGCCACGGTGAAGCCATGGCTAACGGACACGGTCTAGCCACGGCTCATCCGTGGCTAACGGATACGGACAGGCCACGGAACACCCGTGGCTCATTTAGCCACGGCTGACCCGTGGCTATATATTGGCGGCAAAAGCCGCGCCAAAGTTAGCCACGGACTTTGGCCACGACTTAGCCGTGTCTAAATTAGCCACGGGTATTCCGTGGCTAATCCGTGGCTAAAACTGAAAAAAAATTTTCCCCCTAATCCGTGTCTAATCCGTAGCTAATAGCCACGGCCTAGCCACGGATTTTTCCCGTGGCTAAAATCCGTGGCTATTTGCTCTTTTTCTAGTAGTGCAACACTTCTTTATAGTGTTTTGACTTAATACATGTGGACATTTGGGGTCCTTTCTCCCCTTCAATTCATAGGCATAGATACTTTCTTACTATCATTGATGATTATAGTAGAAACACATGGGTTTTTCTGATGACTAACAAATTTCAAACACGACCTCTTTTACAATCATTCTTCACTTTAGTTGAAACTCAATTTGTTGCCAAAATAAAGACTATACGCAGTGATAATGGTCCAGAATTTCTCATGTCCGATTTCTATGCCTCTAAAGGGACCATTCACCAAACAACTTATGTAGATACTCCGCAACAAAATGGGATTGTGGAATGCAAACATCAACATATCCTCAATGTTGCTAGAGCCCTTCTTTTCCAATCTCACTTGCCTGTCTCTTTTTGGTGCTACTACTCTATCCTCCATGTTGTCTACTTGATTAATAGAATACCCACACCCATATTACAACATAAGTCCCCCTTCGAAATTCTTTATGGCATTTTCCCATGTTTTTCCAATTTATGAGTCTTTGGTTCCTTATGTTATGCATCTACTCTGTCTCACAATAGGACCAAATTTGACTCTCGTGCTAGGAAGTGTGTGTTTCTCGGTTACAAATTGGGCACTAAAGGTTATGTTCTTCTTGATTTGAACACTAGAGAACTTTTATCTCTCGCCCTGTTAGTTTTTCTGAGCAGATTTTTCCTTTTTCCGTACCTCCTCCTTCTGATGCATCCATCTCGTTATCCTCAGTCCACTTCTATACAAGATCGCGATCCATTCCCTTCATCATCCGCTGCCCCTTCTTCTACCATTACATCCATCCCATCCCGGCATATCAAACGACCTCCAAAATATCTTTATGACTACCATTGCCATCTTGCCACTGCAACTGAGGCCAATCTCCCCTCTCAAGGTACACCCCATCTTATGTCTACTGTTCTTTCATACTCTAATTTATCTCCTTCTTATGAACACTTTGCCCTCACTATTTCACTCACCTCTGAACCTAAGACATACAATCAAGGCCTTAAAGATCCTCATTGGCTAGAAGCTATGAAGGCCGAAATTCATGCTCTTGAAGAGAATAACACTTGGACACTCACTACTCTCCCAAAGGGTAAGGTTCCTATTGGTTACATATGGTTATATCGAATCAAATATCATGCGGATGGCACTATAGAATGGTATAAGGCCCGTTTGGTTGCAAAGGGCTACACCCAAACAGAAGGAGTCGACTACTTCGACACTTTTTCACTCATTGCCAAGATATCCACTATTAGACATCTTTTGGCATTAGCTACTACACACGGTTGGTTCCTTCAGTAGCTTGATGTAAATAATGCATTCTTACACGGTGATTTATATGAAGAAGTGTACATGGTGCCTCCTCTTGGTTCTCTACTTCGCATCCTAATTAAATGTCCAGATTAGAGAAGTCTTTATATGGACTAAAGCAAGCTAGCCGCCAGTGGTTCTCCAAATTAACTTGTGCTCTCACATCATTAGGGTATTCTCAGCCTTCTGTGGATTATTCTTTGTTTGTGAAGCATGTTGCTCCCTCTATCACTGTTATATTAGTTTACGTTGATGATTTGATATTGGCTAGCCCTAATCTTAGTGAAATTAATGCTGTCAAATCCTATCTTGATTCTGCATTCAAGATCAAAGACCATTGGTGATTTGAAATATTTTCTTGGATTAAAGGTTGCTCGTAGTAAGCATGGTTTGGTTTTGTGTCAGCACGAATGTGATGACCCGAGACTTCTAGCTAATGTGACGAGAATATATATTCACCATTTTCAACCAAATGACCAACTTTACTCAAAAGCACACAACAACAATTTTATTAAGTAACCCACAATATGTACAAGAAGAACTAACTAAAAGCCTCGAACTGTTCCGCTGCGTCTTCTTGGCTAGTAATCTCTACCTCATTTCTAGCTAAAACATTATATAAACACATCATCAACATACAAGTTGAGTAGAAATTTTGCATATAACATGAGGTGCTCATGTGAGGTTTGTGCATATTGTCACAGAAATTTTCGAATATATAATCACAAAATTTCACGTTGGATTTCTTCCACCTCGATAGGCGGCTACCTTATCACTTTGTGCAAATTTTTCCAACCAAATACTCCGGTGGTCATATCCCGGGTATATGCCGATTATCCTATGACCCACTTCAATACATAGGCACTCCATCTATGCAAGAAGGGATTAGGCAACGGTGGAGGGTCGAGAACTAATTTAAGACCGGCAAACCCAATGCCGCCCGGTTGAACTCGACCACATCCACCCCTAGCATTTTGGGGCCCGACATGCACACATAAATTTCAAGTAGGTCACATATATTCGCAGAAATTCAGCACAAAGTATAAAATTTCCAGCTTGAAAAACATCGAAATGTTCGACCATAAATTGAAATTTCCAGCCTTCCAATTATTAAATTTCCAGCTTAAAACCTACTCAAATTCCACACATACATTCCTAGGGTTGTAAAATAGACTTTTAGTTAGTAAAATTTTGAATTTCCAGCTTACGAGACTTGGAATTTTTAGATTGTGACGTAAAACACATTATCACACAACTTCTGAAATTTCCGTCTTTTGTAATCGAAATTTTCAGCTTTGAAAATACTTTAATTCCAGCTTATTGTACACTGGAATTACAACTTATAAAACAGGTTTTTAGTTGGGGAAATTCGGATTTTTCCAGCCTTGCAAAACAGAGAATTTTCAGCACTGTGAACAGTAATTCCAGCAGATTGTTTTTTTAAAACTAGAAATTCATCTTGAAAAATTTGAAATTTTAGTTTCTATCACATAAATAAAGTACTAACAAATTATTAAACATAGTATCGCATGATTCAAGTATCATTCTAGCATAATTCCAGCAAATTTCAACATACTTTTCATGACTTCAAAAATAATATGCTCATAACATCACTATATGCTTATAACTAAATCCTCTTGTATTCCCTAAGACCCAAAATGGAAACCAACTTGTGGTTACCTCCTAGAGTCTAATGGGGAAGATAAAATGCTAACCCTTTCATAAAAACCTAATTATAACTCATGCAATAAGCAAAACTTCTACCTTGTCTAAATAGTGATTCTTCTTGTTTTCTTTCTAATTTGTGATTTGTGAAGTGGTGAAAGAGTGGAGTAGTGATAAAACTTGTAGTAAAATGAACAAAGTAAGAAAAAGAGAGTGCAAGTGTGTGGCCGGTTTCTCTAGTGTGTGTGTGTAAGTCGTTTTGTTTTTGTCTTGCCTAATATTTACTTATAGATATTAATAGGAAGAAATATGATTAAAATATAGATTTAAGTCATTTTCTAATTATTACCCTAACTGTCAAAGTAGAAGGTCTAAGTAGCTTAAGTGTATCTCTACTTCAATAAGGGCCAATCATGTATTCATACATGTGGAAGGAGTATTAAAAGTGTATTTATACGTGGCATCTTGAAAACTTGGAAGGTAAGAATTAATATAAACCAAGTATTTAATATTTTTATATATATATGTATCTCAAAACCATCCCTCCCCCTTTTTTTCTGAAATTTGTGAGTTATTTCATGTATCTTGGATATTTATTTAAAGCATGAAAGAAAATAATTTCTTGGGGTAGAAAATGCAATTTAGACATTTTTTAGGGTTTTTTGAAAATATATATGGATGAAAATACTCTAATATATATATCTATATATATAAACATATATTTTGTCTTATAACTTAGTAAGTTAAATACTTATCTTCAAGATTATTTTATGAAAATGTCACATTTTGGTAAAAATGGCACTTTTATAGGACTTGGATGAAAATTTCCTAATTCTAGGTATATGCATATATTAAAACCGTATGTATATATATATATATATATATATAAATGCATACATTGATTTTTTTGAATTTTATGCTATGCATGATAATTAACTAAGACAAGAAATAATCCTAAAATTTGTAGTTATTGCAATTATTGCAATTAAAACGAACATGTATTACAAAGCAATAACATGATAGAAACTCATACATATAAACATATAGTTTACACACATTTAGATATATCTATATATATACATAATGAAAGTGAGAATTCGGGTCCTTACCCTAAATATGCTCTTGAGATCTTATCTGACACAGGTTTCCTTGGCTCCAAACCTGCCAAGACACCCATGACTCCTTCCCCTAGGCTCAGTCTATCCATTGGTACACCTCTCTCTGATCCCGCTTCTTATCAACGTCTTCTTGGTCGTCTACTTTATCTTACCTCCACAAGACCTGACCTTTCTTTTGCCGTGCAACAATTGAGTCAGTTCATGGCACGCCCTACTTCTAGCTACTTGCAAGCTGCTCACCGTGTACTTTGTTATGTCATAGGCTCCCCTGGGGCTGGTCTTTTCTTCTCCGCCCCTGATCCTTTTCATTTACAAGCCTACAGTGATTCGGATTGGGCAGGGTGTCTTGTTTCCACCGGTTCTGTTTCAGATTTTTGTATGTTTCTCGGTTCTTCTTTGATAAGTTGGCGAGCCAAGACACAACCAACCATTTCTCGTTCTTCATCCGAGGCTGAGTATCGCTACCTCGCTTCCACTGCTTGTGAGCTTCAATGGCTGCACTAATTACTTCAGGATCTTCATGTCTCTCCCACTCAACCTGCCCTTCTCTTTTTTGACAACAAATCTGCCATTCAGCTTGCTACTAATCCTATCTTTCATGAGTGGACGAAACACATCGAGCTCGATTGCCATCTTGTTCGTGAAAAGGTCCAAAGTGGTCTTCTTTCTCTTCAGTTTTGTTCTTCCTCTGCTCAGTTAGCTGACATTTGTACAAAACCACTTGGTGTTGATTCTTTTTATTCCATTGTTTCCAAGATAGGAATGGTGAATATCTATTCTCCAGCTTCGGGGGGCGGGTGTATTAAGTGATATTATTAAGACTAAAATTAGTTAGTCTATTCTTTAGTTAGTTTAGATATTTTTTGCATTCTTCGGCCACGTGTATTCTTTTGGCTTAGCTCTTAGTGTTTCCAGTCTCTTCTTTGTATAAATAGCCAATCTTTTGGCATCTCAAACTAATTTTTCAGATATTAATCAAATGGAGACCTTCATATTTTCTCAAAGTTGGTGGAGGAATCACCATTATGTTTCACTATTGTACCTTAGGTTTATGTTTGTTGTTAGTTTGGATTAAATGAGTTTGAACTAAAGTTACAGTTATGAATTGCTGTTAGATTTGGTGTTTTAAATTGAAGAAATTATTTTGAATGTTGTTTAAATTGCATGAATTGGGATTTGTGATTTGACGTTGGATATTGGTATTTTAAATTGAACTTTTTGGTGATTGCATTTATTTCTTTAAAAATTATTATTGTTTTATTTTTTCTAAAATAGAAGTAGGTTTATTGTTTTATATATGTTTTATATAAAAATGATAATTAGTGAAACACCTATTGTGACAATTTAGTAGCAATGGAATCTTGTCACAAAATCTTAATAACAATATATTTTTTTTGTCATTAAGTTGCCACTATAGGTGTGTCATTAATTATTAATGGTGACAACTAAAGCATTATTTCTTGTCACCATTGTGTAATATTGTGACAACGTAAAAATTATTGTCACAAAAAAAAACTTAATTAGTGATAAAATAGAATGTATTGTTGGTTTATACAATTATTGGTGACAACTTTTATATTGCCACTTATAAATCTGATTAATAATATTATTTTTTCTTATAGTGAGATCAGGATCAATGATTGCACTATATCGGTCAATAAGCGATCACTAATCTACTTTAGTGATTGAATTTTTTATAGTTAGTAGTTGATTTTTCGATCACTATCGCTATTTTTTAATTAAGCAAAGCATATACTAGTGTTTAACGTACTACATCAATTGAAAAGTCCACCACTAAACCAAACAACATTACTATGAAAAACAGGAGTAAATTAATACGTGAGTTTTAACTAGGGCCGTCTATGTAAAAAGCATTGAACATAGACAAGATTCAATTTAAAGGGCAAATGACATTATTGGATCCTAAAGTTTATGATTATAATTACTTTAATCATTTGTCTTTAAGTCGCAATCTTTTAGTTCTTAAGTTCTAATAGAGTTTTCCTCTAGTCCTTTTGTGACTTTCTTTCTTTCTTTCTTTTTTCTTTTTTTGGAGGGGGTGGGGCGCATTAAAGTTCTCAATTCAAAGTTTAAGTCACACTTTAATCCTTTACATTTCATATTTTTTGTAGTTTAGTCCTTTAATATTTTTTTCACATTGGTTCATCAAAGTTTATTTTTTCTCATAACATAAAACCGAAATCAAAAATGAAAATGGAAAAATGAGGATAATAGTCTATGATGCCGCCATTTGTTTATGTGAAAATATTTTAAAAATAAGGTGCTCTTACACTGATTTGAATTTTGGCAAAAGATTTTTCAATTGTGAATGAAATGTGATAGGTTGTGATATTGTGATATTATGTCGAGTCTTAAGGTTTTTCTAGGTAATGTATGATTTTATACTTCTTTAGTTCTTTGATCAAAAAAATGTTATGTACATTAGTTAGCTACACTTATAATATTGTTAGTTTCTATAATTTAAAAATCTAAGGAAAAAAAAACATTGAGAGCCTAACAATAATTTTTCAATTAAAAAATAAAATCACAGCATTCCATATATTTCATGATTGAAAAATCTTCTATCGAGATTTGAAACTGTTTAAGAATACTTTATTTGAGTATTTCCACATAAGCATATTGCATGAGCTATGGAGTATTATCCTCATTTTTTATTTTATTTTGGCAAGATTAGAAAAATATAGTTTTGGATTTTTGTAGGAAATTAGAGTGACTGCAACCCTAGCAGTAGTTTATAATTCTATATTTGTAACTTTTGAAGAACAAATGTGAAAAAATAATTTTGAAAGACTAAATTAGTGCAACAAATATAAAACATGAAGGACCATAGTGAAATTGAAACTTCAATTGACAATTTTACCCTTTAAAAGACTAACTAAAGGATTAAAGTGAAACGTAATTAAAATTTGAGCGATTAAAACGTTGTGATTTAAAGATGAGATAGTAAAGTGATTCTAATTATAAACTTTAAGGACTAATTGTGTCATTTGCTCTACTTTAAATTTAGGGATATAATGTTCTATTTCTTATTATGTCCTTTAAAATGTTATATTTGAACTAATATATGCTTAAGATTTTCATAATATTAAACTTTTTATATATAATATTGTTTCAACTGAGTTGGTTTGGCTTAGCTATTAATCCACGATAATTTTCAAGTTGTTCGATCAGTAATATACGAGTAAAACCAACTCAACTCATTATATTCGAGTTGCTTTTAGGTTGGACCCAAGTTAAACACAACCCATAAACCTCATATCCAAATATACTATTTTCATCTGATCAAATATATATATATATATATATATATATATATATACTCACTACTAGAAAAACACAAATTAGCCACGGATTTTAGCCATGGAAAAAATCCGTGGCTAATAGCCACGGATTAGCCATGATTTAAAAAAAATAAAAAAAAATAATTAGCCACGGATTGGCCACGGCCTGACCGTGGCTATTTTTGGTGGCTAAAATTAGCGCGAAATTTGACGCCAATTTTTAGCCACGGCCAGACCGTGGCTAAAAATTCCTGGGCAATTTTTTTTTTTTTGCACCAGGTATGGTTTGAACTCTTGACATATTAATTGAAGTTAGAGTATTAAACCACTACACCACTTTAACTTTTTGTTTCATAATTAATTTTTGCTATACTTAAGTAATATATGTATATTATATATATTGATATATATAGTAAATGATTCGATATATTACATTCGTACAAGATTAGATATACTTATATATATGTATATTTATGTATAATTAGATGTATATATATTAGATATATAAGTACATATATAACATATATTAGATATATAATACACTAATATATGCTTATTTCATATAGATGATTGATCATATATAGTACATATGATTAGATATATATATATATATATATATATATGTATGATCGATATACACGTACTCCACATTGCTAACATATATTAGATATGTTATATATAGATATATAGTTATATCATATAGACTATATATAGAGGATTAGAATGTACATATAATATATTAATATATATAAGATACACATTGACATATATATATTGATATATGTATTTATATGATATATATATATACTTGGACGTATATATACACATATATATGTATCAAAATAATTTTATATATGTATCAATATATATATATATATATATATATTTATATGTGGTGCAAAAAATGAAAAAAATGAAAAAAAAAAAAAATTAGCCACGGCCTGGCCGTGGCTAATCCGTGGCTAATTTTTTTTTTTTTTGACATTTTAATTATCTAAATTTTTGTTATTGATATTTTAATTATCTAAATTTAAATTATCTATATATACTTGTACATATACATATATATATATATACTTGGACATTTATATATATATATATATTGACACATATATACTTGGACATATTTAAAATAGATACATATATTGATATATATATATATATGATATGTATACACGAATATATATATATGATACATATATTGATATATATATATGATATGTATACTTGATATATATATATATATATAATACCACACATAAACGAAGATATTGGACATATATATACTTGGACATTTATATATATATATATATTGATACATATATACTTGGACATCTTTAAAATAGATACATATATTGATATATATATATATATGATATGTGTATATATATGATATGTATACTTGACATATATATATATAATACCACACATATATAAATTTTTGTTATTGATATTTTAATTATCTAAATTTAAATTATCTATATATACTTGGATATATATATATATACTTGGACATTTATATATATATATATATATATATATATATTGATACATATATGCTTGGACATATTTAAAATAGATACATATATTGATATATATATATATATGATATGTATACTTGACATATATATATATATATATAATACCACACATATATAAATTTTTGTTATTGATATTTGAATTATCTAAATTTAAATTATCTATATATCCTTGGACATATACATATATATATATATACTTGGACATTTATATATATTGATACATATATACTTGGACATATTTAAAATAGATATATATATTGATATATATATATATGATATGTATACTTGACATATATATATATATATATATATATAATACCACACATATACGAATATATTGGCAAATGATCACGAATTAAAGTTGCTATTATCTAAATATAAATTATATAAATAGATTTTTGTTATAATTTTTGTTTTTGATATATTAATTTATTAAATATTTGTCATAAAAAGAAAAATTGAATATTGAATGATAAAGTCGTAGGTAAATATCTTTAATTTTAAAAAAATAATTGGTTAATAATTTATAAAATTACTACAATAAAATTACAAAAATTGATAATACTAATGAAATTTATTAGATAATTTAAGTTTAAAATATTGTAAAATATAGTTTAAGTATAAAAAAAATCAATCCATAACCAAAGATTTCCTTTGGCGCAACGATTGTATGCTCCAATTACAACATTGATGTCCCGTGTTCGAATCTCCTTGAGCGCAAAAAAAAAAAGCTTGGGGGACGCGGGTACAGGTTTCGGGCGCGGGTTGGGATGCGGGTAGTGTTGCGGGTACGGTCTGATTAGCTTTTTTTTTTTTTTTTTTTCAGTGGCCACGGCCACGCCCGTCCAACAAAAAGGTGGCCAAAATTGGCCACGGCTTTGCCGTGGCGAAAATTAGCCACGCCACTTTTAGCCACAGAAAAAATCCGTGGCTAATCCGTGTCCAATCCGTGGCTAATCTCCTTGGCCACGGATTTTTTGCTAAATCCGTGGCTAAAAGCCTTTTTTCTAGTAGTGACTATTTTTGTATTGGGTTATCTCATCATATCGGGTATTGTCACCCATGTTGCGAAAATGTGGTGGGGTGGTGTAGAAGAATACTTAAATTTAGGAGAGGAGGAAGTGGAGAGGAGAACACACAATTTTTTCTACTCAATCAACATTTTTATTTTACTCAAACTTTACTAAAACAAACTTTTACAACGCTTTTACTCTACTAACTATTTCACTCACTCATACATTCACTTCACCACTCACTTCCACAATGCCTAATTCATGACAACTATTTATACTAGTCTCCTAATACATGACATGCCTCTTAGAATACAAATTTCATAGGTTACAAACTTAATTATATGAAACAACTTTTGTAACTTCCGACCGTTACCACCATTTTCAATAGCTCTTTGACTTCTTAAAAATCAAGATTAGATTTTTCATTTCTCAACAACCCATACACAAAACTAGTCCTTGAAGAGAGTGAAATCGAAAGGTACTTGGTGTGCATGATCATTTATCATGTTATTGCTCACGCCTGAAGTATTTGGATTTTGAACAAGAACTCTTTCCCATTGATGATTGGACTCCAAAACGTTTATGATTCAACTTTTATAAGGTGATTCAAATATCCTATTCTAATTTTCCCTATCCCATTATGTATTTCATTATTTGAATTCATTATACATTTTTCTGTAACCTAGGGGGAATAACAGAGGCCGAACAAGATATTTTTGAATGAAAAAAAATATCCATCTTTGTTGCTTCCATCACTCGGGCTGTCATATATTCTTGTGGGATCTTGTTCTCAAAATTCGGGTCAAGGCATACGCAAGCGCCATGGCAGGGTTCGCTCTAACGGTCCTCTTGAACGCTCCACAGACGTTCATGTGTGCGTGCAAAGCATCTTCGCACACAATGTTACGTATGCGTCCAACCTTGTAGGACTCTTCATTGACAGCTTCCGAGCAGAGGCCACACAGCCATTTGCCATAGAAACGAGCCCTCGTGCGCTGAATGTAGGCTCGGGTGCAGTCCTCGGACAGGCCACAGCACTCGCATTCGACCTCATGGATGTCGTTTGAGGCTGCAGTACTTTGAGTTGGAAACCTCAAATCCATGTATCTGAATATGCCGCTGTCTGAGGAGAGTCCTCCCTTTTGGACCATGTCCAAGGACAATCTCCTACTATTTCTGTTTGGGAACATTGTTTCATTTGTTTTTTTGGTAATTTGTCTCTATAGGTGGATTGAGATCGAGATACCTATGTTTACTGTGTTTTATATAGAGAGATGTGAAGAGGAGGGTTTTTCTAGGGTGGACTAGGTGCAACATATTCAATTCACTTGTGACCGTTGGATGATACTAGAAAGATTTAATTTGATACATACCACATGACACTTTTAAAAAGTGTTTCGATCATGCATTAATTGCGATATTTCATAAAAACTATCTTAATAAATTTCAACTAAAACATATTTTTTTGTGATACTGTGAAATGTCAAAATAAACTATTGATATACTTAGCATCTGCATATTAAAAGTATCATAATATCCACTTTTAATGACAATTTCTAGCAATTTCAATAGCATTAGTGGTGGTGTATTGCACTGATCCATCCAAGAATTTCACAAGAAATAGTCCTGTGTTAGTTGGGATTCAGGGCCATGCTGTGTGATAGTGATGTGTAATCATGAAATGCATGACTAAACAATTTGTTGAAGTTGATAAAAGTGGAAAATAAAAGGGACACTGAGGAAAGTTTAGTTATCTATTGGTTGAGGCTAGATAGTTAACTATTTGAGGCCCTTTTGTCACAGGTTGGATAATGGATGCCATCCATTCATCAAAGGGACGATATTTTTTGTTAACTGTTGATGAATTAATTTCTGTACAACAAGAGATGCATAGATTTTCCTAGCCAGATCAGAAGATAAGACCATTGTCTCTGTCTCTCCCCCTTTTCATGTGAATCATCATCTAGATGCACTTGGTGAAATTGAGATATGCCCCTCGAAATTCTCAAACAATTCAAAAATCTACCATTAAAACTATGACATTAATTTCCTATTTTAAAAGCAAAACTCATAAGTTCTTTTTTTTTTTTCAATAAAATTGTGGTGACCTTGCTCCCTCCTATTATGTCATGCCCAAACTCTCATATCAAGTTGTGAATATATCAGATCGTCTACTGAAGTCAGCATGGTTTACTCATAGTCGAAAGTGCACAATTGGCAAATGTCTGTGATAAAAGTATAGAGGAGTTCAAACTCAAGATATAGACTTACCAAATCATTTGGAAGTAAGTTTGAAACCACTTCCCCACCGTCCCTTGTGGCGCAAAGCAAACTCATCAAGTTACAAAGTCTGTTTCTATTATATAAAATTAGGTTTAATCACAAAAAACTTCAGCGGTTAGGTCCATTTTCATAAAAGATCATGTGGGAGGAAAAATACGAATACTCTTAATTTTATATTACAAACACTTCTCGTACACCCTAACTATAGGTGGGATTTGAAACAAAAAACCCAACGTCGGATGGGTACTTAAAGATTTTCACTAGATGATTTCTAAGAAATTAGCCAATTAAAATTATTATCGCGTTATAGCTAAGAACCAATGCTTTCATTTTGTCCAAGTTAACAAATATGAAAAATCCAATCATAACCATATGGCTATAGATAGATTCGCTCGTAATTACTTTAACCATCAAGAGAGTATATATATGAACTAAAAAAAATCATCAAAATATCCCAATATATAACCCAAGCTAAGAGAATAAAATGTTTTGGAATATTACAACATATTACAACAATCACCATGACAGGTTCAAGTTACAATCATTTTTGTGTAAAAATACAAACTCAAATAATATGCATATGGTATATATATAGAAGAACCATAACTTGTGGTTCTTCAAGGACAAACAACAACCTTATAAGAAAAACAAAGCCGATCAGGTCTCGGCTTGTTTATTATACTTAACAAAAAATATTACATATCAAAGAAAGGGTTGTATTTAAATCCCTTATCGATGCTGCTGCGATTAAAAGACGTGCGAACATTACTCTTTGGTTGGTCCTGTGGAGCAAAGAGATTTGGATGTGTATTTTCATCGTCGTCGAAAGTGGTCCATCTTTTGGAGTTGTGTTTCTCCTCCTTGGCTATAACTCGAGAATTCCGAATCTCTGAGACGTGGTCGTTGAGTTCCTTTCTAACCACGTCGAGTACAGCATGGCCATGCCTGTCACACCATGACCTAAATTGGTCATAAAAACAAGAGAAAAATAATTGCAACTATTAGAAACATAGTTTGATCGTAGCTGGGATAAGATAATCCTGTATCTAAGCATTGCTTATCTTGGCTTTCGGGGATGAAACAAAAACTCATTACACTAAGAGAAAGAGTTAATTTGATACATATAACGTGACATTTTTGGAAGGCATTTCAATTAGGTAATAATAGTGACACTTCATAAAAAGTGTGTCAATGAACTAAGATAAAACTTTCAACTGAAATATAATTTTGTGACAAGATCAAATGCACACTTAATCATGTGGTACTCTGGGCTAGTGCGTCAAAATCAAAAGTGTCTCAATATCTAGTACAATTTTGAAGGACGACCTCAGTAATATCAAAATCAATGAGAAATTAAACATCACTCTTAATTTTTTGATATGTTTATCTTATTGTCTGAACAATTTTGAACTAAAAAGATATATATAATGTCCATAGTGTGTGCAAGTTATTTGCCAATCACCAAAATTTACAAGAGTCATAACACATGAACTGAATAAAAGAAGAGTAATTTGGCCTTACTTTGGAAAGAAGTTTTTG
This sequence comes from Petrea volubilis, assembly GCA_026212405.1. Classification (NCBI taxonomy): domain Eukaryota; kingdom Viridiplantae; phylum Streptophyta; class Magnoliopsida; order Lamiales; family Verbenaceae; genus Petrea; species Petrea volubilis. Next base: position 23,021,731 of record CM047870.1, read on the forward strand.
AGGTCGGCGTTGTCAGCTGGAAGCTGAGTTGAGATTTCCTTCGTTCGGTCATCTCTAACACATGAAATTACACAATCCGGTTAACCCTTGTATTCTTATCATGATAACATATTAATATTACTTATGAAACCTTGCTAATAATTCCAAAATAAAATGCTTACAACAAATTATTAGCACGTGTAGTTTTTGTGCTCAGTTCTGTTTGGATTCGAGATAGCTCCTTCTTTACGTTCTCTCCTAAAACCTACACAAGAATTTCATGTGTTATATCACGCAACACAAGAAAACATAAAAATGCACGTAAAATACTAAAACATTAATCACTTGGGATGATTACACATAGAACCCCCTGGTTTTGTGTAATTACACTCAGACCCTTTATTAAGGTTCGCATGATTCATGTAATTATGCAACCCAAAGGAGTTTTGAGTGTCGTTACACAAAACCTCAGGAGGTCTAGGTGTTATTATCCCTAATAATTTTTCAATAAAATTACGACGTATATAAATCTTTGTACCTCATCAGCTAAGAAATCGGACGGTGAGCCATTTGGATGCGATGTCTTCTTTATTTTCTTGCCGTTGTAACTTGCATCATCTGATTTTTCAAAAAGGGACAACGGAGCCGTTTCATCCTCGGTCTCATTTTTCTTCCATTTCTTAAATCCATCAAAACCCCATGTTTTTTTCGCTGTTTTTACTTTTTCTTTGTTTTCTTTCTCGTCTACACGACTATTCCAAAAAGGGTTCTCTGTAGAACACAATAGCTCTCTTGGCCTAGTACTTCTATTCTCCTCCTTAAGCTTTCCATTTTTATCCGGTGATACGAAACCAAAAACCGATGAAGCTCCCATTTTCTTCTTTATTGACGTGCCTTCTTTCGGTTTATTAGTCGGCATTATGGACTTCTCTTCCTTCAAATCTATAACAGACCACTCATCATTTGAGATATCCTTGTGTGCCCCAACTATCACATCCCTTGCCCCTATCTCTGCTCCTTGAATAGCTAGCCTTTGTAACAATGGCCTCTTTGATGCATGGTACTCATCCTCTGTTATGCATTTTGCATAGAACAACTCCTAAATTGCAAAAAAGAAGCTGTATAAGGTCTTTATTTTTCTCTCACAGGAAAAGAGTAGTTCAAGGTTTCTGCTTAACCATAATTGTATATCTAAATATACTTTTATTGTTCACCAAATTGGAAATAAATAAATAAATAAATAAAGAATAAATTTAATTACCATAATAGTTTCTCCAGACCAATATATTTGCATCTATGCAAAAGAACTAAATGTCAGGCAAATGTCAATTTATCCACAAATTCAGAGACTTTTCTTATAAGATCAAGTATGAATTAATTTTGATTCACAATGTATATTTTATTGAATGACCACTGCATAGTGCAAAACGTTATTTCTTTTGCGCTTGAACTCTTTTTTTTTTTTTTCCTTTTTTTTTAAATGGCTGGTAATGAAATTCGAACTTGACGTCTTTCATGCTAAAATGCCAGATGGGAGAGTCATGTAATATTTAATATGTCTAATATGTTCAGCTACCCTGTGAGTTATACCCACTAACCTTAACCTCAAATTGGACATGAATTTCGCAACCCAATTCAAACTTTATATAAACAAGGAAATCGTCATAAAACTCATTTACCAGCTTAAATCTATTCACGAATCATGAATCAATCCAACAATATTTCCACGAAATCATCGCCATATAGACCACAACACACACACACACACACAAAGGCCCACCAAAAAATAAAGAAAAATCTTCAAAAATTCAAATTTTCCGTAATCAACGCGCAACAAATCGATTCATTTAATCCAAAAAAAACCAATAACTTTTTAAGTCACCTGCAAGAAGATCAGCTTATCCCTTAAAATCACAGATGGCTCGTGATCGATTGGCGACGCAATTAAGGTCTCGAGAAGATGTGTCTTGAAAACAGAGACCTCATTTTCCTGAACAATACCCTCTTTACAGAGGCCCATCAGATTAAGTATCTGGTGGAACGACTCTTGCTGCCATTTCAGATTATCCGACTGCTGCTTCGAGAGGCGCTGCTCCGCCGCGGCTATCGCCGGCAGCCGCCGCTTTTTGAACGGAAACGGGAGTATGTTCTTGCAGATGGAGGTTATGGAGTCGTGCAGCGATGTGTAGTATGTGGGGGTGTAATTGTACACCATTTTCTTGAAAAAAAATTTATGATTTTTTTTTCTGGTTTTTATGCTTTGATTCAGCTGGGTTTTTTGGGATTTTTGTTGTCTGTAATTGTTTTTTGAGGTTTTTATATTTGAATTATGACACTGTTTGATGATGTGGAGAGGCTTTTACAATAAGAGCTTTTTGAATTATGGGTGTTGTTAAAAACGGTAAGTTGGAGCTGGGAACTAGCCGTTGGGTTTTTTAAACGTTAGATTGCTGAAACGACGACGTGTCAAGATTGTCTTGCCTCGATCCTGGGTGGGCTTGAGAATGGGTAAAGTAGAGCTGGCCTTACATTTGGGCCGGGTTAGAATTATGGGTTAGAAAATGTCAATATTGGGTTACAGCTGAATTCATTAGGACTGTCGATGGACCGGAGTTTAATTTAAATTCGACTTGAGTTCAGTCTGAATTTTAAAGTTTCTAACATGTTATGATATCAGATAAATTAGATCTGATCACTATTTTCTTTTTCAATTTGAAGCATGTGGGTCCAGATACGGAATTAACCAGCCCGATTTATTAAAAATTCGACCACGAACTTTAATAATCTATATATATAATTCAGAAGTATTGAGGCTATCCAAATAAGGGTTAAATATGCGTTCATGTGGATAGTCTCATTATATTTTATTTTGCCATGTATGAAATTATATATATTAAATTGAAAAAATATGTGAATATTCATCTTTATCCAATAATATCTAAGATTTTTTAGCTAATTTTATTGATTATTAAATTTAAATTTATTTTTTAATATATATCTGAATTATTGTATACTTTTTAAATTTAAAAAGTACTTTAAAAAGGATGGAATAAAAAAGTGAATAGAGATAAAATTTGTTAATAAGATAACTATGCGTAATCAATATTAAATTGAAAAATATGAAAAACGCATCAAGATTTGCTGCTGCCACAAGAATTCAATTGTTAGGTTTCATTTAGTTTGATCTAATACTTTTAAAAAACCAAGTGTTATATACGAAATTTCAATTGTTGTTTTAGAAACGACCAGCTTGTGGGGGAGTGACCAAATAATGTTGCATTGGTAGGAGAAAATTCCAATGCCTCTAATGTTGGTCCAAGAAAAATGCCTTGAAAAGATACTCCTATGGCAAATGAAGCTCCGGTTCCTACTCAACGAAAAAAAAAAATAGCTTCCTATAACTGACATGTTGAGAAACATAAGAGAGAGAGTATGAAGCAAAGGAGACCTATGAAGCCTTGAAGGATATATTTCGATGCTCAATATTGTAGTGGATGTTTATGTTTTGTGATGATTTGTGGACTATAATAGTGAGTTATCATTTATTATAGATTAATCTAGTAGGATGTTTGATGATTTTCGGACTATAACAGTGGTAAACCATGTTTTTGTATGCATTAAAATGCCATGGTTACTTTGATAAATTTGGAATTGAATTGAAGTTATGGGACACTGTTATTTATGAAACTATTTTGTACTATTTATGAAGTTATGTGATTCTGTGGTTCTTTACTTTCAATGATACATGGGCAACTGAAAATGAATTCTGACCACTTTGGCATAACATAGATGGGGTATTTTGCCATAAATATTTTTGCAGAAAGGTGATTTGCCATTAACAAATTTACGAGGAGCTAATCTACTTATAAAAAGTTTCACAGGAGGTATTCAAAATAAGACAACTTTATCAAGTGTACAAAATGCAACCCTAATATTGAAACAACAAATAAGTTGAACAAAGAGGTACAAATAACCCAGAAAAAGTTAACATAATTTCCCTTCATTTTGAAGTATTAGAATTTACAAGCTTAGAGCTCATTGACACAACCTCGCCCTCTTCTTCCGCTCCAGCAACTCCAGAAAACAAATGGCCCACCTTTGCTCTGTCTGGTTGACACCAACAAAAAAAATATTGCATTTTCTAAATGGCCAGCAGTAGTATAGACTTCCCTTTGAAGGCTTCCACTTTGATTCCACAGCAAGAATCACTGCCTTCTCTTCAAAATCGCATAGAGCAGTCGACCATAACTTAAATCAAGATTTAGGTTTTCATTTCTTTTAGGGCGAATTACACTGACTACCCCTGAGGTTTGGCTAATTTACGAAAAACTCCCTACTTTTTCAAAAATTACCAAAAACCCCCTAAGGTTTCAAAAATATTACAAACTTATTCAAATTTCCGAAAATACCCCTTCCCTTTTTTTGGGTGATTTACATTGACCACCCTGAGATTTGGTTAATTTACGAGAAACCCCCTATGATTTCAAGAATTACCAAAACCCCCCGAAGTTATACCAATATTACAACTAACACCTATTTAGGTTGACTTATTAATAATATTAAATCTTTTTTTTCCCCTCTGTAATATTGTTATGATAAAATTTTCATATAATAGATTTGAAAAAAAAATGCAATTATTTATTCAAATAAATATTCTGAATTTAATGCATTAAAGGTATCTAACAACACATCAAGTATGTTATATTATCGCTAATACGGAGTAAATTTTAAGAGAAATGAGTTAGAGTCCTCAAGCTAAATAAAGTTTTCAAGTGCATTATGTAATTTCAATTTTTTATTCAATCAATGTTTATATTTCTCATTTCACATAATCATAATTTTTTTTCCAAATCTATTAAATTAAAATTTTATGATAGCAATATTACAGAGGGAAAAAAAACAGAATTAATATTGTTGATAAGTCAACCTAAGTAGGTGCTAGTTGTAATATTAGTATAACCTCAGGAGGGCTTTTGGTAATTTTTGAAACCACAGGGGGTTTCTCATAAATTAGCCTAATCTCAGGGTGGTCAATGTAAATCACCCAAAAAAGGGAAAGGGGTATTTTCGGAAATTCGAATAAGTTTGTAATATTTTTGAAACCTTAGGGGGTTTTTGGTAATTTTTGAAAAAGTAGGGGGTTTTTCGTAAATCAGCCAAACCTCAGGGGTGGTCAGTGTAATTTTTCCTTTCTTTTACCTCCTTGGTTTAGATGAAGAAGCCACGAATTTAATTTTTGCTATATTTACTAAACTAGGGCAAAAGGAGAATCAAATGCCAAAACAGAAAAACTAGTCGCAGAATTCAACGACTGTACAACATTGCATGCTTAGAGGTGTTAATTAATACACATGCTTTTGAAATTCATAAGGGGGTTTGTTGCTCTCTTTTTTTCTTTTTTTTTTTTTTTCCGTAGGGTGGTATTTTGAACATTCGTTGTAGTTCAAGGGGTTCGGCCTGGAAACACTCCCCCCGCCCACTCTCCAAAAAAAAAAAATAAAAGGAAAGAAAAGAAAATTTTAAAGCAATTAGGTTATTCGTATGGTATAGATATAGGTGGAAAGATAATATAAATATGAGATTTCACTGATTGCTCCGATAACAAATTTGATAATACTTGTATGAAGATACTAGTTCTCAGAAGCTTGTCAATGGCAAACAAAAGCAAGACAATATTGCAAGGAAATAAAAGAAATTTAATCAAGGAAAAAAAATTGGTTTTCTAAAATTAAATATTTAATATTGTCAATTAATTAAAAGAAAATGGTTATTTTAGACATTACATATATTCTGAAAGCAGACCTATCAGAAAACTATAGTAATATAATTATTTTTTAAAACCATAAACTTCAAGTATAAATACAGTGCAAGAAGCATAATTTCAATGTGACGTGATAGTTTAATAACATGATAGTGATGTAAAAATATATTGGCTGAAGAATTAAGCATCCGACTTGAATCTTATGCTTTAAAAATATGCAATCGTATCATCACAAGATAATGTCAAGCCGAATTCTTGGTCGAATTAAAGCAAATTCTTCAAACTAAATTGGGAATGAGAGCTTGTTTTGATGGCACTACAAGAAAACACCCCTTTTACTAACGAAAATTTTGTGACGTAGAGATTTTTTTACAGATTTAAGGTATTTTTGATAGATTAGTGACATAATTCAATGTAAATAGAACTAAAGAACCAATCAGTGACAAGGCATTTAGTAAAGGAATTGTTATAAACTAAATTTGTTACAGAGACTAAATTTATAGTGCATTTATTTATCATTGAATGGTATACATTCTTGTAGTGTGGGCTTATTTAGAAGAGAATCGCTTATTTTTCTAAACAAAAATACTTTGAAAAAATTATTTTTGGTTGTACTTTATAAAAACACTACTAGAAAACAGCGATTTAAGGTATTTTTGATAAATTAGTGACATAATTCAATGTAAATAGAACTAAATACCAATCAGTGATAAGGCATTTAGTAAAGGAATTGTTATAAACTAAATTTGTTACAGAGACTAATTTTATAGTGCATTTATTTGTCATTGAATGGTATACATTCTTGTAGTGTGGGCTTATTTAGAAGAGAATCACTTATTTTTCTAAACAAAAATACTTTGAAAAAATTATTTTTGGTTGTACTTTATAAAAACACTACTAGAAAACAGCGAATTAGCCACGGACGAAATCGATTGTCAGTAGCTAAGAAAATGGCCACGGATTAAAAAAAAAATGAAGACATATGGCCACGGATTTTTCCGTGGCTAAGCAGACACAAATCCGTGGCCATATAAATTTTTAAAAAAAAAAATATAAATGTTTTTGCCCAGTAATAAATTAAATTTTTTTTAAAAATAGTTGGACTTGGCCACGGATAAATCCGTGTCCAAGAAATAAAATTATTTTTCTTTTTTTTTTTAAGCAAAGTGGCAACGGATTTACCCGTGGCCATATAAATATTTTTTAAAAAAACATAAATGTTTTTGCCCTAGTAAAAAATTAAAATTTTTTTAAAAATAGTTGGACTTGGCCACGGATAAATCCGTAGCCAAGAAATAAATTTATTTGTCTTTTTTTTTTTTTAAGCAGAGTGGCCATGGATCATATAATTGTTTTTAAAAAAAACATAAATGTTTTTGCCGAGTAATAAATTTAATTTTTTTTAAAAAAAGTGGGACTTGGCCACGGAT
>CM047870.1:23029400-23329681 GCA_026212405.1 Petrea volubilis
CCGGAATATTCCCTCGGATTTTTATATTTAAAAATATAAAATTACTTTTGCAACTAAGGGAGTTTGAACTTTGGACCTTGAAGATGGAGAGGTATAACTAACAACTTGTTTTGATCTTTTGTAGTTTAAAATAAAGATATAAATCGACCGAAATTACAAAAAAAAAAAAAAAAAAAAATTCCAGCGGAAATTTCCTCCGGAATTCAATTGGTTTTTTTTTAACTTTTTTTTTTTTTTTTTTAGATTTCCAAGAGGAATTCTGCCAAAATTCCCCTGGATTTTTTTTAATTTTTTTTTTTTGGAATTTTTTGGGGGAAAAATTCCGTCGGAATTCCCCTGGATTTTTTAACTTTTTTTTTTTTTGAAATTTCCAGTAGAAAAATTTCGGTGGATTATTTCCACCGCCGTTCCGCTGGATTTTTTTCGGCGAAAATTTTTCCACCAAAAAATGAGGATTTTCCTGTAGTGCAAGATTTAAACTATCAAAGAGAGGTATTAGGAATCGTGTTCCTTACAGAAGGATGCACTACATGCCTCTTATTTCAAGATTGAAAAGGTTGTATGCTTCTTCAAAATCGGCTGATCAAATGAGGTGGCATCATGAGCACAGAAGAGAGCCTGGTGTTATTTGTCATCTATCTGATGGTCTGGCATGGAAACTTTTTAATAAAAAGCATTCTGAATTTACTGCTGAACCACAAAACATTAGGCTTGGATTATGTGCGATGGATTTAATCCATTTAATCATACTTCCTCGAAGCAATACTCGTGTTGGCCCGTGATTGTTACTCCATACAACTTGCCGCCAGAATTGTGTATGACTACACCGTATATGTTTTTGACATGCTTGATTTCGGGGCCACGTAACCCAAAAGAAAGGATTGATGTGTACTTGCAACCTCTAATTGACGAGCTGAAAATTCTGTGGTTAGAAGGAGTTGAAACATATAACATTTCCAAAAGGCAGAATTTTCATTTACAGGCTACCTTGATGTGGACTATCAATGACTTTCCCGCATATAGGATGTTGTCTGGATGGATAACATCTGGTCGATTGGCTTGTCCTATATGTATGCGGCAAACAAAGGCATTTAGAATAAAAAATGGTGGGAAGATTTCTTGGTTCAATTGTCATCGTAATTTTTGCCTGATAATCACCCATTTAGACAAAACAAAGATACATTTTTCAAGGGACACCGTGTACGATCAAACCCTCTGTCAGTAATGGCAGGCGATCAGACGTGGGAAGAAGTACGTGGAATGCCGAAAGTTATTAATATGCCAATTAAGCATCCAGAATTGCAAGGATATGGTGTGCATCATAATTAGACCAAACAAAGCATTTTTTGGGAGTTGCCGTATTGGAAAGACGATTTGGTTCGCCATAATTTGGAGGTAATGCACATCGAAAAAAAAATTCGACAACATACTTAATACTGTCATGGATATTAAAGATAAGATAAAGGATAATGAGAAGGCAAAATTGGATTTAGTTGAGTATTGCAGGCGGCCTGAGTTGCACTTACAAATGATGGCCAATGGTAAGGTGCTAAAACCAAAAGCTAGTCACACTTTGACAACCGAACAAAAATAGGATTTATGCACATTTGTTCAAGCTTTGAAGATGTATGATGGTTATGCATCAAATTTGGGAGCTTGTGTTGATCAATCGAGACTCAAGTTGTACGGTATGAAGAGTCATGATTGTCATGTGTTCATGCAATGTTTACTCCCAATAGCATTTAGCTCACTCCCACAAAATGTTTGGAAGCCTCTAACTAAAATAAGTCAGTTCTTCAGAGATTTGTATTGTACAGAGCTTCGCAAGGAAAGTTTGTCGTAATTGGATAGGAATATCTCCTCGATTTTGTATAAATTGGAATGCATTTTTCCTCCAGCATTTTTTGATTCCATGGAATACTTGCCAATACACTTGCCCTTTGAAGCGGCAATGTGTGGACCTGTTCAATATAGGTGGATGTATCCATTCGAGAGGTAAATATTGTTTTAAAGATTTGCCAACCTCTATTTTTGTTTTTTGAGATCCCAAATGAATTAGTAACTTAGTCGTACAAAATACGATTATAGGTTCCTACATGACTTGAAAGGTATGGTGAAGAATCGGGCAAGGGTAGAGGGCTTAATATGTGAGGCGTACTTAAATCAAGAATCATCAAATTTTATATTGTATTATTTTGAAAGCCACATTCAGTCGAAAAGTACAAGAGTTAAGCGTAATGAGAATGATGTAAGTGCTAAAAAGATACCCTACACATTGTCTATCTGCAATCAACCTGGTAAGCCCGGTGGTAAATGCGAGGAGCGATTTTTGAGTGATGATGAGTTAAGAAAGTCTGCATTACACGTTCTTATTAATTGCGACAAGGTCGTGCTTATATCGAGTAAGTATTTAAAGGCTAATATTAACTTGTTAATATTTTTATTGAATTATAACTCCTAAAATATCTATTTCATATATAGAATGTATAGGTTGTCAGTTCAATACCACTGGCCAAATTTAACTGACCAAGAAGTTGAGGAGTCGGTCGAGGCGAATTTTGTAGAATGGTTTGAACAATATCTAAGTACTGTATTAATTAAAATAAAAAATGTATATATAAACATTTGTTATAAATATTATGATAGTGTAATTATTTGTGTAGGTTCATGATCCCAAAAATAATATCGACAATCAAAATTTACGTAATTTGGAGGGGGAACCAAATCCTAAGGTTAAGACATTGCAAAGGTACATTGTGAATGGATATGCCTTTCATGTAGACGAGAACACACAATGTATGAACACTTACAATGCTGGTGTTTGTGTTCGGGGCGTATTTAAAGAAGTGATTCAATTAGAATATCCCGGTGTACCTGAAAAGAAAGTTGTCTTGTTCAAATGTCATTGGTTTGACTTCGTTTCTAAGAGGGGTATGAAGATACACCCGCAATATGGCATTATAGAGATCAAATTTAATGAGAGATACCCAAAACATGATCCGTTCATTATTGCACAACATGCATCTCGGGTATATTATGTACCGTATCCGAGCACAAGAAGGAATAAATTAAATTGGCTTTTTGTAATTAAAACCAGACCACGAAGTAGAATGGCCAATCAACAAATTGTTACTAATGATTTGTTGCAAGAATCTTCACCCGTTGCGAATTCTGTCATCGATAATGAACCTACGGGGCTTTTGGTAGATGCTGATGGTCAACTAGAAGATGTGATTTTTGACAATAATGCATTTCATAATGAACTTGAAGATGATGAAATACGAGATGAAGCGAACGAGGGTGACGATGATGAGGAGGATGAATTTGATGATGAACTTGATGACAACGACGACGAAGAAGATGATACGATTGAATATGATGATGATGATGATGAAGATGAAGTTGATGAGAATGAAGATGATGAATAATATTCATATTTTAATTGTTGATGTAGTTGTTGTTTGTGATTTATTGTCATGAATTCTTGTTATTATGTAGTTGATGCTTGTGAATTGTTATTTTATATGTATTCATAATTGATGTGTGATCAATTGTTGAGCAGTTTGTTAACATTTTATTAAATTTCTCGATTATTTGTTGAGAATTCTGAAACAGATGGCTGGGAGATCAAAAAAAGGCAAGGACAAAGTATCGGACTCAGGGTTTAATCGGCATATGCCTCCACCGACTAATCTAAACATCAATTTAGGTAGTTCGAGATCAAATTCTCCATCCTCTACCTTAGGGTCCACCCCATCGAAGCTGATGAATGAAGGCCGATCCATCGATATGTCTCAAAACAGTGATATCGGTAGACATCAGATTCTAATAATGCCATGAGAAAAAGAGTAAGTGAATTGATTTATATAACTTTGCTATCTTATCAATAAATAGATATCTATTTTATATATTTTATGTGTATTGTAATGTATAATTTTGTTTTTCCACTTGCACAATAAGTTTGACTTCGAGGAGAAATTTATCGAAGAGATTGGTAGGATAATTGCGAATGGTTTGAAGCGACCATGGCCTACTTGGAAAAAGGTCCCGCTAGAAACTCGTGAGATGTGGTTTGCCCAGTTTAAGGTATGTATATTTACTTAGTTTAAATGAAATTTGATTATTACTACAATTTGTTCGTATATGATTTTTTTTTTCTTGATTTTTTTTAGAAAAAATTCTTTTGGTGGCCTGATCATTCGAGCTGAATTTGGAATAACTTCGAACATAACTGTTTCGAGATCTTGAAAAATAGACTGGCTAAAGCTCGTAGGGATAACTGTAGGCCTAATTGGATAGGTGAGGAATCTTGGGATGCTTTACGGGTCATATGGGGCACCCCAGAGTTCTAGAGGATAAGCCTTCAGAGTAGGGCAAATCGAGCATCGACATGTGACGGAAAGGGATTCCCTAGCCATAAGAGAGGATCCAGATCTCATCTAAGGTGGCAAGATCATTTGGTGAGTAATTACTCTTTCCTTGTATTTTATTTAATTAATTGAAGTAGTGTTGATTTTTACAGTTTTATCTCATTACTGTCCTTCATTTTACTTCATTTTTATTGGAGACGGATAAATATGGACGTCAGCCTTCTGTTGACGAAATATTTGAGACTCTCCATTATTGGAGAGACGAGGATGGAACCGAGCATTATGTCGATGAGTGAGCAAAGACTACTTTGGTAGTTTTCTATTTTTATTTATTGTCACATATTATTGCCAAAAACACTTTTATAACACTTACGTATGTTTTTTTTTTTTTTTGAAGGAGAGCTTCAGAGTTAATTATGACGAAGCTTGTTCTCGAGCCACCGAGAATGCACAGAGAGGACCTATTCAGCAGCCTGACAAGTTTGAGGTAACATTCAAAAGAGTATTTGTTAGATATATATACTTATTAAAAATTATATATATACTTTATTAAAAAATATGTACAAGAGAAAACTCTAAATTTTTTCTGTTTACGTTTTAGATTTGGAAGCAGATAGTCGGCGGTCCAAAGAAGGGTTAGTAGGGTATGGGGTGGACCCTCTACCATGACAGTTGAGTCTTCCGGCTCATGGACTGACTTGAATATTTGGGTTGATCCCAAGACAAAGGAGCTCATACAAAAGATGAGCGATTAGAGGAGAAGCACAGTCAAAAGATAGTCAAGAGATCTCTAGCTTTCAGAAGACCGTGTCCCTAATGGCAACCAACCTCAAAAAACTCGCGCGTCGATTAGCTCCGCGGCGTAAGAAGGGCTCTACTTCGCCTGTTCTTGTTGCTCGGGATGAAAATGAAGGCGACGATGATGACGATAATGATGAGGAGGATGATGGAGGTGGTGATGTTCCTACATTTGACTTTTAAACACAATTGTTATATATGTATTGTTGTATGAATTGTTGAATTAACCTAGTAGAATAATATTAATTATTAATTATGTATATGATAGAATATGCCATATGGATTATTAGTATTACAATGATATATAGTTTGTTGGTATTTTGATTTTTGAAAAAAAAAATTGCAGGTTTGGGGTGTATTAAAATAAAATTATTATGAAAAAAATTGTTAAATTAGAGACGGATTTTTTCGTCACTAATTTTATTTTTTTTAAAAAATATATATATAGTTGGCTACGGATTTATCCGTGGCAATATTTATTATTTTTTTCAAAAAAAATATTTTTGGCCACGGATGAATCTGTAGCATCCGTGGCTATATTTATCCATTTTTAAAAAATTATTTATTTTTGGCCACAGATGAATCCGTGGCTATATTTATCCATTTTTTAAAAATTATTTATTTTTGGCCACGGATTAACCCATGGCTAGGTTATTTTTTTTTAAATATTTATTTTTGGTCACAGATTAATCCGTGGCTAGTTTTTATTTTAAATATTTATTTTGGCCATGGATTAATCCGTGGCTAGGTTATTTTTATTTAAAATATTTATTTTTGGCCATGGATAAATCCATGGCTAACTTAAAAAAAAAATTTAAAAATAAAAAAGCTAGGCTATGGTTAATTGGAAAAAATCCGTGGTGACAAATTTGTGACCAATTTTAGCTACGCCAAAATTGGCCACATAATTTTTCCGTCACCATTTTTTTTTGCCATGGATTTTTGCCAAAATCCATGGCCAAATCCTTGTTTTCAATTGGTGACATTCAAGATTATTAAATTAGAATTAAGATTAAGATTTATAATGGATCCAACTGCCTTATCCCAGGTTTGATCAACTTATTTTCAATTATGTACACTTATATTTGAATCTAATCTGTGGAATATCTTAGTCGGTTCGAAACTCTGAAATTTGGAACGAGTTCATGTCGAATGCGAATTACATCCATCCCTTTTGTAGCTTAGTTAGAAAAACAAAATTACTTGTACAATCAAGCCAATCAATCAAAATGACCTATATTCATTGAGAATAAGCCGACTTGTATCAATGCTAAATGATTTTACTGAGGCCCAAATAACTTAGAAATTATGTCCAAGTAGAGCCCAAAACATAGTAAATTAACACTTGAGCTCACTAACTCCAAACCAACCTAAACTAAGCTAAGTCTAAACCTAGCAGAAAGCCTAGCGCTACAAGGAAAAGGCTACATTACAACATAATTAATTTTCCAATCGATATGACTCAGTGAATTGCGATATGTTTTGCAACAGACAAATCGATATTTGTAAAAATCTTCCACGATGGAAAATTTAGGAGCAAACTTCAAAAAATAGCACCTGATAATAGTCCGTATATGTGCTTAATTTCCAACAATGTGCTATATCTCCCCACTTCTATAATCCACTAACGAATGTGTGGAGAATACTAGCAAATTTTAAGAGAGCCTCAGGTAGTCAAATTCTGTCTTAGTATAACTATGAGCAAAGTGACTACACCAATGGCACTTAACGATTTGTTGATTCTTGGTTGCCTTAATATCAAAGATAACACAAAGTCGTCACTTACGTTGGATCATTTTATGGTTCAAATTTATTCCATTACTCGTCTAGCTCACATCTACTTGTTCAAAAAAAATCACTCAAATCTATTTGTGTGGGTGAGCGACATTCGCAATTATTTATACATTTTTGACATTTTAAGATCATCCTGCAGTTAGACAATTTTTTTTTTGTTGAACATTGATCAAATCAATGATAAAATAAGTTATAAATGGCTAAGAAGTCAGCTCAAAATAGCAACTATGTGACAATTAGAACCTTTTTAATGATGAGTTGGCTCATATTTCAAAATAGAGTTCAAACTTTACTCAAGCACTCATGTTTGCAGCTTAACAAATTAAAGCGCAATTAAGTTTTGATCCCTTATTGATTGTCAGCGTCTAATACGCGACAATTTCAACCTGTCCAATTTTTACATGCTCGATTGACTTAGAAAAAAAATGATGAGTCGGTCCAAGATATATAACTAAATTGATTGCGCAACGTATTGGCCTAATATTTTATTTTAGATCCAAGTAAATTATTTATTTTGTGTTTGTACCCAGTAAATTGAAAATTTCGCAACTCAGGCTAGTAATCATCTCCCACTGAGTAAAAGTCATAATAAAATTTTACCGATTATGAATAAAATAATAAAATTGTCCACAATTTATATGGATGTATATATATATATATATATGCATGTCATCGTGCAATATGAATAATAATAAAAAAAAAAAGCTAGCCCCACATGGGCTATATTGACTATGGTGTTCCATGTTGAAATAATTTGACATTTTGGTAAAAAAATAAAAATACCGCCCCTTAATTATTTCATATGATCAAAATTGGATAGACATGTGTTGTTAGTGTGCTTGCTAATCTTTGTAATTGATTTGTATTGGCTCCCTTCTTTCTATTTTAAACCTTTTTTTGAATGCAATAAAATTGGGCCTCCCTCCTTCGATTAAAAAAAAAGCACTAATTTATTAAGAAATAAAAATGGGGATATTTGTATTTACAAATCATACCACAATTATTTCTCACATGTATATAATTAATGATGGAATAATAAATATTCATCTTGAGCACCCAAAAGTTAATAACGATCCATCCATTAAATATATTGCAACAATCAATCTCAATTGCATCAACGAATACTGCAATTAATAAAGTATACATTTAATCAGAACACATGTAGAACATCTAATATATAAATCAACCACATAGCAAGATAAAAAATTATTCTTCATGTCCAAAAATTTTTGACCCACAAAAAAAATATTTGGCATGCATCGTAATGCACAAAAATAAATTATCATAATTTATTGCACTTAATATTTGAATAAAAAAATGCAATATTCTAGTAGGGTCAAAAATACGTTTAATGATGATTATTCATGATTATAATATCGCAAATTTCAGAAGCATATATAATATATCTCAAAATAAAACACATAAATTGGCCTCATCAGATTGACCCGTTTGTCTTTACCAACATCTCTTTAAATAAATGGGTAGAAAAACATATTTCGTTTTTCAACAAGAATGGACATTAGAACAATCCAACAATCCAGTGGTTGGGTTATGCCTTTATATAGGCACACACCCATGTTCAAATCCCAAGTGGCGCAAAAAAATGTGTCTTTGCTATGAGTGTGCCATTGGCAGCTCTATGCGTGTGCATGGCCATACACTGTGTCGTGTGTCAGCCCTTGTGCATTCAACTTCAGTAGCCCCTTGGCGCCTGGCACTAGTATGCGCGGCTTGCCCAACTAAATTGGCACCCATTTTTTTTTTCTTAAATAGGGTGTCGTATAAACTTCTCTACGTGAGCCTATAATCTTTGAACTCGATTTCAAAGAAAATAAATAATTCATTTATAATCTATTTTGAATGCACAATATACTGCTTGAATTAGTGTTTTCAAGATTTACGATACGACACCAAAATCATGCATCAACAAACAGAAAATAAGATAATTCTCTATGAAACAAGAAATTGAATTTCACAAAAAAAAAAAAAAAAACTAATTTTCAAGCCAAAACTTCAAAAATTCATATCTCTTCTGTTTTAAACTCGTTTTCATGTATAATATGTTGTTTCATACCTCTTTTCATGCACAACAAGATAGCATGAAAATCACATAAGAAATCAAAACAATCAGGTTCGAATTTTTTGAATTAAGGAAATGAATCTTGAACTAAAATTCAAAATTCTTACAAATGATTCATCCATTCCTCACCAAATTTTAACCATGCTACTAACATAGTAAAATCTATATATGGTGAAAAATTCATGCTTAAATTCCACACTTTCAAAAATATGAGTATTAAACCTAAACAAAATATTAAGCCATTTAATCAATTAATCAGGCGAATACGAGTCATAAGGGCTCTGATACCACTGTTGGAATTTATCTCATATAAACGAATAAGTTATGTGGATCGGGTTGGTTACCTAATATGCAGCGGAATTGTCTATCCACGAACCCTGGATCTGACTCGTCTACTAGCCGTCCATCGATCGAATCACGAACATGCCTTGCTCACACTTGGTGGATTACTACTAGAGTTATTCACACATTTTCACACCTTAAACCCTTGGAGAACTAATGATGATACTCCCAGAATGAACGTAGAGAAAAGGGAAAAATAGAGAGAGTGTAGGAAGAATAAATTCTATGGAATTGTATTGAATTCAAGTGAATAATTCCATGGGAGATATCCCTATTTATAGGTATCCCGAAGTGGTAAAGTCCTATTCCACTTAGAAATTTTAATCCCACTCAAATTATGATGGCAGCAAACCACATTGATTGCGTTGATCACATCAATAGTGTCAATCCACACTGATTGTGTTGATCACATCAATTAGTATCAATCCACACTGATAATGCTAATCCATAACAAATATGGATGCACTCAAATAATGGAGACTTATCCCAATTTGTTTCAAAAACTAATTTCATTATCATAATTGTGAATAATCAAATAGTTTAGAACCAAGAGTAATTTTCACTTCAACCTTGTTCTACATATGATACTGGGACGAATAGGACAGATGATTTTTCAACGTTTCATTAATGCCGATATTTTGTCGGATATATGATCCTCATGAAATATTTGTACCTATATCAGCAGCATTTGTCGGAAGTAATTACATAAGAATTTGTCGGAAATAAGAATTGAAAATCAAACCAAATGTTACACAGTTCGGTGCAGTTCAGTTCATTTTGATTTTTTTTTTATTTTTGTTCGATTTTGATTTTTCTAATTTTTTTGAGCACCTCTAATAGGTGAAGTCTCCTTTAAATGTCCCCCGTCGACTAGAGAATCCGGGGGGTAAGGGTGTTCGAGGGAAGGTTGCGGGTGGAATGTAATTCTAGGCAATGCTTGGCAATTTAGAAGGACGTTTTTTCATGTTCACTTGGCCTATGATTTTATCATGTGCCAGTCTCAAATTATGACACATGCACCAGAAAGAAAGTTAGAATAATTAGATTAGTAGTACTTTTTTAAGTAGAATTAATGGATATAAATAGATAGGATCAATATGAGTCATCAATGATTGGCCGGATAACAAATTTGCTAATAGGTACCTATATGAAGATACGAGTTCTTAGAAGCTAGTCAATTGCAAACAAAAGCCAAAATAAAATCGCAAGGAAATTGATCAAGGAAAAATTTGCGTTATCTAAATTGTATATTTAATATTTTCAACTAATAAAAAATACGATTATTTCAGACATTGCATATATTATGAAAGCACTCAACTTTGCATAAAACTATAGAATATAGTTATTTTTCTAATACCATAAACTTCAAACATAAATTATACAATGCAAGCAAAATTTCAATGCTAGATGATAGTTCCATAATATGATATTGGCGTAAAATATATACTGGCTGAAGAATGAAGGATCCGACTTAAATAGTTAAATATTATCTTTTAAATATATACTAGTACAAGGAGTATGCGTTGCGCGTTGTGCATATGATGATGTTAGAATTATTATATTTTTGTAAAGAATGTCTTGTAAACCAAATATTACAAAATATTTTTTTCACTGAAAACGTAAAAAGTAAAAATTATTTTATAAAATAAAAGTTTTCAAAAAGAATAGAATTAGTTAAAACTAAAACATCAGAAGGTCTTGCAATAAAATTTTTCATTAATTTATTGAATTCTGTGAATGAAAAGATAAGATATTTAAGAATTAAACTAATAGAAACAGAAAGCATAGGCTAATTAAATAAGTTTAGGTGAGCTCATGGGCATATTAGTCCTTATCTTGCTTGATCTTGATTGTGACATCCTGATTTTTATACGCGAAATAGATATAGTAACTACAACAATTATAATAAAAACTGATTATAATATATACTTATACATGTAAAATTAGTTATAATACACACACATATATATATATATGCATAACCGAAATTTAGCCCTAAAATATATATATATATATATATTTGAAAAATATTATCAATAAATATAATAGTATGATGTTTTATTTATTCCATGTGTTAGGATATTTGTTCACATCATATACTAGATAAGATATAGTAAGATTTGATATTATACAAATGTTTATTTTATAGGTTATAGGAGACTTGTCTTTTCATCTTCAAAACACATCATAAGACACTTATTCCTATTATTTTAAGATAAGGTGATATTTGATAAATACATGACATTTGCTAGGACATTTAAGCATATCACTAAAAGGTTGGAAGGACACCTGTGCACTTAATACGTAAATGAAGGCTAATCTAGCTTGTTTCACCTTGTTGTGGATAAAAAGAGTGTGAAAATGAGTTAATGAATGGAATTCCACACCAAATCCATCGGTTTTGGTGTTCTTAAAAGCTTAAAATGATGAAAGTAAGCACAAATTAAACCACAATTGAGTGTTATAGGGATGCATTAACATACTAAACAACAGTTTTAAGACATCATTAACGTTGCTTAAACAAGAATTAAGGCTAATCTAACTTTGTTTCACCATTTTTGTGGCTAAAAGACTATGAAAAATGAGTTAAATGATGAAACTCCACACCAAATTCATCTGTTATGGGCTCTTAAAAGCCTAAAATGATGAAAATAAACACGAGTTAAACTACGTTTGAGTGTTATAGGGTTGCAAATAGACTAAAACAACAGTGTTAAGACCTCATTAACATTGTTTAAACATGAATTAACGCTAATCTAGCTTCGTTTCATCCTTTTTGTGGCTAAATGAGCGTGAAAATGAGTTAATAGATGGAATTCCATACCAAATTTATCTATTTTGGGTTTTTAAAGCCTAGAGTGATGAAAATAAATACGAGTTAAACCACATTTGAGTGTTATTTGGTTGCAAGCAGACTAAAACAACAGTTTTAAGACTCCATTAACATTGTTTAATTGTGAATTAAGGCTAATCTAGCTTCGTTTCATCATTTTGGTGGCTAAATGAGCGTGAAAAACGAGTTAATGGATGGAATTCCACACAAAATCAATCGATTTTGGGTTGTTAGAGCCTAAAATGATGAAATTAAATACGAGTTAAACCACATTTGATGTTTAAGTGGACTCTTATATGCCAAGTTGTTATATAAGTAAAGGAGGGAGGGGGGGGGGGGGGGGGGAATGCCACATCATTTACTATAATCTTTAGAAAAATAAATAGAAAAATTGGATTATATATTCATGGAAGTGAACAAAAAAAAACATTTAAGTTTCATTTAAAATAAATAAAACATTAATTAAATACTCTAATGTATAATTTACAAAATATATAAATAATACAGTCATATTGAATATATATTATTTAAATACTTAAAATTTATGAAAGTTACCAAACTATAAATCATAAAATTCATACCGAGTACTTCTATTTGAAGCAAACAAAAAAAAAACTTACTTTAAAAATGAAAGTCTAGTATATTCCACCCCCATCTTCCCACTCCCCTCCCTTGACCTTTTTGTCTTGCCATGACTGTCGTTCCTACCCCGCCCCCCTCCCAGTTAACCTTTTCTTTTTAGGTCTGCCATGTTGCTGCCCCCTCCCCCCCTCTTTGACTCTCTTCTTCTCAAGCTTGCCATGGCTGCCGCCCCTTGCCTTAAATCTACTCTTCTCAAGCTAGCCATGGTCATCACCCCCTCCCATTTCTTATCTTAGTTTACTTGCTATTGCCCCACCACCCTCTTCTCTTTCTCCTCCTCTCTCTATATGCATGGATATTTATGAAAATGAAATTTTGTATGTATATTTATGTACAAATTAAGGTTTGAATTTGGTTTAATACTAAAATTGGGGAAGAACACTTGATGCTTTGGATGGGGTGAGGTGGGGAACTAGGGTGATGGAGGCTGTGGTGGTTGTCGATGGTAAAGAGCTTGGGGGTAGGTGAGCTTGGTCTGGGTGGGGAGGTGGGGGATGAGGGGTTAGATGGAGAGCATGGGAAAAAAAATAAAATAATTTTTTATATACATATAATGTAATGAAAAAATTATATATATATATATATTATAATATATATTCTCCATGAATTTATATAAATATGTATATCAATAGTATGGTATGACATTTGATATATAAAGTACAATACACACACATATATATATATATATAATATGTGTGTGCCTTTTAATTGGAAGAGTTTCCCGTCCAAATTTATTGATGATGTGGCATATATGAATTTTTATTGTTGCCAACATGTTAAAAAGTGTTGATTCAGCTCTTTGATTGCCTATGTAGGCTCAATTTGGCTAGATGGTGGAAAATCCCCAAATTTATGGGGTCACGTGCGCCACACGTGACCTATTCTGGCTAATTTCCAAAATTGCGACGGAAATTGTCCTCAAATTGCCAAAATTAAGAAATTGTAGTCTTAAATTGCCAAATTAAATACAAGGTGTACCGAAATTACTAGATAGGTAAAAGGTACCAGAAAATTTTTGCAATTAAGCTTAAAAACAAAACCAAACATACTTTTATTCTCTACACATTCTCTCTATATGCTACCAAAATATATTTCCCCAAAATAATTCTCCCAAGACACACCAAAACAAAAACATAGCCTAAGATTTTCCTTCTTTTCAATCTCGGGTTCAAAACAAAATTAAGTCGCTCAAAATCCCTAAAAAAATCACAGTTTCTTTGTTGGAAATCCTTTCGAACTATTACATTTGATGCTTGGATGAAAAGTTAAGTGATTTTACTAAAAGCTCACAAAATGCTAATGCAAAGTAGTATTTGTTAAACAATCGGATTCAAAAAGAGAGTCAATATTATTATGAAAGTTATAGAAAAATTTATAATATACTCCATCCGTCCCATATTATTTGTCGTTTTGGAGTTATGCACAAGAATTAAGGAAATTGAGTAAGAACATTAATTATAAATTATCTTGACCAAAATACCCTTTTAGTAAATTACGCCATTAATCTCTCTTTCATCAACCATTTATCTCTTTCCAAGATATTCTCTCTTTTACATGCAATATCCTTTCAATTTTCACTATTATTGTTCAATTTCAAGTTTGCATATTTTTGTCTATCACAAAAAAAAAAGAAAAGAAATGCACATTTTACGGATGGAACAATTTCAAATTTTGTTGAAAATTTTAAACAAAAGCTAAAAACACTCCCTCTAAGAATTCCTTATAAGAAATCCGAAAAATTTTCACTACAAAAAATAGT
Organism: Petrea volubilis; assembly: GCA_026212405.1. Taxonomy (NCBI): domain Eukaryota; kingdom Viridiplantae; phylum Streptophyta; class Magnoliopsida; order Lamiales; family Verbenaceae; genus Petrea; species Petrea volubilis. Next base: position 23,044,019 of record CM047870.1, read on the forward strand.
GAAACTTGAAAACTGATAAAGTCTCAAATTTTTAGGAAGATTGAAAGACTATTAGTGTTGTTGGGATATTGAGGATGCACATTATTGAAAGACCATTAGTGTTGTTGGGAGATTGAAAGTTTCAAATTTTTAGGAAGATTGAAGATGCACATTATTATAGAAGATTGAAAGATAAATTAGTGTTGTTGGGAGATTTTTTAGGAATTGAGTCATACATAATTAATAAATTGTTAAATTTTTTTAAGAAATTAGTATAAGATATTAATTAAAGTCTAAGGGTATATAAGGAAAAAATTAATAAATTTCTTCTTGGTATGTGAGAACGACATATATTATGGGACAAAAAAAATTCCTAAAACGACAAGTAATATGGGACGGAGGTAGTAACAGTTTTGAAATTTTTACAAAAATTTCCTCTAAATTTGGGGTGTGTGAGTTTTTGTTATTTATGTTTGCATTTTTTAATTTTAATCCTATATCTTCCAAAATTTTAAATTTAATTTTTTCCTAAAAATAAAGATATTTTTGCAATTGTGCTATTTAAGAAGTTATTAGTATAAGTTGTTTTTTTTAAATATTATTATATTATTATGTTTTTTTAAATACTCCGGCAGAATACTTCCGCCAAAGTTCTACCACATTTTTTTTAGAGCGAAAATATTCCACTGAAACTCCGATTTCGATGGAAATAGTCCGACAGAAAATTCCGCTGGAATATTAATTATATGATAAGTTTTAAAAAAAACATATGATCAACTTCTTAAATGGGCTAATGCCAAAGCTTTGGTTTGCAATGATAAAGAACCAAGGTTTAAACTAAAACAATTACAAAAATATCTTTATATTTTTTATAAAAAAAGTAAATAAATTAAAAGCATTACTTCAAGTCTTTCGAAATTTATTTTGTTTGCTTATTTACTACAGATTTAATTAACCATCTATCTTACAAAAATTGCAAGCTTTAAAAATTTTATTCGTATTAATGAAAATAAATACCAAACAATGATTCAAATTAAATGGATAATATAAAATTATGAATCTAATTGTACAGTTAATATCATATTCAGAAATTATGAAAATTAATAATATATATAAGTACAAAATAAATAAGTTATATAATTACAAAATATAAATTATTAATAAATTAAAATAAGTTAATTAAATAAGAAGAATTAACAACAATCTATTGGTTACACAATGGATTTTCTCTCTCTAGGAAGAAATACTCAACCTTCTCTCTAGATTTTTCCCCCCAAACTATTGTCTTTTTAACTCCTATTTCCGCCGTTTCTCAGCCTCACACCACCGGCGCCGCGGGCAACCACCACCGTTTGCTGACGAACCATACCCCATTAGAACGCCTTTTCACGCTCTTCTCTTTTCCTTTCCAAAGCCCGGTCTGCCGTTGATTCCACCTTTCCCGATTTACCTCCAGCGGCCGTCTACCTCACACTCTGTCTTTATCCCTCCTCAGCGTCCCAATTCCAGCAGCCTCCGAAAAAACCCATCATTTTTTCCTTTCCTAAATCGTGACACCAACCCATCTGATTCAACCCTTTTTTTGCGCGATCCAGCTTGTATGCTTTCGGGTCATGCGTGCGCCTAATTATCAGCAGCCGCTTGGGCCGCCACCTGGGCCGTCATCATCAGCTGTCACACCACCGATTCGAGTTTTGGAGTGTTGGGTATTCTATCCAAGTTTTTCCAGTCCCTGTTGGTGTTCAGTTCACTTTCAGCACCGCCGCATCCCTCGATCCCTCAGCTACCACCCAATACGGGTGACCCGACAGCCGTGACGACAACCCCACCCCCTTCTGCTCCATTTTACCAATCTGAGGTTTGAAAATTCAGTTTGAGCCATGTTGAGAAAGCTACAGCAGATTCGATTTCCCTAAGTTCGTCAACACATGATGAAATTTTAGGTAATCACACTTCTACTGACGATGTCCTGACTATCCTCTTCTCCGACGAGGCCTATGACAAGCTAGCCTCGATATTTTTGCTTGCGTTGGTTGGGAAATTTTTCTTTGGCGTGCTGAGTCTTCGGCAAATTCAAATTAGGTTATCGTCACTCCACCTCGCGAGAAAGTTTAGGGGTGGTTCTTTGAATTCTCGGCATCTTCTTCTTCAATATTCTAATGGGAATGATTTTGTTAAGCTTTGGTTGAGAAAAGAGATCACTTTTAATGGATTTCCTATGTGAATGTTGAAATGTACACCGGATTTTTCACCCAAAGTTGAGAGCTCATGCGTTCCTATTTGGGTTAGTTTACCCAGCTTGCCATATCATTTGTTCAAGAGAAACATTCATTTTGATATAGCTAAAAAGATTGGAAATCCGCTCCGACTTGATGAACACACGGAGAGAGGCTTCAGGCTTAAGGAAGCACGACTATGTGCGGACTGCGGAGATTGACTTGTTGAAGCCTCGAATATTTGAAATTTGGAGGGGCCGGGAGAGTAAACCTTTCATCCAGCAGATTGTGTGCGGGAATATTCCAGATTATTGTGATAGGTGTTTTCATCTTGGCCACAATCCCAACTCTTGTTATATTAAAGGAGCTAATCCTTGACCGTCTCGAAAGGATCGTATTAGTGAAAATTTGCATAAGTAGGCCCAAATTCAAGGTGATACAGGTAATAAATGTGATGGGATTGATGCAAACAATGAAGGTGTCGGTGTTGTTGAGGCTAATGATGATGTTGTTCACTTGCATAACAGGGGGTAAGAATATGCAAAATGTTAGCTATTTAGATAATGCTTGTGTTGGTGATGTTGTAAATAATGCTGGTGGGTGCTTTGCATAATGGGGGGAAGAATATGCGAAATGTTGGTCTTCTTGGTAATGGGGATAATGTGGATGATGTGGATGATGGTGATAAAAACAATTTTGAGGTGACTGGGAAGGATGAGAGAGTGTTGGTTGATGGAGAGAGGACCTAGGAGTCTTGGTTTGGAGGATCATGGTATTGCGTTGGGTAATAAATTTGCAGCTTTGTTGGACTGTTTGACCAAGCATGAGGCCATTGATAAGGAGTCCGAGGTGAGTATTGCGGCAGTCATTGATGAGATTGTTGAGAGAGCTGGCTTTGTGGACAAAAAGCAAAAGAAACGATGCAATATACATTGCAAAGAAGCTGTTGTTCAGCAACAAGTTTCTGTCTAGGGGGCTGTTTGTAATACTCAAAACCATCCAAGGGGTGCTGCTGCAATTTTGAAAGACAGCCAAGGAAAACAAGTGCAGGGAGTTGGTTGTAATTTTCAAAACCAGCAAGGGGCATAAGAGATGATGGTTGAACTCATCCCTTTCTAAATGGTGGACTTAGGGTTCCATTCTTCCTAGTAACCAAAATATATATATTTTTGGCGACAGTGGTGGTGTGTGGCTCTCCAAGAATGGTAATGATGGCGTGGTGGCTGAGAATCCGTCGGACAAATTTTCTTTTTAATTTTCCCGCCATAAATGCTGATGTGGTGACGATGCTAGCAGTGAGTTGTGCATTTAAATCCTATGTGGACGTGACATTTTTTTAAAACAAATTAAATAAAAAATCACCTCATATTTTTCACTTATATATTTACTATATATAATATTTAAAAGTATTTAATTTATATAAATATTATAAATTTAAAATTTAAATATGCTAGTTATATTGGTTATGGTGGAATTTTAAAATAAAAATCCCCTGTTGATAAAAAAGAATATATTGTTAGATATTATTCAGGTAAAATGGAATTATAGTTAAAAGAATTATGCAACAGTGGCTAAAAAAATATTAGTTATTGTGAAGTGTGTTAAATAATGTCTAAACTAAATTATGAAGATAATATGGAAATAAGAATATAATCTTCTTGCATTCCTTAAGAATGATTTAGTCAAGGTTAAAATATTTGGGCCAGTCTTGTTTCTAAGGTTATAATGTTTAAATACAGTCTTGGTATCTATGTTAAATGATCCTGTTTTGCTCGCTCAAGCCGTGTGAAAGGCGTTTTAGGGCTGTTTTGGGTTTTTTTGCTTGGATACCAAAATCGGTTTAAATTATTGTGTAAAGCTTTGAGAAATCAATGATAGACTTGATGTTTTTGTAAAACTTTCTTTTGAAAACCCTTATGGCTTAATTGTTTTTAATGGTAGTTGGGCCGCATATGGTATCAGAGACATGTTGTTGGATTAATTTGGTTAGATATTGTTTAACACGCACCTTTTATGCATAAAAGTATGAATATTTTAGATCTGATAAAGATACTGTTAAAAATAGTATGAAACAAGAGGTACATATACCCGAAGATTTAAATTTATTACATAAATGGGCAATTCCCAAAGTAAATGATTAGGAATAGCTAGTTTTTTAAAAGATATACATTTAATATTGTCTTGATTTTGATAAAGGCGACTATAAATCATCCTTTCCAAGAAATCAAATTCATAATTTAGTTTAGACATTGTTTAACACACTTCACAATAGCTAATATTTCTTTAGCCACTGTCGCATAATTCGTTTGACTATGATTCCATTTACCTGAATAATATCTAACAAAGATATTCTTTTTTATCAACATGGGATTTTTGTTTTAAAATTCCACCATAACCAATATCACTGGCATCAGTTTCAATAATCTTATCCCATTCTGGATTAGCAATCATTAAACAAGGTAAGTTACTAACCTTTTGTTTAATTAACTTAACTGCTTGAATATGACTTTCATTCCATGATTTTGGAATCTTTTTTAATCTGTCATATAACAATGCAATATCTTGTGCAAGATTTTTATAATATGGGGATATACAATTAAGACTCCCTAAAAATCTTTGTAACTGAATTTTATCAGTTATAATATCAGGAAATTTTGATGCAAATTCAATACTCCTATTTATAGGAATAATTTGATCCTTTTCAATATTATGTCCTAAAAATCTTATCTTAGTTTGAAAAAGTGACATCTTTGGTCTAGAAATTACTAAACTACTTTGAATTATGATTTTTCGAAAAATATCCAAATGTTTAAAATGGATTTCAATGGTTTTAGAAAAAACCAATATATCATCAATATAAACAATTATAAAATCACTGTAAGGAATGAATATATCATTCATGATATTTTGAAATTCCGAAGGGGCATTTTTTAATCCAAAGGGCATAACATTCCATTCAAATTACCCTATAGGTATATTAAAGGCAGTTTTGGACCAATCATTTTCATCAATTTGGAATTGCCAGTATCCAGATTTTAAATCAAAATTTGAAAATATGTTAGCATTATATAATCTATCTAACAAATCTTTTTTATTAGGAATTGGATATCTTATCCATTTTAAAACTTTATTTAAAGGTTTATAATTTATTACTAACCTAGGAACACCACATTCTTGTTCAACATGTTTATTAACATAAAAACCTGTACATGACCAGGGTGACTTAGAATGTCTGATTAACTTCTTTTCCATTTAATAGCTCTTCTAGTAGTAATATTTGATTTACCAAAATTTGATTCAATGACAATAGTTTCATTTGCCAATTTTTCTTGAATTTTACATTGAGGATTTAATGTGTGTAAAGGTTTATAATAAATTCTATAACAAATACAGATCACTTCAGATCCTGGTGCATAATTATAACCATGCGTTTTAACATTTAATGTTAATGTATCACATATATTATTGTCAGTCAAAAATAATTTTAAATTAGGATAAACATTAAAGTAAACAGGGCCATGAGCCAAGCTACTCTGAATTATACCCATCAAAGATTGAGTCCAATTCAAATTTTTACCATCTCTTAGAGCGGCAACAAAACTTTCAGGTAAACCTTCTAGGGTTAAAGGTTTACAGGCAACTTGAACCAAGCCTATATGTAGAAATTTATGTATGTATCGATGTGATTCTACATCTTTTTCGCTGATGAGTTTTAATATTATTTCATCATTATTTAATGATATGATTTCTTCAGTAGTTTTAACTACTTGTTTCCAACCAATTTTTTCAAATGTTCCTAATTCGTAAATCTTTTTTGATTCAACTTTGGAAATTGTCCATTTATTTAATAAATTTAAATCTTGGGGTATATCTACCTCTTGTTTCATACTGTTTTTAATAGTATACAATTTTTTTATGAAATAAAATATAAAAATCTAATACTCTTCTTCTCAAAATAAATCTAACTTATATAGGGCAATTGTCACATTGCATCTTCTAAACATACTTAATTGGCACTATACACCCTAAAATTGAAAGTTGACATTTTGCACCCTTGAAAATACATTAGTTTGGCAGTTTGCATACTCTACCCATTCCCATAGAAATTTTCCGTTGGAAATAATATTCGGCCAAAATTAAAAGGTCAAATTGGATATTTTAAATAAAAATAAATAAATAAAGTAACAAATGAAATGTCTATTCCTATATATTAGGATCCAATACATAAGTATTAGAAAAAAAAAATTGAAGGCAAAGAAACTCATCTTGACGACTTGAGCTTTCTTAATATCTCTTCAATTTTTCACCTAATTCCTAGCAATAAATTAAAAAATCTTAACTATTGAAGTTAGATAATAAACAATTATCGAAATATTAAAAAAAAATGATGACAACGAAGGGACATTTCACATTAAGAATAAAACATAAAATATTTCTTTTTTGTTACTTTTTGTTGGTTTCTTATTGAACTGTGCACCATCATACATAAGTTCGTATCATTATCATTCAACGATAACCTTATTTCTCGAGGCTATGAGTTATTTTTAAAGTGATAGCAAACATGGCCTTACCAAATTGAATCAATCTTGTACTAGTGAGGGTACTAAATTTAGTATGAATTATTGGTAATATCTAGGCTAAGTTTTGAATATATAAGATTATCTTTTGATTTTCGTATTGCCTTCTAAATTTTAGAGATTTTTTAATTTTAATCGGAATATTATTTCTAGTGAAATTTTTTTATGGGAATGGGTGAGGGGTGCAAAGTATCAAAATAATATATTTTTAAGGGTGCAAAATATCAAAATTTAAATTTTAGGGTATATAATACCAATTAAATGTGTTTAGATGGTACAAAGTGCAAATTTCCCAAATCATATATGTACACATTAAAAAAAAAAATTAATTACATAAATTTTTTTGACGCTAATTAATTACATAATTAATTTTAAAAAGACCCTCTAGCCCTCATTCATTTCCTTTTCTTCACCCCCACACTCCCCCGACCCCACGCCCTTCCCGCCAGATCTCTCTCTCTCCTCATTCATTTTCCTCTTCTTCACGGCTTCACCTACTACGCTCCCCCCGAACCCACCCCCTTCTGCCCCAGCCGGGAAATTTTTATCGATACTGAATTTGACTACATCAAAACTAATTATATGATGAATATTTTATACTTGCTATGTGATTGATATATAATTTAGGGAGAGTAACTAATCATATAATAAATGTATTAACACTTGCTGTGTGATTGATTTGGTACGATCAAATCGATTCTGGACAAGAATTTTTCGCCCCAGCCCCCCGCTCTCCTCTTCTCCCTCAGATCTCCTCTCTCTCTCTCTCTCTCGCACCCCCCCCCCTCCCGCCCCCCCCCTCCCTCATTCATTTGCCTCTTCTTCACCTACCACGCTCCCCCAGACCCCACCCTCTTCTAGCTCAGCCCCCCGCTCCCCTCTTCTCCCTTAGATCTCCTCTCTATCTCCCCTCATTCATTTTCCTCTTCTTCACCCACCACGCTCCCCCCGAGCCCACCCCCTTCTCCCCCAGCCCCACGATCCCCTCAAAACGGTTCAAGGTTTCTCCTTTTCTTTTCTTGATTTCAACTAATTAAATTGCATGGTTTCTTGTTTATATTGTCTTTAATTGCAATTTCGTGGCTAATGGGTTTGTGGAATTTGATGTTCGGTAGGCAAGAAATGGATTAGTTTTTCCAAGAGATCATCTGAGCGATCCCATAGATTTATTTAACTGATGATGCTTCTGCTCCTGAACCAAATTAGTTAAGGTTAGGACATTAATTAATATGAATATATTTAATAGTATCCATTAGATTACCATATATGTCTACTTGTTAACAAATTTGAAGGTTCTTGGAACTGAGATTTCTTTTGTATACTTAATTGGGCTTTTATTTATTTTTGGAGGTTTAAAAGTTTTATTTTTGTGTTCCTGTTGATTTCTTTGCTATAGCAGCGTGATCGGTACTGCAAAAAGGCCTACCTCAAGTTCATCAAGAAGCAACCAAAAACCTACCGTAACGTGTGCGTGTCTCTCTGTGTATATGTGTGTGTGTGCTTCTTTCTTTTTTTTTTTTTTGGGTTTTTTCTTCTATTTTTTAACCCCATTATCACCTGTAAAAGAAATATAATTAAAAAATCTTCCATTCATGCATCTCTCTCTCTCAACACGCACAAACATGTGGGTGCGTGTAGAGGTGTTTTCTTGCACCTCTGTTTACGAAGAGTAATTATTTTTGCTGACTCTAAGGAGGCTCTCTATGTTTAGCTGGAGGTAAAACCTTCCTGTTGCAATGGGAAACATGCATTCAGGTGTGTATGTATATGCATATACATATATATATATATATATATATGTTTTTATTCAAGATCAAGAGTTTTGAATGGGTAATTGTATTTGTTCAAGTCACTTCTTGGAGGATTATATGGACATTTTTGCTTGTCAATGTTGTAAGTTTTGTAGCATATTGACATAGGTTGTGTAGTTCGAGAATCAGTATTACTGTATGTTCTGGTTTGATCTGTAGTATATTTACCATGTGGTTATTGAAAGAGCTACATTGGGATGATTTAACTGCATTATTGAAGCAGTGTTAGTTCCAGTTTTAGGAAATTTTCAGTAGTGGTGGTGGCTTTGCTATAGGATTTAAGGAAGTTTTCTTGGATAGGCAGAGAAACCGTAGTGAAATGCAATAGCCTTTTGTTTTAATGATGAAGCATCCATGAGAAGTACAACCCTATATGTCCTGTTTTAATATCGGCTTTCAATCTATGGGAAAAAGTTGAGTTCTTGAGTTGTAGTTTCTCACTGATGACAGTAGCGGCAGTTAGATGTATTAATTAAGATTGGAAGATGTGGAGTAGACAATATCTAGTGTCAGTTACTTATATACTAGACGTGCTGAATCATAATTTTTTCTTATATATTTCAAAAGTGCGTATGCTTGTCATAAAGATTACTGCTTAAGTAAAAAGGAAAAATAAGTCTTTAAGTAATTCTACGCCATGTTACCCATTCTGTTAGTGATCTTTTGCATTTTTTACAATTATTGAGCAGTTGCAAATAGCTTTTTGTTTTTATCATTTGTTTGATGCCTATTGGTTTAGGTTTTAGATATGCTCTGTGCAGTAGTAATGTTGCTGGTGCTCATTTTAACTATTCAATCTGCTTGTAACAGTCAAAATTGAGGTAGACTCAAATTTTAATTGAAAGGGTTCTATGGATACGTGCTAAAGGAAGAGGGAGTTTCAGAGGATGCAAACATTGAACTATCCCCATATTACGGCCTTGAAACCTCATTCTTCATAGCAACTTGAAGGTAAAGGGTCTACTATTATAACTAGATGAATCTGAGAGACTTTGTTCATGTCCAACTTCATGCCTTGCAGGTGAGTATTTTCAATAGCTAATGTTTTCATTTGGAGATGTTTATGCAAGCTTCAACATATATGTATTTCTACACTTGAGATGTTCTTTCTTCTTACATTTGCATGCCTGTAATGATATGATGTATGATATGATACTTGTCTGGGGAACATTCCGAAGCTGGCAAGGCTAAAACAATATTGCCACTATAATCTACTATCAATATCCTTGAATCATCATAATGTTAGACTACACATATAAATAACACAACCATTTCAAAACCTCACCCTTCATTCATTGCTTGCCTCCAAAATCCGGAAGCAAGATTTCTACCTTAGAACATAATGTTTGGCTATTCTAAAAAATCCCTTAGAATTTATCTGCTCAAAGCATAAGCCGAACATACTTATGTTTAGTTCCATTTTACTATTCATATTTAATTTTATGTTTCTATTTCTATCTTTGTTTTGTAATGTAATTTTTTGTTTTTCATTAATTTATATTTTCTAATTCAATTTTCTATTTTATCTTTAATTTTTTGTTTCCTAATTTAAGTTTCTGTTTTTAATTTTTATCTTTATATTTCTAATTTAATTTCTCTATCTTTTAATCTTTTTAATTTAATTTATGTTGTCTAATCTACTTTTGTTATTTAATTTGATATTTTCTAATATACACATTTTCTATTTTTATTGAACTTTCTGTTTTTGTCTGTATTGTCTAATTCGTGCCCTCGATTTAGTTGTGTTTTGGTTTCTAATTAGTTTACTTTTTTCTAATTTAATTTAATATTTTTAGTTTAATTTTGTTTTTCTAATTTATTTTTTCTTTTTATTCTATTTCTATTTGGCAATTTAATTCTTTTTCATTAATTTATATTTTCTAATTTAATTTTCTATGTTTTCTTTAATTTTTTGTTTCCTAATTTAAGTTTCTGTTTTTAATTTTATCTTTGTATTTTCTGATTTAATTTTTCTATCTATTCATATTTTTTATTTAATGTATGTTTTCTAATTTTCTTTTGTTATTTATGTTTCTTATTTGATATTTTTTAATATATGCATTTTCTGTTTTTATTGTTTTCGTTTTTAATTAGTTTATTTTTTTTTCTAATTAATTTTCTATTTTTATTTTAATTTTGTTTTTCTGATTTATTTTTCCTTTTATTCTATTTCTATTTTGTAGTTTAATTTAATTACTATTGTCTGATTTAATTTTTTTACTTCAACTTTGTTTCCTAATTTAAGTTTTCTACTTTTAATTTATTTTTATTTTCTGATATTTTAGTTTTCTCTTTTTCCTTTTAATTTCTGTTTTTATTTTATTCCTTTTTTTTTTCCTAAAAAATTATATTTTCTCACTCACTCTTGTGTTTTAATTCTCTCTGTTTCATAGTTTACTAGTGTACTTTTTATATATATACATTTTGTAGTTATTTTTCTTATTTATGTCTTTATCATGTCTCAAGTCCGCTACCCTGTATACTCCCCAACGTCTACTTGTTATTCTACAAAAATTTCTCCATCATTATTCTACAAAACTGATGAAAACTATAGGAATGAAAGCAATTGAATACAGCTTTGAAGTCCTCCAGAAAATCAAAAACTTAAGCAACCATACTAAAAGAAAATTCTAAAACAGCACAAAATAATACTTGAATTGAGGATTAATAGAACAGTCTTTCACCTCCTCAAGTGTCATGTGTTGCATCTTAGAAGCGATGTGCAAAATTATTGGACTCCGTCGTCTTGTGCGTTGATACTGCTTAGCAACTTGAAAAGATCGGCTATTCTTGAGTCTTGTTATGTTGAAACTTCATGCTCTTGTGAGAGGTTTCCTTCTTTTCACTAACAAATGCAGGCCTGTGATTGTGTGATTGATATTCACAGTTATGTTATTAATGCTGGTTGATCTATAGCAGATTTGTGGTTTAAATTTGTTCCCTGATCTTGTTTTTGACATTCTAGAGTTATTTTCTGTTAAGAGTTATTTACTTAACGAACTTTTTGCTGGAATCATCAAGTTTAATGCCCTTTCGAAGACCCCAAAATCAGCCATCAGATTGTTTTATTAATGACTCGTAACTGCTGGTAAAGTTCATAGTTATTTTATTAATTTCTGGTTGATCTAGTCCGCCATGAAATTATGCTGCAGTTCGTGGTTTAAATTTGTTGCTTGATCTTGTTTCCCACATTCTGGAATTATATTATGTTAATAGTTATTTACTTAACTGACTCTTCTTTTGGGAAACATCAGATTGTTAATGAAGAGGTTTAGGTCCTTTTGAAGACCCCCAAAATGGACATCAGATTGTAAATGAAGAGGTTTAGGTCCTCTTTGGCATCCTGTTCAGCTCAGATGCCTGGTGGCCACTCTGTTTTAACTGATCGTGTAGTGCCAACATTTGTAATTGGAGATGCTCATGTAAGCTTCAAAATACTCCCTTAATTGCCTCCTGTTACACTTGTGAGATTGTTCCTTATTTTTTTGCAAATGCAGTCCTACAACAGTTGTATCGACATCTAGCTACTGTGACGCGCATGCAGTTTGAGGTTTTTAAATTTCTTCCTTGATCTCATTTTTCCCAAACAAGGCTAAAATGATGTTGCCAATATTAAATAAATCATCTAAACTTGAAATATAATGGTTGTATAAACAGCACAACCATTTCAAAACTATTTCTCCCACAATTCATCCACGAGTATGTTTGTGTTGTGTTGCTTCTTTTTCTTTTTCCTTCATTTTTAGTTTCTATTCTTTTTCTACCTTGTGTGTTGTTTGTTTTTCTATATTTTAGTTTTCGTTTTTCATTTAATTTCTATTTTGTTATTTTAATATTTTGATTTCAATTTTCTTTTAGTTTTCTGTTTTTGTTTTCATTTATGTTGTAATTTAATTTTATATTTTTCATTTAATTTAATATTTGTTTTGATTTAGTTTTATGTTTAAAATTTAATTTTTAATTCCTATTTAGGTTTTTGTTTATAATATTTCTACTTTTTTTATTTAATCTTAATTTTTTTATATAATTTTTATAGTGTACCTTATTTTTGTTTTTAAATTTTTGTTTATTGAGCTATATTTGTTTTCCTAACTCATTTTCTAATTTTTAACTTCATTTTTGTTTTTAATTTGAGTTTAACTTTCATAATATAAATCTTGTGTATATAATTTTTAACTTTCATATTTTCTTTTTGTCTTTAATTCATTTTTTATTTGATTTCTATTTTTTTAATTTAAAATTTTGCTTTCAATTTAATGTTTTTTAATTCATTTTTTATTTGATTTAATTTTTCTCTTTTTTTCCCAGCTTTATTTTACCTTACCCTAACAGTAAACCCTAAATCAAAAACCCTAACCCTAAAACTTAAACATGTTTGAAATACCCTAAAAATCCTAAACCTTAGAAATACCCTACACCCTAACCCTAAACTTTTGCCCTAACACTAAAAAACCCCAACCCTAAAAACCTTAGGATCAAAAAACCCTAACCCTAATCTTTAAGTAGGATAATTTCATCCTAACACTTCATTTTAATCCAGGGGCTATAATCTTGCCCTTTGCCCTTAACTAAAAATTTATGGTCATAATTTAGACACACATAATTAGATATGAAAGAGATAGGATTCTTGACACCTAAACTCTTATCAATATTTGATTGTACACTTAGATGACCTAAAAACTTGCCACAACAATTATTTGAAAATGACTAAGGATTTCCTAATAAAACAATTGTCGTGTCTTGAGAAAACATCTATAAACAGGGGACCTCCCCCACATTTTAGAAGCTTAACTATTTTGTTAATTATTTTAATAAAGAATTTAAGGTTGTTTGCAAATTATTACTAAAGAAAAACAAGTAAGGTCTATGATGATTGATGACTTTTAACTCTGAGAAATATATAGATTATTATATATATATATATATATATATATATATATAATGTCTGTAAGTTTTATGATGGCATATAAAATACCTTCAAAAGTTTAAGTAATTTTAACACTTAGTGAAAAATGCAAAAATACTAAACTTACCAAAAATGGGATATTTATTTACGTGTTAAGAAACATAATTTGTCAACACAAATTAAGGAAGAATTAGACCAAATGTTGAAAATTATAGTTTTTGAGAAAATGTACATTTTAAATTAAAAATTTTCAAGGACCACTTACATTTCATAACCACTATTATTCTAAATATACATTTTCATACTTATATTTAATGTTTCTACTATCTTTTCTAAATATTTTCTGCATGATAAATAACTAGATGGTGTATAAACTATTACAGTTTGGACCACACATTGAAGAAATAAATGGATTATTAGATCCGTGTGGTTATGCCAAATTAGATTATATAAGATAGTAGAAATAGTAAATATAAGCATGAAACATTTAGTTCTTAATAATTGATCCGTATGGTTTTTTTTGTCTTATATTTGTTTTCGGTTTTAGTTAGTATAAAGTATACCTATTTCTTAATCGGGATTATTTTTAGATGTCTATCAACCACCACTTGTAATTGGACATTTTAGGAGTAAACTTCTTAATGTTTGATGTTATCCAAATTTACCATTTGAAAAGAGAATTGGACTTCATAATGGGTCATAGCATCCATAATTATACTTTTATCCTATCTTTGACCTAAATGTGTATGAACTATAATATCTCTTTCAAATGGTATGGTGGCATTATTTCCTTTTACCCATATGGCAGCAATTTGATCAACTGTTGGATTGTTATACACTCATTGATCTAAGTTCACATCCTTTGATATATGAACAATATCCATACCAGGATATTGCTTTAATCTTCCAATGACCCTTGCATATAGATTTACATCTACAATTTTTATGAGTTTCTTCAAAGTATTTTCGGATAAAGTTGAGTTTTTCAATACTTTCATTCTGTTTTCGACCTCATTTTCTTTTTCAAATACAATTAAAAGTAATCAGGACCGCTTTCACTAGAAAGTAACCCAAGAAGATCATGGTACGTAGACTGTTCCCTATGATTGAAAAGTATAAAACCCCTTGCTTTGCAGATAAAAGCTCTCAATCTAATTTCATTCCAAATGAGGTGAAAGAGAACATGGAGTTGAACTCACGGATGGTTTTTTGAAACCCAATGGCTTCTTCTGACTGAGAAGTGAATAACTCATATAATTCATTTGGAATTTTAACATGTGCTAGCTTAAAAAGTTGGAGGTTCATATTCAAATCCTACGCCACCACAGTCAATGCAATTGGACATTTTTTTCAATTCATGCATCTCTTAGCATGTATGGTCATAAAGAGAATATAAAGGGGACAATATCTTTTTAAATTTTATATATTTAATTAAGACAAATGAATGTTTTTATGTTTATATTCATTGGAAAATGTTAAGACCACAAACCTTCCAATTCGTGGAGAACTATTTGAGCTCCTAAAAGTCATGTAATGTGCTTCTCTTCAACACTTAACTTTATTTGTATAGTCATGCCTATCTCTTGTACTTAAATTGGAGTATTTTCTTTTTATACAATTAAGATTCCTTTATCGATATACCTCAGTTGATATAAAAATAAAATGAGATCGAAAAATATTATAAAACGATAATGAATTCTTAATTAGGAATTAAAGATAATCATTTATTCAATTTTTGATTAAAAGTTTACTAATAAATTACATTACCTATTGATGAATTTGATGTGAATGACTGTTGATGCATTTGCATTTTTAGGAGGACTTTAGAGATTAAATTGATTTTTATGAATTGATATTGCTGCAAGAAACAAAAGAGTGTCTATTGCCCTTCATAAATATAAATAATGTAAGAAATACATTAAATAAAAATAATAATTGTCTAACAAAAAACATATGTTATACATATACATAGTTATTTTGTAACTTAATATCTCGGTTTATAACAATACTTTGATTTGATTTTGTTCTTAAATACTTCTAATGGCATAGGTAAATCAATTGATGATAACATTAAGAACACGTAACAAAAATGTGCATAAATTTTCACGTACACAAGTTCCCTACAACTAATGTAGTTAATTAAAATGGATACCTCAAGCAAGCAACGTCATTTATTTTTTAAGAAGGGTGAGTTTGACAATAATACATCTATGAATGCAAAGAAGTAAAAAGGTCTTTTAATGGCACTCTATTCAATATTTAATTGGGTAATCAATTTTTCCAACCTGTTGATTACATACATATTTAATCCTTCAAATGCTAGTTTTCATAATGTGGATGTGTACAACTGACTACATACTCCACTCTAGACGTTGGAGTTGTAGCTTAGTGCTGGTGATTTGAAACTGACATCATTGATGTCTTAAGTTTGAACCCTCTTGTTCTCTCCTTTTTTCTATTGGACGAGTGTATGTGTGGTGCTCCGGTTAATATCTCTAAGGTGTCCCAAGTTGATTATCTAATAAAAAAAAAAAAAAAAAAACTACATACTCCAGTACTCTCACTACCAAACTATAATATTATCTAATTCATAAACTAATGAAGTAATTTTTTCATTTTATTTCTCAAGCCTCATTTGAAATTCTTCATTTAAGTATAGAATAATTACTCTAATTATCTTTACTACTTATTATTGTAAAGAACTCTTGGATTAAGCCCTATGAAAAGGGATAAAAATACTTAATCCGCCCAAACTATGGTGTTTATTATTTCATTTTTGCTTTGATTGAAGCAACCAAGCAGAAAACGAAAAATAGAACAACATTCTACTATTTTTTAGGTTGTATGTCAACTACTTTTCATCACTTGTATTCTTCTCCTACTTTTGGTATAATGAAAATAAAAGCTCGTTGAATAAGAAACAGTGTGAAATATTTTTGGAGATTCAACGTGTTACTATTGATTCATTCACAATCCTTGAAATAGAAATAGTTTGCCAATCATTGAGTCATTTTATTATTTTGTAGAGCTTATGAGACATACATATAACTATTTGATACATTAAATTTTAGTTTACTAATTTTTAAATAAAAAAAGCTAGCAATATTAAGGAAGGACCTGTCGCTTTTGGGGGGGGGGGGGCTTAACCTGCAAAAAAGCGTTAGAACTCCATTGAATTAAGTAATAATTATGTGACTTAGGAAGAAATAAAGCAAAAGTAAGTTGTCATATAACGTAAATAAGGCAGGAAGGACAACAGGAGAATCCAACATATAAGTGAGCGATTCGTGCCCGTAGTGTGCTCGGTTTGTGAGCTTAGAGAAGTTCAATGAGTGCAGATTAGAGAGAGTAAAGAGAGAGTTCGAGTTAGAACTTATTTACCAAATGAGGGGTGGTGGCTCTTTTTATAGGAGTGGTGTGGAACCACTTAGCTTGACAAATCCTTGGGGTGCCTTCTTTCGAATCAAGGAGGTTGAATTTCATGAAAGTCAGTTGGAGGGTGGTTTCCTATATCTCTAAGTTAGTTAGGATTTGGGGATACCCAAGGACCTATCTTATAGGCTTGGTTGGTTAAGGGGATAGCTCTTAAGCCCTTATTCGTATGATCTTATGGTGGATAAGACTTTAACTTGGTCCACCTTTTGGGTGAGAAAGGTCAGGGTGGGCTTCTACCGGATCGGGCCTATAGGTAGGATGGTTGGGCTGCCGTCATAGGCCTCCTATGGTGGGTCCGACCATGAGGAATCTTGGACCTTAGTTGAGGATTTGAGCATGTCTCTGAGGCATTTTGTCTAGGCCTTTGTTCTTGGGACATCTCACAAGTCTTGGCCCAATACACTAATTTTGAAAGGGTATCATCACTCCCCCCCCCCCTGCCCCACCCCAACTCTGATAGTAGCGCTGGAAGCCTGCTGTAAGAGTAGAGTAAGCCTACTCTTAAGGCTAACTCTCAACTTTGGGGGAAATCCTACTTTCGTTGGAATCTTTTATTTGATTGTCTTTGCCGTTGACTGGGGGGTATCCACTATTTTTGTCTGGGGACCATGTTAAGTGGAATCCCCAAGCATGGCCTTTCTTTGTTAGAGGAATCTGGGCTGGATTCCTGAGTAAGTCCTTCCTTAAGTTGGGACACCTGGAAGGAACCCCAGAAGGAGGAGTATGGCTTGTGCTTGGGAATCCCTTGGCTGGTTCTCTTTTTTTAGAGAGAGAGAACACCAGGCTTTAGAGAGAGAGAGAGAGAGAGAAAGAGCATCCAAATTTCTGGCTAAGTCTTCCCCTATGCTCGAGTGATTTTTTCGCTTTTTTTTTCGGTCATCTTCCTCTATTCTCTCACCAGAGCTAAGTTTTATTGTCCTCTTTTTGAAATCAGGTAAGTCCTCCGATTTCATTTCTTGTTTTTTGCTCTTTCAAGGCATTCTACCTTTTTCTGTTGTGTTTCCATACCTCTTGGAAAAGCTTTTATGTGGAAATTTTCATTTTGTTGTTGTTGTTCTTTGCTTTGAAAATCATGTTGTTGAAACATGATTATGTGCTTGTGAGGGAGGAAGGGTTCTGAAGCCTTCTCAAGGAGTGGGATCTTGAGAGAGCTGTCCCTCTTAGGCGATGAGGGCCAGTATGAGGTTTTCTCCCCAATAGCCCCTTGAGCAGAGGTGGCTAAAGTGGAAGAGGAGCTTGAAGAGGTGGAACTCTTGTCTATGGTGGGGGAGCAATGAATGCTTCGAGAAGGTTTCCCATTCTATGAGGTCCCTAGGTGTTGCTTGTCAGATGATGACTTGGGGCATTTACGGAGGGATTACGCATTCCTCCTAACTGGCATTTAGAGCTCCCTTTCTCGCCGAGTAGGATTCACACCCCTCTTCAGGGATTCTTAGGTTTCTATGTGAACCAGATAGAGGGAGGTTTGAGGTTTCATCTACCTAATTTCTATAGGGATATTTCCAATCTCCTAGGGCTTGAATTAGTTTACTATAGGAAAGATCCTAAAGGTTGCCCATTTCCGCTCCTCCTTCATGCCAAAGCCTATTGAGCCTGGGCCTTTTTACTTCTCCTTTAGGGGAGGGTGAGATTCCTTCAATCCCCTATCGCCCCTAAGAGATGGAAGAGGAAGTTCTTTTTTATTACCCCTCCAGAGAGATGGTTTATTCATTCTGCTAGGCAAGTTACCCTCCCTAAGGGGTGTAAGTATGATGCAAACCATCACCTAGCCAGTGTGGCACAATTGTTAGGTAGATTGAATCAGGCCTTCTACAGCATTGTTGCCCTCTCTTCCAACCAACTTTTATATTGCTATGGCTTAAGTCGGAAGGAGGAGGCACTAGAGGAGCCTCTTGTTATAAGACTTGGTCTTCTTCTTTATGTTTTTTGGATATCTGGCTATATGAACACTAACTGTGAGGATTCCTTTTTTGCAGATATCATGGTTTTCAAAGCTAAGATGGTGACTTCCTAAGGCAGTAGTCCCAGAGGAGCACTTCTTCAAAGACTCCTGCGCCCTTCTCAGGCACACTTGCTACCTTTGGCACACCATGATCTCGTCACTCGTCTAGGCATCCCCCTTCATCTAGAGGGCAAGGTTATACACGCTCTCTTGAGAGGGCGACTGAAATTTGTTACGTGTCACACTCCATAACCAATAAACAAGGAAATAGATTACTAGTAAAGTATTGATTTGTTAACCATGAGAAAGAAAATATAAAAATAAATTAAAAAAACGTGGCAAATAAAGGGATGCCTACCTTATGTTAACTAAGTAGGGTCTAACCTAACTTTAGAGAACCCCTGCTTGAAAAAAGAACATATCACCCATATTGAGCCAAAATTAAGAATCACTAAGTTAAATGTTAAAATATATTTTTTTTAAAAAAAAGAAAGAGTATTTTTCTCGAAGAAAAATTGCAATATCTGGCCTTAATTTATTAATTCGAATTTAGTTTTACTCTCCATTAATCAGACTAATATAGTAATTTTTAAACATTAACTTTTTATAGTAATTTTTGCAACAATTCATGATTATTCTTTTTGTGATTGTTTGAAATGCTATGATATCCCAGTCCTCCTAACACTTTTATTTTAGTTGTTATTGTCTTACTCTATAGCTATTATGCTTCTTTATTTATAACTTATTTTTCAATTTATTATGGACTATGATGAGCTTATATTTTATATTTATTTTATCATTCCCCATGAGTTTAATTATTGCATTTAACTTATACTATTTTATTAGTTTATAAATTCAAACAAAGTTAAAAATTTAAAGACAATCAATAAATCATGTCTAGACTAAAATCCCTAAGTTCGCAAGTAGTGGGGAAAAATAAGAAAAGTTCATGTGAACCAAAATAAAAAGAGAAAAAAATGCAATAACTCAAAGTCAAATATTAAAAAAAAAAAGCTAATAAAAATTACCACCGACCATTGTAAAATTTTTGTTTCCTAGAAATTAAAGAAGTTTAATTTTGTGATATATATAGAGGCTTAATAATGTTTAATCCTAATTCTTGTTGGACTTGGTTTAACTAAAAGTTACTAAAAATTGGTGTGTGGTGTTCCATGAACTATTATTGGAAGAAGTTAAATTCTAATTCTTTTTGGATTCTGATTAAAAGTGATTAGAAAAAGTAATAGAATTCTAATTCAAATAAAATTAATGATGGATAAATTATTAATTTAAGTAAATAAATAATACAATTCTAATTCCAATGAAATTAATCATTGATAAATTATTAATTTACATAATTACCCTCAATAATGCACTACTAAAGTGATATTTTAAACGAACCGAAAATTGCAAGAAACTTTCATACTTTTATAATAGCATAGATTTTACACTTTTATAAATAGTATAGATAGATAGACATAAATATAGATATGCAACCATATCATCACAAAGAATATTATACCGAATTCTTGAGTCCCATTGAATCAAATATTTAAAACTAAGAGCCAATTTGGATGGGTTTATTAGAGGAAAAATACTTTTTTTTAATGCACTTCAGAGAAAAAAATTGTATTTAGATAGATTTTTAGAAAAACAAAAATTGAAGTTAAAAAAAAAGTCAAAAATGGCTTTCTTTAGCAGTTACTCACAATAGCTTCAAAATAAAAACACCTTTCGAAGTAGTTTTAGTCTCTTCTAGATAGATTTAAAAAAAAAGTGCTTTTTAAATGATATTTTTTATAGTAGAATTTTTTTTCCTTAAATCAAACAATTTTGTTTTTTGAATATAATAATAAAAAGTACTTTAAAAGATACTTTTGTTTGAAGCACATTCAAGCAAACTCTTAATTCTAAATATTTGGGTAAAAGAATCGGTTTCAAATAATTGTAAAGGAAACGCTCTGCTAGAGCGGATTTAATTTTTCTCCAGCTAATTTAGTAAAAATAAATAAATAACAAAGGAAAATAAAGTTTGCATAATAAGTCGGGTGGATACACCACACAATCCAGTCTTTGAACCCTTACCTTTTAAGAGGCTAATTCATTTTATTTGAATAATAAGTAACGTGTCATGAAAAAATAGCCAATTTAAATTAAATTTATTATAAGTAAATGTTTAAATTAAAAGTGACTAACTTTAGTCACCTAAATTTATGCCTTATGGTTGATTTTTTCATCTTAATTTTGCAACTTTCAATTAAATGTCCAACTAATTCTATCTATTTTCATTATAAGAAAATGAGTAAATTGATAATAATATAATAAGCGGTTATGAATTTTTTTTAATTAATTTTATACATTTAGTAACAAAAGATTATGTTGTTACAAAACATAATATGCACAATGTTATAGTCATAGCATAGCGTGAAAATGTGACAACATTATGCAACATTAATAATTAGTACTACACTTATGATGACAACTTAATGACCATGAAATCTTGTCATAAAATTTCGATAATTTTTTTTATCATCAAATTGTCACTATAAGTGTGCCACTAATTATTAATGATGACAACTAAAACAATATTTTTATCAATATTGAATGACATTATGACAGCATAAAAGTTGTTACTAAAAAACTTTTAGTGACAAAATAAAAGTTATTATCATTTATCGTTCGAAAAAATTTATTAGTATTTAATATAATTATTGATGATAATTTTTATATTATTACTTGTATATTTTCTATTAATATTACATATTCTTATAGCATTTATAGAGTTTCATACCCAAATCGCGAAGAAAGATATAATTTGGAACCACCTAATAAAAAATATATGCATATATAATTTAGAACCACGAGCAATTTTCAGCGTTTCATTAGTGCTGGTTTTTGTCGCCATATGATCCCAGCGTCCGAGGAAATATTTGTAAGCTATGTGCACCTGTTGTTGGAAAAATTATATAAAATTTGAGACCACTATAGACAAGGACTACGAAGATATTTAACAATTTCATATCACGGTGTGAACTTTAAACCGATAGAAAGTGAACTTTCAAGAAACTAGCACCACCCACGGGATCAAGAAATCGACAAGGATATTTGGATCTATGACGAATTTAAATAAAATTTGATAGAAACAGGAAATTATCCTTGAAGTATATACGTTTGTCATATTATAAAGGTTTTAATTATTTAGATACACATTCTGATAAAAAAAAAAAAATAATAATAATAATAATAATAATAATAATAATAATAACTGTTGGGATACACTCCCGGGGAAGCAAATTTTCAGTTTTTTAATCATTCCAACACAAAATATTTTGTATTTTTTAAATTAATTTTAAATTCAAAAATTTAATATTAATATATTATTTTTCTTAAAAATATTATATAATATTTTCCCCTCCCCCCATTCCCACCTCAAGTTGAAACAAAAAAGAAAACAATAAATAAATAAATAAATAAACTGCGTATTAATACTAATTGAAACGGGGAAGCTTTTCAAGCCAAGCAGGTGAAGAGATCCCGGGATGCATATGTTCTTTTCAGGTTTAAGGGATAAATAAGCGCAGCTATTGGACTGCTTTGTGGTATGATAGCAGTAGCAGATAAAGAAGCTGATCACTCTGCTTCACCGAGAAAGGGAGTAGAGCAAGGAATGAAACAAGCAGACGATACACCAGGACGGGACTGCGGCCTACCATATCGCATCGTCCGATAGACCCCTTTATTTTATTAGGAATAGGATACCAGAACTGGTGGGCTAGTCGAAACTGAATCGCCGATTGGACTAATATTGGTCCAGCGGGATGGGGCTTAACATCCCTTAAGCAACGTCCAAAGTCAGAATTCTAGTATTGTAAATGGAATAATTGGATTGAGAAGGTCGCCTCCAAAATAGGTCTTTATTGTATCCGATCCAAATTAATCAACTATTGGATCGGAATCGGGAGGCTAAGACCACAAAAAAAAAAAAAAAAAAAAAAAAAAAGAGAGAAGGGGAAAGCTCTTTATCCTCTGAACTAGCGCTGACAACGAGATTATAACATCCATATTTTCGGCTCATTAGATGCTACTTAGTTGGACCGTATTCAATTGGTGTTTTCAATCGTTAAATTGAATATGATAATATAATAATCACTTTTTTTTAATATTATTTGATATCATCATATTCAAATCTAAAAATAACAGTTGAGCACTTCCCAACTAAATAGCACGAACAATTCCCATTTTTTTGTTGCACCACTTTGTTCCCTACTCCCTAGAGTCTTATGATTTAGTTCACTATACAATTTGTATAGAATCACCATGAGTTTTCAGTTTTGCTCCCAAATCTATGATAAAGGAACAAAAAAATGAAATTTTGGGAGAAGAATTTCCCAACTTCCTCTTTTCATCTCCACCAACCAAGATGGAATGAATAGGTTGATGTGGGCATACACATGGTCATGTTTTGATTCAGTCGGCTGCGGATCTCGAGCAGAGTGGACTATTCGATCAGGCAACTAATACAGGGAATTAGTATTTCTAGTCCAATCAGCCAACAAAATAGCGAACGTGAGATAATGTTACGACAAATCAGATTTGCGATTGCACAGATCCAACAAGTAATATAGGAATTTAGAGTCGGGATTTTCTTTCCACGAATAACGGAGCTATCAAGTACTAAATTTGCAAATTCTTAGTATCTAGACTTTAAGATTCGATAAAAAATAATTCAGGGAAATTAAATGAAAGACAAATAAACAATTTAAGAGAAAAATCCAATAGAACAAATCAGGGGTTAGGTTTCATCAATAGAATCCGGTAATACAATTTTCAACTATTCCTTTGCTTCAACTCTTATCATTCCAATATTTGATTTTTATTGTTTGTTATCTTTTTTCGAAGCAAAACAAGCGTATTAATGAATCCCATGATCCCATGCATCTATTTCCGTGATCACAAATAGAGTCGCAACTCTTTAATCTCAGAAATTGAATAAGATAAAGTGCAACAGCTCAGTGTACAAAATAATTATATGATCGCACAAGCGTAGGTTTATTTTTAGATCATGCGTTTCCTATGTCTAATTTCCAATTGGTTGGATTTCACACGTAATTTTCAATTTGACATATAAAATCTAAAATTTGCCGAAACTTGGCAAAATGATCAACGCGAATAAAGAACTTGAAATTTAGATGGAAAATATAAAAATGAGGGCAAATTACACTTACGACTTGTGAGGTATAATGAAATTACAAAAAATATATTCACATATGAAAAATTATCATTACCCTTTAACTTGAGGGGGTGTCAATATTAAGCCTAACGGAATTGAGAAATGTCAATTTTGCTCTTACATAAACTAGGGAAAATTATAATTGCCACCATGAAGTATGGTGAAATTACAAAAAATATCTCCACGTATGGGAAATTACCATTATCCCTTGACTTATTTGATGATCATTTCAAGTAGTAAGTGCGTTTTTATCAGTAAACACTAAATTTATGACGTGAATCGTAGTGATACTTTTGGTGTTCATTTGTTCCGTGGTGTTCATATAGTTTTATATCTTATTGCTCAAAATTGATATCTTGTATATACGTTGGTGAATAGCATTTTATTAGCAAATCATTCACTATATAAGTAGAATCTTACATTGCTTGAACACCCCGATTAAAAACAAATAATTTAATAAATATACACGCTATCCACCAACGACTTTAAACAACAAATTTGAAAAAGTCACAGGAATATTACATTTCACCCCTAGTGGTTTCAACAAATTAAAATGCAGTGCTCCAAATTGTGGCATATAATAACCAAAACACCCACGGGTGTATTTTTGAAAGTTCATATAAGTTGATTAAGGTTAGGTGTAAATTGTTAGACGATATATAACATTAAGGGAGTAATTGCAATTTTTCATACGCGTGGTGCGTTTTGTAATTTCAACATACTTCAGGGGTGGTAATTAAAATTAGCCCTAAAAATTAATAACAAAAGTTGTTCAAAAAATTACACTAAGTTCATCTCGTTAATCCACCTCAAGCTCTAAGAATTAAATTAGCTACACAAGATAAAATTAAAACTATCTAAAGAAAAGAAAAATAAAGACAAACTAGATTTGCGTGATTGTCAGGAATTTCAACTTTAAATCTTTGAGTTGTCACATCTTTCACAAGTTCTGTAAGGACCCGAATTCTCACTTTGATTATGCGTGTGTATATATATATATATACATATATATAGGCCTCAATATGTACAAGTTACATGTTTATTTTATACTTTACATAATGTTAGTGTTTTGTGACCTGCCTTCGTTTTATTTGCATTATGTACAAGTTTTAGGATTATTTCTTGTCTTAGTTAATTATCATACAAAGCATAAAATTCAAGAAAATCCATGTATGGATATATATATACACACACACAGTTTTAGCTATATACATATACCTAGAATTAGAAGATTTTCTTATAAATCTTATAACTTTTGGAAAAACCCTAAAGAATGTATAACTTGTATTTTCCTCCCATAGATATTATTTTCTTTCATTCTATGAATAAATATGCAATGCACAAGAATTAGTTTACACTTTTGCAAGACATAAGGGCGGCGGGGGGGGGGGGGGCACGGTTGGTATAGATATATATATATATAAAATATTAAATACTTGGTTTATATTAATTCTTACCCTCCAAGTTTTCAAGATGCTATGTATAAATACACTTGTAATACTCCTTCTAGATGTAGAGATACAAGGTTGGACATTATTGAAGTAGAGATACACTTAAGCTACTTAGACCTTCTACTTGGACAATTAGGGTAATAATTAAAAAAGGACTTAAATCTATTTTAATCCTATTTCTTCTTATTAGTCTATAAGTATAACTACTTAATTAAAACACAAAACACCACTCTACACACACACACACACACAAGAACCGGTCACACACATACACACTCTCACATTCATCCTTTGTTCATTTCACCTCAAAATTCACCACTCTTTCACTCTTGCACCACTCCCTAAAGTAGAAAGAAAAGAAGAGACACTACTTAGAGAAGGTAGAAATTTGCCTATGGCATGAGCTAGAATTAGGTTTTGATGAAAGTATTAACATTTTATCTCCCCTATTAGAACCTAGGAGGTAATCACAAGTTGGTTTCCATCTCTTGGGTCTAAGGGAATACAAGACATTTTGGCAATATGCATATGGTGTATCTATGAGCATATTATGTTAGAATTCATGAAAAGCATGCTGGAAATTACTAAAATTGTGCTAGAATGATGCTTGAAATTATGTGTTATCATGTTTTACACTTTGCTAGAGTCTTAATTATGTGATAGAAGCTGGAAGAACTCAGTTTGTCAAGCTGAATTTCTGGTTATGTACCTGTTGGAATTATTGTTCACATGCTGAAAATTTTGTTTTCAAGCTGAAAAATCCTCTTTTTGCAAGCTGGAAAAATCCGATTTTTACCAACTGAAAACCTATTTTATAAGCTGGAATTTCAGTGTATAATAAACTGGAATTTCAATGTTTTCAAAGCTGGAAATTTCAGAAGTTGTGCGCTAAAACGTTATGCGTCACAGTTTGAAACTTCCAAGTCCTATAAGCTAGAAATTCTAAATTTGACAAGCTAAAAGTCTATTTTACAACGTTGGGAATCTCCGTGCAGAATTTCAACACATTCCAAGCTGGAAATTTGGTATTTTGAAAGCTGGAAATTCTGTTTGCAGTTGGAAACATTTGATGTTTTATAAGCTGGATACTTTAGGCTTTATATTCTGCAACAGCAAGCTGAAAAATGATGTATTGTGATGAAATTTGAGTTACATGTGTAGAAATTGTGTGTATAAGGGCCCAATGTGATAGGGGTGGATGTTGTCGAGTTTGGTCGGGCGACAACAGGCTTGCTAGTCTTAAAATGGTTCTCGACTCTCCATCATTGTCTAATCCCACATTGCGTGAACGGAGAGTCCATCTATTGAAATAGGTCATAGGATTTCGGCATATGCCTGGGATATGACCACTGGTGTGTTTGGTTGGGATGGGAGAATCGGTTGGAATTGAGTTTACAGCATGGCGAGATAAAGTAGCCGCCCGTCGAGGTGGAAAACGGTAGAAACGTGTTGGAATTTGTGTTCTTGCGATCTGGAAATTTGTATGGTTTATGTTTTTAATGTGGCAATATGCATATATCACACGAGCACCTCATGTTTTATGCAAAATTTCTACTCAACATATTTATATGTTGACACTGTTTTATACAATGTTTTAGCCGACCTCGAAATGAAGGAGGATACGAACGAGGAAGACATAGGAAGGCGATTTGAGGCGTTTAGCTAGTCATGTGTGTTGTGATCAAAACTTTGTCGTCAAGATCGGGTATATGTAATAAACTACTTATGTGAACTTTTGGCTTTTGAATAAAAGTATGTGTGGTTGGATCCATTACTTTATAAAATAACATGTTTTGTGCAAGAATTATAAAATGAATGTTTCATAATTAGTTAGAGGTCTCAGGTCGTCACAAGTTCTCTCTCTAAAATCTCCTTCCAAGCCATCCAAAATGCCCCAAAAATCATGTAAAATACACCTTTTTATTAGTGTAGGACACCAAGGAGATCAAATCCTACCAAAGATAGGATTCCTTGTGGAAATCAGATTGCAAAAAACGCATGTTGCTAATAAACGACATCTCACCAAAATTCTCTGTGCTAAACAACAATCATGAAACGCTTCCTTGCTGGCGATTCACTTTCCAAAAATTCCTCTGTGGAGAAAAATCAAAATAAACATATAGAAAAGTAGAGAAACAAACTAATCTAGTAACATTATTCTCAGTTTTAGTACTTGACAAAGCAACTGTAGCCTGCTTTTTACTGTATCACAAAACTACAGCTGACCAAAAACTGAAAGTGTAGCCCTAGGTAGATCGTCGAGACATAATATCTCCAGACCAATCCGCATTAATGAACCCTTCAAGAGTAAAGTGGATATCTCTCTTCTACATCAGCCCGTAGTTTAGAGTGTGCTTCAAGTACCTAAGAATTCTTTTGGCAGCATCAAGATGAGGCTTTCTAGGCTGTTGCATGAACTCACTAACAACCGCAACTGAGCATGCTATGTCAAGCCTTGAAATTATCAAATACGACAAGCTTCCAACCAAAGTTCGGTAGTAAGAAACATTTTGTAGTAACTTTCCTTCGTTAGCCTTTACTTCAAATTTTGCTCCATTGGAGCAGCCATCGACTTAAATTCAAACATTTTGAACTTCTCAAGTATCTTTGAGCATATTGCATTTGAGAGAGAAAGATTCCATTTTCACATCGTGAAATCTATCTCTAGCCCAAGAAAGTGATTCAGCTCTCTATGATTTTTCATTTCAAATTTGATCGCAAGTTCTTCTCTCAACTTAGCAATTTCTTCATGATTATCGCCTGTTATGATCATATCATCCACATATAAAAGCATGAGAACTTGCATGTTCGATTGTTTCTTCACAAATAAACTTGCATCATCATTAGAAGAACTATGGCCACAAAAAATCAAGTTTTGAGCAATCTTTCCATACCATGCACGTGGAGCTTGTTTGAGTCCATAAAGTGCCTTTTGGAGCCTACAAACAAGATTTGGGTTTTTTTCTGACTTGAATCCTGGTCGCCGCTCCATGAAAATTTCTAGATCAATTTCTCCATAAAGGAAAGCATTCTTGACATCTATTTGCCCAAGTTTCCACCCTTTGCATGCTGCAAGGGATAAAATGACACGAACTGAGGTCATTTTAGCAACCGGGGCTGAATGTTTCTTCATAGTCCATTCCAAAATTTTGAGAGAATCCTCGGGCCACAAGTCTTGCTTTGTATCTTTCGATTGAGCCATCAATCTTACGGTTTATCTTGAACACCCATTTGCAAGAAATAGGTTGAACATCATCCGATTTTGGCACTAAATCCTAAGTCTGGTTTCTTTGAAGGGCCGATATTTCCTCACTCATTGTAGCTTCCCATCCAGGAACTCCCTTTGCTTTTTCAAATATCGACAGTTTACAATCAAGGATTGGTCCTGCAAAGAAACACTCACAAATATTATAAAGCTCTTCGTCCATATAAAAAAATCTTTGTATCTTTCGGGCATCTTTCGTTTTCTTGTTAATCTCCTTAATAGAGTTTTTTTTCATGTGCCACATCATTGTTCTCTTCAGGATTACCATTATCACTACTTAAGACTTCTCTAATTCCTTCAAGATTCACCTTATTTGATGGAGTAGACTGTTTTGATCTCTTTTCAAGGCTTATAACATGTTGGTTCTACTATCAACAAATGGTGCTGGAAATTTTGCCTCCAACGGCGAATAAAATGATGCAACTTCAAACACAACATCTCGAGAGGTGATCATTCTTTGAGTTTCCGGATCCATGCATCTCCATCATTTTCTTTGTTCATCATAGCCCACAAAAATGCATTTTTTGGCCTTTGGCTCCAATTTGGTTCTAAGATGATATTGCACTTGGACATAGCAAACCGAACCAAAGACTCTAAAGTAGCCAACAGAAGGTTTTAGATTATGTATAAGCTCAAAAGGTGTTTTCATATCAATAGCTCTTAAAGGAAGCCGATTAATCACATGACATGCACATCTCATAGCTTCAGCCCACAATTCTTTTGGTAATGGTTTAGCATAAATCCAGCTCCTACACACTTTTACCAAATGTCTCAATTTTTGCTCCACCACTCCATTTTGTTGCGATGTTCTAGCACAGGTCATTTGCTTTTTTATCCCATGTTCCTCACAAAAGTCATGGAATTCATCAGACATGTATTCTTCACCATTGTTTCTTTTGAATTGTTTAAAAATAGACAATGTCTCGCTCTTTTCTTTCATAAAAAACACCCATGAGAACCTGGAATAATCATTCACAAAAACAAGCATATAGCGAAATCCACTATAACTAGTGGTTCTGCTTGGACCTTACAGATCAAAGTGAATGAGCTGTAGTGGGTTTTTTGTTTTTATACTAGAATGTGCAAATGGAAGGCGATGCACCTTACTATATTGACATCCCTCACACATCATATCATGCTGGAAACTTTCGAGAGTCGGAAATCCATGAAGTATCTTTTTTAAAAAATTTCTTTTAATCTATCATAACCCTCATGAGCCAATCTGGCATGCCCAACATGGCATTATCTTGTTTACTAGTTCTTTCCACATAAGCTTCACTTGTGGTCAACACATAAATTCCATCCTTTTTCTCTCCTTTTAGCACAATGTCTGCATCAATATTCCTTAGGTTTTGAAGTACTAAGACACCACGAGGATGAAATAAAATATACTTTCTAGTGTTCGCCATTTGAGAAACAGAAACAAGTCTTTTAGCCATACCCGGTACATGGTAAACACTGTCCAAGGTAAATGAATTTGTCATTGCTCCTTTGCACTTCACCACGACACTACCTTCATTTTGTACTTATAAATTGAGTTGTTTGCAGTAACAATTATTGCATTCCCTTTGTGCTCTAAGCTTTGTGAGAACAATGATTGGTCTCCAGTTAGGTGATGAGAACAACTTGAATCAATAATCCAATCCCTTTTGTAGTTAACCGATATAAGATCATCCTCCTTTACACAGTTGTCTGAGGATGTTAAAGCTAGAACTTCTTGCTCCTTGGCATCAATCATAATGATAGAAAGACACATTTCTCAATCACGAACGCGATTGTCATCTTTTAACTCTCCACTAGCAGAGGTACTTGCAGACGACCACACTTATGACATTTTATTGGTCTGTTTGCTCTTTGATGGAAGCCGCTATCTGTATTTTTGTCTTGCTCCTAAAATTTCTTGTCTTTCCAATTTCTCTTGAATCCTCGCTTTTGGTTTGTAGTGAATAAAGCTTCCTCCTTGGTACCTATTGATAATTGTGACATCTAAAAGGCTAAAGCTTCTTGATTTGAGAGCAAATTTTCTAGCTTAATCACTATGGGCTAATTAGTCCACCCTTGAACTGAGGTTAAGAAAGGCATATATTCTTTTCTTAACTCTCTAATGAGATAACGTTGCAAGTGTGCTTTGCTTACTGGTTCTTGTGGATCTAGTTCTGAAATTTCAAAACAAACAATCTTGACTTTCTAGAAATATTGAGCGATATCCATGCTCCCTTGAGTGGTGTTTGCCAATTCATTCTCAAGCATCTACAACCTGGATGTATTCCTCCTTAAGAAAAACCTTTCCATAGTATCCCACATGCCCTTTGGCGAATTGACGTCTCGAACATGTTCGATTAAATCTTTTTGAATTGAACTCCTTAAGATGAACAATGCTTGGCCGCATTTTCTTGTCCAATCCCTTATGGCTGTTGCGTTCTCCGGATAGTTTGCAGGTCTTTCTGTATCATTTCCACCAACTATCTCCCAAAGGTCTTTCCCTTGAAGATAGGTTTGTATACAAAGCCTCCAATATTGATAGTTGGTGCCGAAGAGCAAGGAAATTTAGACGAGAGTTTGAATCTCTATCTTATGGACAAATTTATTCAAGACAAATGCCCAAATTTTATGACAATTACCTTCCAATATAAAACAACTTTTCTTGATATAGTAACATTACAAATTTACAAATAAAAGATGTTAATCACTCTTAATCGCAAGAAAAAAGAAAAAGGAGAATACATAGTTGAAATTAGATGATCCATTCTAGAAATCAAGAGGTCTATGTATAAAGGTCCAAAAGTTGTGACTTATGACCAGAAAGAACGCAGGTTTTTGGGTGTCACTAGTTTTTGGGTGCATTAATGTCAAGTAAAATTACACAGTCCATCCATAGTCCACTTTCTTAATTTATATTAATTGTCATATTTTTATTCAATAATTTCACAATGCCGTTTGGTATATGTATATTCCTATAGATCTCATGTTCAAGTACAATTGAAAATGTTAAAACTTTGTTTACCTTTACAAAAATTCGTTTAAGTGATAGCAAGGTTAGCAAGTGTTTATATGCACATCTAATTTATTTTGAAAACACAGGACACAAGGGCAACATAATATTCTCATGCTCTTAATTTGAGCTATATATTGTGTGATTTTCAAGAATGAATTTCCATTCTGCAACAAGGGCAGCGCGCATTGGCCTCCAACCAGGGCACCAAGCAATTGGTGTGGAAGCTATGCCCACAGGCCAACTGCATTTGTGTAACTACATTTTCCCCCTTGAGCCGCTCCAAGCACACGGCGCATTCCTCTTGTTCCGATGATTTCCAACTCAATTTTAACCAATTCAACCTCTTCTTAGATCTATTTTTCTTCGATTTTGGCCCTTCTCCTCCTGCTTCAACGGTAGGCCTGTTCGGTAGAGATATTCGCAACCATCCTTCGCCATTCGAAGTTGATCTGCATCGAGTAGCGATGAAATGTTAAACAATGCTATGGAAAAAAAAATGTGGACCTTGTAGGGGATTAGAATAAAATACTAGTTTTGCATCGATTCTAATGACACCCAACTAATTATATGGATTTTTTTACAAATATAACCTAAAAAATTGGGTGTGTTAAAATTTTGACACAAAAATAAAAAAGTTTAAAAAACTAACCTAAGTCGATAGTAATATCGTTGACTTCACTAGGAGTCGACAATACCACCGTCGACTTCCATTAAAATGATATTAATGTTTAACAGAATTTAATTTTAATATAAAAAAAATTAATGAAACAATGTCGACTTCCATTAAAAAAATATTATCGCAAAAAATTGATTATTCACGATGTATGTTAATTGAAAAAAAATAAAACCATTTGGAAGTCTACATTGAGGATGCCGACTTCCTTAGGAATTTTGTTTTTAAATTGTAAAAATCGACATCCTCAACATCGACTTCTGTTACTATTTTTATTTAAAACATTGAGAGCAATTGGAAATTGTATATGGCACATGGGATTAGTCATTATTTGGATACGTATAAAGATGAGTTCTATTCAATCTAGGGTGAGCCTTGTAGGCCAAATGCTTTGTTCGAGTTAGTGCAAAATCCTGAGTTGTGAGTTTGGAGAAGGCAAGACCGTGCTACAACAACACGTATTCCTAATGAGATGGATTGACCACAAGTTTGGGCAAGGCAACAATATAGAAATCAATAAGAACAACCTGGACCCTCGCGACAATATCATTGATTGTAATATTTATTTGTAATGTTCCATAAAGACTGAACTATTTGTTTGTAATGTCCTTAAACCTTTACTGGTAAAGTTCAATAAAGTTTGTAAAAAAAAAAAAAAATAGCTAAGGAAGTTGACATCCTTGACTTCCAAATGTTTTTATTTTTTTTTTCAATTAACATACAATGTGAATAATCAATTTTTTGGGATAATATTTTTTTTAATGGAAGTCGACGTTGTGAATGTCGACTTCCATTAATTTTTTTTACATTAAAATTAAATTCTGTTAAATATTAATATTATTTTAATGGACCACTGTCGGCTTCGGTTAGTTTTTAAATTTTTTTATTTTTGTGTCAAAATTTTAAACACCAATATTTTTATGTTATATTTGTAAAAATCCCTAATTATATATTCAATAATTGTACTTGATGCGTGATCCGTCAAAATTGCTTGAGAGTAAATCAATCATAATAAAACAAGTGCAGCTCAATTATTATGTAATCAATTGTATCCAAATCTGGGCTAGCTAGAATTTCCCGTAATCGCAGTAAAATTTGTACCATGATTTATGTCATATATTGTTGTTGTTATTTTGTTGCAGAAACAAAAAATTTACTTCTGAAAATTTACTTTTGAAAATTTCATGATTTGTAGTACTGTACCGTTTGGTATCTGATCGCCATTGTGGCTGCAGTCTCTCATCCAACCTCTTCTTGGCTTCTCTGGCCTCTGCACAAAGCCTGCTCTCATCACAATATGCCACATGGCTCACTGATGGGCATCTCGGCTGTTCACACAAATATTCTCCAAATTCAATAATATTTTCAAATTTTAACTCAAATTAAGCAAAAAAAAAAAAATGCCGAGCCCTTTCCATGAAAGTATAATTCTAGAAAACATTCGAACAGACACAAGCCAGTTTTGTTAAATGCCCAAAGATTCCGTCAGTTTTTTCTTAGTAACTTTAGGAACTATGTCCGATGCCACATTTTCTTAAAAGCATCATTTCGTAGGAATTCTGTCTGTTTTTCGCGGAAAATACAAAAAGAACAATGGATTTGTTGGTTTTGTATAGAAAATCACGTGTTCTCTTGCAGTGGTAAATAAATTTCACAAAAAAAAAAAAAAAGAGAGAAGAGAGAGAGAGAGAGAGGGGTGCACCATTGAAGACTTTGAAGTTGCATACAAACAAAAAGAGGAGCGCCTCGTAGATATGTTTTTCGGGTGAAATCCTCTTCTTCTTGCAGCTTCAACTCCAGGGAGCATACCTGCCATTTTTTTCGCCCCCAACAACAATACAACACAGATCAATTATATTATGTTTTCGATGGCATTCGAGGCAAACATAGTGGTTGCTACGGAAAAAGCTGCCAAAATAGCCTTAATAATTGTCTTTTTTTTTATTTTTATTTTCCCTTTCACTTTTTTCTTATAATTTTCCCCAGCTAGATAGTTTTTTGGAAGATTGGTTGAATGAGTGACCGGTGTATTGGACAAGTTAACTAAGAATAGACTGATTGAATCTTGACACCAAAATGGAGCAATAATACATAGTACGTTTAATTATTTGGGGCAAAGGCTGGCCCTCATCCTGTATGATTCTGATTGTAGTTGCTATCGCCAGAGAAAAGATAAGAGGCAATGGTATATTTGGTTATAATATAAAAATTGTAACCCATTCACGAATATAAAAATGATAAAAGATATTATTTGTCACAAATATATCTTCTATACGGTTGATATATAATGATAACTATTATATTTCACCTATCAAAAGTAATAATTACTAATATCCTTATACTAGCAATTTTGTGACGAAACAGAATTGTAAGCACACACCAACTACTCTTTCACATTGACATACAATCTATCACTATGGTTATCATGAATTGTAGACAACAAAAATTTAAAATACTAAATTTTATAACATTTAAATCAAAAATTAAATTTTTTTTTCTTTTTTTTGGGTACAAACAATTGTTTTCATTTAATTTCTATAGAAAACAACCGTTTACCAGAATTTTTTTTGATAAATATAGCTCCATTACAAATAAAAGGTTCTTGTCATGGATATATAACGAAATACTAATTAAAAATCCAATGAACACCATTGACTTGACTTGGGGAAAAAATGTCAATTTGTCGGTTTGACACATTGACTGTAGATCAAATGTCTTATTTGAATGATCTCCGCGAAAAGCGCATTGAATATCGTCTTAATTACCATGGATTTGATTTGGGAGAAATGCCAATATCTGAGCTAACATCTTTGATCATGGATTGAATGCTTTGACTTGATAACTTTCGCGAAGAACACTAGGAATTTCATATTGATGTTCACAAATATTCTTGAGCTTGACTTAAAAGAATTTTGGAATTTTTCCGACTTATCTGGCTCTGTAAGACTTCTTGATATTCTTTTTTGAGCCCCAAATAACCCCCTTTTATAGGAGTTTATGTAGGGTCTTCAAATTGCTACTGACTTCTTCGGTATTTACCTCTTTAATATAATTTATTTTAAGAGAAAAATAATATTTGTGTATCGTGATTTGATTGGTCTAGGTCACAAGTTAGCCACTTGTCGTCATTTGATTTGATTTGGACTTTCAGCTGCATAATTTAATTTGATTGGCCGGAATACTTCACATTTGACACTTGGTGGCGCCTTATTTGTCGGTGGAATAAATATTAAAATATCAATTAAAATTAACTATTAAATACTAGAATTAAATTTAGAAAATTCCTAAATATAAATAGAAAACATAATTAATATTTAATATTTTAATTTACACCCGTCAATTTTTAATTGGGCGAAATTTAATTATCAACAAATGCCCCCTACTTCAAGGTTTGATGAAGAACATGCCAAATATTCTAGCGAGAGAAGCGGGACTTGAAGTACTAGATTTTTTATTCTTTTTTTTTTTGAAAAAAGGGAATCAATTAGCTTCAAATTTATTTTGGGCCTCAAGAAATAATTATGAACTTTTTAAAGAATTTCACCCACTAATATTTGCTTGGGTTGATTCGCGCTTCAAATTTAGACTTGTAAAACAATTAGCCCATGAATGAACATCTCAATTATGAAATTTATACTTCTTCTAACTTTCATGGCCCACAGCTTAAATGCAAGTTTGGGCCCGCTACATATTTTGTCATACAATCCATCAATATCTTTAGTAAAATAAGGGTGCAAGACTTGTGCCATAGGCTTGAAGGCTTGGGGACCACGTTTTGAGGATTTGTGAAGTTGATCGTACAGCCAACTTAGAAGCTTATTGGCCGCAGTTGGACATTTGTGAATTTAAAGTTGCTGTCGGTTCAAAGACTTGTTGACCGCATCTTGAAAAATTTATGAATTTAACTGTGCAGCCAATTCAAAAGCTTGTTGACCGCAGCTAAAAATTTGTGAATTTGACATCGCAATCGGCTCAAAGGCTTGTTGACTGCATTGGAAACTTGTAGAACTTGGAAGAACACTTATGGAGATGCTTGACAATTCTCTTTCTTCAAGTTTTTTGAAATTTGGAGGAGAGCTTTTTTGATGGCTTCTTTTCCTTCTCTTGCAATGTTTTCTCCCTCTTTTCCATTGTCTATTCTTCTTTTTCAGTGTTTCTCGTTCTTTCTCGCTTTGATGTAAAAGGCACAATGGATATGCGATAAAAAGTTTCTTTTTTTTTTTTCACATTCTCATCGATATACTTTTCTTGCAACATCGTTATTCCTTTGTACACTAATTTCCATACTTGAAAAAAAGAATCATTAATAACATGACTTGACGAATTTAGTGCTTCATGATATTATCAAAGACAAACAATCTTTGTTTAAAAGGTATAACTGAATTTGGATAAAATTCCAAGCTGCCTACGTAACCCCAAAGAGGATCAAGTCATTATGTAGCTCAACAAAACTTTTTATCTTCTTTTTTTTTTTGCACTTTTTTTTTATTTAGGTTTTTTCATTTATCTTTTTTTGAATGCCGTACACAATTTATACTCATGCGTTCTAGGAGTAAGATGCAGTTTAGGCTCGTGCATTAGGAGCAATCCTTTTTGAGTTTATAGACATTTTATACTCGTGTCAAGGAGTCAATCACTTGGAACTTGATTTTGTACACAGTTTGTACTCATGTCAAGGAGTACACTTGAATTTGACTTTAATAGTTTATACTCGTATTAAGGAGTACACTTGAGTTTAACTTTAATAGTTTATACTCATGTTAAGGAGTACACTTGAATTTGACTTTGACAGTTTGTAGTCATGTTAAGGAGTAGTCTGTTTGAGTTTGACTTTAATAGTTTATATTCATGTTATAGAGTATCTAGATACTTTCATTTTTCTTAATAAGATAGTTCATATTCGTATCCAGGAGCATTTGTAGTTTGCCTATGAAATTTACTTGTCCCCAGCATCTTCATAGGGTGGCATGATCATTCCATGATCCTTAATAATTCTTTGCCTTTGGAAGGTCAAACTCCATCTCAATGTTCCATTTGCTCTCATAATCGAGATGAGTATTGGCTTCCACTAAAACCTTGTTGGAAATACAAAATCATCTTTTTTGAGCTTTCTAAACTTATTTATAACATGATTTCGAGGTCCTATTGTTGGTTCTCTACAGTACTCGCATAGTATGAGTTAAAAGTGACTTTCATTTCATTGGCATGAGGAACTTTGGTAGTACAAGAAGAAGAAGAATTTTGACCTCATACTTCATCAAAGATAGCATGCACTATTTCAATTTTTGGCTAAAAACATCTTGTAGGGATAAAAGTCATCAGCTAAAGTTAGAGGATTCTACTTGTACTTGCTTAGTGATTCTTTTTACTTCAACATGTCGAGCTTTGGAACTTCTCATTGGCGTATGTTGTTTGCACTTGATCGGGGCTGGTTTTCTTGGCCATCTCAAATGAGTTTGCTTGACGTGTAGCTTTTGTCTTCTTTGGGACGCCACCATAATCCACTTGACACCATTATTAGTCTCAGAAGATGACTCGATTATTACCTCAGTATTTGCATGAATAGATATGTTTTGAATCAAATTGGGATCAAAACTTCCAAATTGAATTGTTGTCGATGTCCCTATGAGCGTTGACGACAAAACAATATTTTTCTTGACTTTAGAGATATCATTTGCACTTACAATAGCTGTGACACTAATAATATTTGCGTCGTAGTGTCTTCACTATCAAAGACTATGTTTCCATCCTTTCCTAGTGCCATGATTTTGTCCTTAACCACAAATCATTTTAATATAAGGTGGCTGATGACTCGATGGTATTTGCAGTACTTCGAATCGTTTATTCTCCATCTTTCTTGAGGGTGCTTTGTTTCACGTAGTTGAATCAGCTTTCTTGCCAGTAGCTAATCAAATATGTGAGAGACATCAGAGTTTTGTAACCGATACTCCTTCTCTTGTATGTCTTTTAGCGTAAGATGATGCTTGTTATATATAACATGCTGACTCCCGACCTTATCGGCACCTTTGTTGTTGCTGGGTCGCAGGGAAGTTGTTTCCATGATTGGCAATACTACATTCCATATCATGGGTGCGAGTAACTAGCTCTTCAAATTTGTGAAGCTTGATTCCTTGGAGAATGTATAGAAGCCCCCAGTACATTCCTTGGATGTACATCTCCACTGCAGAAATCTCTGAGAACTTATCCTTGAAATTTAGGCTTGGCGCACGCTAACAATTGATATAGTCCAAGACAGGTTCGTCTTTCCATTGTCTTGCATTGGTGAGCTCAATTATGCTTATGATGCAACGTATACTGTAAAAGTGGTTCAGGAACTCCCTCTCCATGTGATCTCAACTACTGATGGACTCGGGCTCCAAGTTGACATATCAATCGAAAGCATTTTCTTTTAGTGAATGCACAAACTACTTTACCAAGTAATCACCATCAATTCCCGCGTTGTTACATGTTTCTACGCAATGAGTGACATGCTGCTTTGGGTTGCCATTTCCATCTAACTGCTGAAACTTTGGTGGTTGATAGCTTATTGGTATCCTTAGGGAGTCGATGTGTCTGGTATAGGGTTTTGAGTACGTTGGGTAATTTTGTGTAGGGACACCATACTGAGCCTTTATAGTATTAGTGATCATATCCTACAGTTGTTGCACAAACAGCGTGGCGATGGAAGTGGTCGATTGCTCATGCCTTTGTGTGTGCTCATACTTCTGAGATGCCTCACAAAAACTTGTTGGGACTTTGCGCAAGTGCACGCAGTCGTACAAGTAATAAATAGTGAGTAGAGTGTCGAATCCACAGGGATTGTGATTTGGCCCGTGAAATTGACTTGTGTTGCTTATCTAAATTGAACAAATTGAATAGTGGTTGTGATTTTCTAAATAAATCCTAATTTTCTTAATAAAACGACTTACGAATAACAATAATACCAAATAATCAAGGCGATAAAAGCAAGTGTAAGGTGGTTTCTTTCACGTAATTTGCTATTCTAATCCAATCCCTAAGTTGAGTGGTTTTCGTGGTTGTATGAAGCCTAGGAACGAATCTATCCACAATCTCTCTCGAGCATTGCGGAATTTACTCATACAATTCTTCTAAGCCTAAGACTAACCAATTCTCATTCAATTAATCCCAAATTTAGAAGTATTCGTATGAATTTTTAAATACTGCCTTAAGGCTCAATCAAAGTTAAATTCACTCTCGTGCAACTTTAACCCCATTGATCTTGTCTAATTAGAGCTAATATCGTGAATCGTCTCTCAACCTCATCACGATTCCCAAATTCGATAATTAGGGGTGATCAAACCCTAACCACGTGTTAAACCATTAAACAAGAATCACACAACATAGAAAATATATGAAAACCAATTCAAACTCGTAGGATTTTCATAGAATAACAAATACCGATGAATTACACCATCCTTACACTTAATTGAAATTAGTTCATAATGAAATTGAACATAAAAACGAAAAATGCAAGAGAATTCATGGAAAGAGAAGAAGGGAACTTAATTGCTGGAATTCTCAGGCGTAGAACTCCCCTCGTTTGGTTGTTCCTCCCTTCGTTCTTGTTTTCCTCTTCTTCCGTTCTCCACAAACTCCACAAGAAATGAAAACCCCAACAGAAAAAAAAAGAAAAAAACTAAAAACTTAAAAGAACAAGAATGATGAATGTCTAAAAGCCTCTCCAAGTTCTCATCTATCTAGATCTTAAAAAAAACATCTCCCCTTGAATTCCGCATGAATCTGGACTCAAAAGTGGTAGAGAAACGTCTAACAAATCTTTCCAAATCAGCACCTCAGTCAAACACGGAAAGTTGTTAATTACTGTCGCAGACGTTGCGTATGTACGCAAGATCTTCTGCGTACATACACAATTTTACAGATTTATTTTTCTTCAACTTTCTGGCCTTAGGTAAGTACTCAAGATTTCTTGCGTACATACATATTTTTACAGCCATTTTTCCTCTGAATTGCTTGCATTGGGTTGTTACTCGAAATAGTTTGCGTAAATACGCAGCTTCTGATTCCACTTTTCATGCCCTTTATGGTCTTTTTCCCTCTTTACCTACAAAACAACGATTTTGCTAAAACTTACGCATAATAAGGCCCTAAATGAGAACAAAACGTGATAAGTCCTACAAAATAAATATAAAAATCAATTATAATTACGGACTTATCAATGCCTCATAAGTTTGCCCCTCATTTGCTGCTTGAACTTGAAAAGGCGTGTGCTTGTGGATTGACTCTCCATCACTCATATGCTTCAACTTGTCTATTGGTTGAACAATTTGGAAGTCCTTGTCTTCTACAGTCTTTTGAAGATCTGCTATCGCATGGGCCATCTAGGCAAGCTGCTTATCGATAGTTGCGGCTTTATCAAAGTAGAGTGATTTGGTGGTAGTCGGGTTCGGAGGATTGGAACCATTATAAGAGCCGGATTCTGTGAACTTAGCCTCGGTAAAGGGCTGGTTGACGATATTCTTAGTAGATTTATTGGTGAAGTCCTTTTTTCCCTAAGCAAAGTTATTCTTCTTGGGGGCTATTGAACTTGCTGAAAAAGTGATTTGATGCATTTGTTAGGAGACAAAAAATGAGGGGTAGGTTAGGCTCCTACCGGGCGAGCTAGAAATTTGTTCAAACAAAATTTCGTGTCTGCAAATATAAATTACAAGACAAGAAAAACATACGAAAATATTTGAATTTAAGAAAAAAGAATATAATTTAGTGAAAAATAATCTCCTAGAAGATTAATCCTCAAATTCTTTTCTCTAACTGTGTTTTGACTTTGATTAATGCGATTCGTAGGCTTTGTAGCTTAATTACAAATCAAACACCAAGAATTTTGATGAACACCATGAAGAATGCCGTGAACACCGTGGACTTGACTTGAATTTGACTTGGGGAAAAAATTACAATTTGTCGGTTTGACAACTTGACTACATATCAAACGCTTTATTTGGATGATTTCCGCGAGGAACATCTTGAACTTTACTTTAATCACCGTTGATTTGATACGCGGGCTAACACCTTGATCGC
The DNA here is from genome assembly GCA_026212405.1 of Petrea volubilis. Classification (NCBI taxonomy): domain Eukaryota; kingdom Viridiplantae; phylum Streptophyta; class Magnoliopsida; order Lamiales; family Verbenaceae; genus Petrea; species Petrea volubilis. The sequence continues at coordinate 23,085,553 of CM047870.1, forward strand.
GGATTGAACGCCTTGATTGGATGACTTTCGCAAAGAATATCGAGAATCTTGCCTTAATCTTCACGAATCTTCTTGAGCTTGAGCTAAGAGAATTTCGGGATCTTCTCGACTTCTTCGACTCTGGAAGACTTCTTGATATTCCCGTTTGAGCCTCAAATGATCCCCTTTTATAGGCATTTATGCAGGGGCTTCAGATTGCTACCGACTTCTTTGGTATTTATCTCTTTAATATAATATTTTAACAGAAAAATACTATTTGTGTCTCGTGATTTGATTGGCCCATGTCCCAAATTAGCCACTTGTCGTCATTTGATTTGATTTGAACTTTCGGCTGCATAACTTGATTTGATTGGCTAGAACACTTTATATTTAACACTTGGCGGTGCCCCATTTGTTGGTGGAATAAATATTAAAATATTAATTAAAATTAACTATTGAACATTGGAATTAAATTTAGAAAATTTCTAAATATAAATAGAAATTTAATTAGGGCGAATTACATCTACCTCCCCTGAGGTTTGGTGAAATTATAATTCAACCCACGTTTTTTTGTAAATCACAATAAACCCCCTGAGGTATATTCCATCTAAAAATTTAGCCCAGCTGTTTACGACCGTTAGGGTTCCGTTGGTTTTTGTATGTAAAGTTCCGATAGTACCCTTGAGGGATTTTTTTGTAATATATATAAAATATTTAGAGTTGTATGTTATATAGTACATCTTTGTGGGGCTAAGAGTAATATTATTACAAAACAAATTCTGCCTTTTTAAGAGTTGAAAATGACGGATAGGTGGGAGAAGAGAGAGATCTAGATACATACATATGCAATGTATATACACATGAAAATTGAGAAATCCTACACTTTTAATTCATCATAATTCACTCATTTCTTCTCCAAATCGCCCAAGTTGTATGTCAAAATCGATCACCGCGACGAGAGGAACATGTTGGCGGTGGTAGTTTCGGGTTTCGTCGGACGGTGGAGGAACAGTGGCGGCGGTAGCTGCGACAGCAATGAGGTGGTGGTGGGTTTCCATTTTCCTACAAGTTTTTCAGTGAATTTGAAGCGGGTCTTAAACTTTTCGATATAGAAAACACATTGGTGAGGTCAATTTTGGCCTAGAGATGGAGGAATTGAGGCGAAGAGTGGATTTATACATTTTTCATCCATCACTTGTAATTATTACATTCCGCAGGGGTTTATTGTAATATACACAAAAATGTGGGTTAAACGGACTCTATACATTTTCCATCCGTTACTTGTAATTATTACATACCACAGGGGGTTTATTGTAATTTACAAAAAAACGTGGGTTAAATTGTAATTTCGCAAAATCTCAGGGGAGGTAGATGTAATTCACCCATTTAATTAATATTTAATATTTTAAATTACACTTGTCAATTTTTGATTGGGCAAAATTCAATGGCCAATAAATATATATTTAGTTATTTTCATACATTACTTAAAAAAATGATCAATTAAAACATCACAAATTGTCAATGTAGGTGGATATTGTAACACTAGTTAAAATGTACTGTATTAAGGTGGCGTAAAAGCTTTTGGTGATATTTCTTAGCATTTCTATAATATGCATGTGTAAGTAGATACAAAAATTTGATAAACACTTGTCGTAAAAGTGTCTTGATTCCTATATTGTTGAAACAGTTTTAAAAAAAATACATATTAAATGTGTCCAATTAATTTTTTTTAGCAGTGATATTTCTATTGTTTCTGAGTATAAAGTTTTGCCTATGGGCTGAAAGATGAATACTTATTAATATTTCTACAGTCACCATTAAATAAAGTGTTGAAAATTAGACCTGACATGACTTGATTAATTATTTTGTAAGAGGAGAAAAAATTTAGTCCAATCAATAATATATATATATATATATATATATATATATTAAAAAATAACAATGTCTATATTACATAGTGATATCGGGTTGGCTAACTTTTAGGACGTTGGCAATGGGAATATTGTTCCATTCTTTGGACTGGTCTATGATTATCGTTGGGTGGCATGTCTTTGATCCAATAAAGGAAATAAAGTAAATGAGAATCGTGTAATATATCAAGTTGGCTCCAACAAAAATGACTAAAGGTAATACTTAATCAATAGGGATAACTATACTAATTGTCATTAGGATTGTAATCCAATAGTGAGGATTTAAGTTTGAACCCTCTTGTCCTCTTCTCTTTTTTTGTTTTTAGGGTGAATGTGTGTGTGTGGTGTTTTTCTTGACATTTATAACGTTCTTTGAATTGATTGTATAAAAAAAAAAAAACAAAAAAAAAACCTACACTAATTGCCCTTGAGGTTTGGGGTAATTACACTAATTACCCCTTTAGAATCAATAATTACACTAACCACTCTTGAAAGTTTTAAGATGTTTTTATACTTAACCCTAATCGTTAAACTAAGCTGCTTTTGTTGTCGTTATAAAAACATAAGATTTAAAATTCTATTTTGCCCTTATATTTTGTGGCCAATGAATTGATCAATTATGTATAACTAAATTACCCTCCGATATATGATATATATTTGTATGACCAATTGAAATTAAATGGTCGTATGATATATATTTATATAATATATTTTGTGTGACTAAAACATATGACATATGTTTGTATGACTAATTTAAATCATATGACGTGTTTGACTAAATCATATGATATATGTATGTGTGGTATTTTGGTTGACCGCAAAAACACAATGGAAAATAAGATTTTATTGTTATTTTAAGCAACGCCAAAGAAATATATCAATTTGATTAATGGCTAGCTAGATTAAGTATAAGATATCAGTAAACTTTGAAGGTGATTATTATAATTATTGTTTTTTTTTTGACCTGAGTATAATTATCGATTTTAAGATTGGTACTTAGTGTACCAAAAACTCAGGGTAGTTAATGCAGTTATCTCTAATCAATAATTAATGAAGATTTTGAAAGCAAATGAGTGTAAAGAATAAATAGAAACATGCATCTCGTCACATGGATTGTTATATAGGAAATCAGTTAACGATCCGATTCATTTATATTCATTGAACTACCGAGAATTAATCATTTCTTAAGATCAATGTTATATTAAGTAAAAAATTTATGCAAATATTCCTTCTTTCCAAGAATTTTGTTCAATGATAGGGGCATGATGGGTAAGAAACCAGGCATATGATTAATGATTCTCATCTTGTGTACAAACTGTTATCCCATGTGATTAGCCTAACTTTCATCATTAATTATTTAACTAAGCACACGCATTTTTTGGCTCATAAGTTGGGTAGATAAAGTCATCAACAAACAAACAACTTTTGATATTTTGATAAATACAATCATGAAGAAATCAAATATATAACAGTAAATTGAGATGATTGATCAGAAAAATAAGAGGGTGCTTGACTAAGTATAATATATAATCGATTTATAAAATGTCATAAAGTGTTCAGTAAAATTTTTAGAGAACGACTTTATAAGCTAACTCCCAAAATCAGATATTTGGCACTTTACAAGTTCTTTTTGGAAAAGTAAGGAGTTGTTGAAAATAGTTGTCAACCATTAAATTTTCGCCCAGTTAAGAATTGACAAATGTAAATTAAATTATTAAATATTAATTAGATCTTCTATTTTGTATTTTATAATTTCTTAAATTCAATTTTAATGTTAAATAGTTAATTATAATTGATATTTTAATATTTTTTTCACGACGAATGAGGTATCGCCAAATGTCAAATGTGAAGTGGTCCGGTCAATCAAATCAATTTATGCAGCTCGAAAGTTCAAATCAAATCAAATGACGACAAGCGGCTAATTAGGGTATGTGGACCAATCAAATCATGACACACAAATAATATTTTTTCTCTTTAAGAATAATTTATATTAAAGAGATAAGTACCGAAGAAGTCAGTAGCAATCCGAAGACCCTACATAAACGCCTATAAAAAGGGGTCATTTGGAGTTCAAAAAGAACATCAAGAAGTTTTTTAGAGTTAGATAAGTCGAAGGAAGTCCCAAAGTTTTCTCAAGTCAAGCTCACGAAAATACGCGAAGAACTACGCAAAATTCCTGGTAATCTTCGCGTAAATGATCAAATCAAAGCATTCAATCCATGATAGAGGTGTTAGGCCCGCATATTGGCGCGCCTACCAAGTCAACTTCACAGTGATCAAAGTGACGTTCATGGCGTTCTTCACGAAAACTATCTGAAAAAAGCCTTCGATCTGCAATTAAAGTATCAAACCATCAAATTGGCGTTCTTTCCCAAATCAAGTTTAATTCAAGTTCACGATGTTCACGGCATCCTTTACGACATTAATCAAAATTCCCGAGTTTGATTTGTAATCAAGCTAATCCTACAAATCGCGTTAATTGAAGGTCAAAACCCATTCGAAGAGAAGAATTAGGGGATTAGTCTTCTATGAGATTATTTCCACTAAATTATATTCTTTTCCTTCAAATTCGAATATTTGTTTTATATTATTTCTTATCTTGTAATATATATTTGCAAACTTGAAATTTGTATGAACAATAGTAATTTGTTATTTTCAAGTAAAAGGAAATTGAAGAATTATTTTGGTGCATTTATGTGACTTATAAGTTGATACATGTATGGAAAAAGAGAAAGAACCATATATATTAAATGATTGTTCATGTATTAGGCTAGATTCATTCTAGATGAAATCTATAAAACCTATGTACTATAGTAGTGTTGTTTGGAGTCATGGAATAATAAATATAATCTATATTATATAATAAGTGTGAAGGCCTTGACTTTTGTGTGTGTGTGTGTGTGTGTGTGTGTGTAAATGTGGTTTTTCTAAAATGCCCTTTTAACTACTACTCTATTGTCAATCCACTCCCTTTCTTGTCACGCCTTGAATACGGGACGTGGTATGACGATGCCCCTTAGCCTGAAAGAACTCAAAGACACCAAGTCTCAGAAATCAAAACATAGTAATACCCATAAAATTTCCATTAAAAACCTCAACCAAACATTATAGCAGAAAAGATAATCAACCTAACTATTACAATTCCAGTTCAAAGACATCAATAATTAACTAAACTATAATAACACAAAAAAAAGGTCTTACAAAGAAACACCACCACTAAATAACGATAACCAATTCTCTAAGCAAAGACTCCTTCAATTCGATCACCAACCCCAAACTTAGCCCTCACCAACTACCTCAGTACTATCCTCTGCAAAATAGTTATTAGCGGTGTGAGCGACACTCACCCAGTAAGGGATCTTTTGACCCTCTATCAGATTTTAGCAAGTTACATATATATAACATAAAAAAAACATCACACTTTCTGATATAGGCAATTTTTAAAATTAAAGTTTCAAACTGTCAAGTAGAAAAACGGATAACATAATAGAATCAAACACTTTCACTTACATATTCATGCTCGTGAAAATTTGGAATTTCTATTGGCCAAATTGATCAGGGTCCTAATTATAACCCGATTAGATGGGTTTAATAAACATCACTATTATTATACGTAGGAGGGTCTTAACTATAATCTCGTTATGTAGGTTAGACATTACTATTATTATCTGTAGGAGGGCCTTAACTATAACCCTATCAAGTGGATTCAGATATTGCTACTGTACCTCGTAGCACGGTCGAAAATTTTGAAACTCGTTCGTACCGATAGTATTCCAAGTATTCAGAGCTTGTTCATTTATGCACATATAGCACAACATAAAATAATTTCTAACTTTTCATAGAGTTTATAAAATAGCATGCTCAAATAGGGATGCAATGGGTCGGGTCTGGTACGGGTTTGGCCAGACCCGAGACCCGCCCCAGACCTGGTGGGTCCAGAACTCGACCTGACCCGCGTGAGACCCAAATCGGACGGGTTGGACCCGTTGAACCCGCCGGGTTCATAAACTCGTCCCAACCCACCAAACTCGACCCGTGAACCCGTCCCAATAATTAAAATTTTTATTTTTAACAACTTTTTTTGAGACAACAATTTTTAAATTGTACAAGAAACTTAATAAAAGAAAACATTCAAATTGTACATAAAATCTAATAAAACATATTCAAATGAAATAATAATAATCAACTTCAAATTTAATTTTTACGATTTTTTTAATTATATTTATTTATATATTTCATATTATACATTTTAAATATATATATATATATATATTTACGGCTCGGGTTCAAATGAACCTGAGACCCGACCTGAACCCGTGCGGGTCTAGAATTCTAGACTCGCAACTCGCCTGAATCCAATTTTTCGGGTCCAAACCCGCCCCGAGAGGGTCTGGTCCGGGTCGGGGGCCCGCGAAACCCGACCCATTGCCATCCCTATGTTCAAATCCGCTTTTTATATAAGAAAAATAACTTGTTTAATAATGGCATAGATTTCGGAGAAATACAATTTTATAAAAGAAATAGAGGGAAGACACCACTTACTTCAATCTATTTGAACTCTTATGAAATCAAAACTTCACGGATCTAGTACTAAGCACGACCTCATAAATCTAGTAACTACGAGGTAAAATAATAAGCAAGTGCGTAATTGTCTTGAACTTAAATAACTCAATAAAAAATTAAAATTCAATTATGCTGTAGTACAAAGATCTAGAATTCTAGATTATGACCTATTTATATATATACACACACACGCATATCCCTTTTCATATCTCATGGCCAAATATATTGATAAGGTCCACCAATGCACAAATCCCGAAAATAAATTTGCATTATTATTATTATTATTATTATTATTATTATTATTATATATTGTATATATTTTATGTGAAACTCTGTTAATCAAGAGTATATATAATTCTTCTCGATCATTAAATAATCAAAATCTAGTAAAGGGGGAGGCTTACCAAACTGCTACGCATCCAATTTCCAATTCAATACTTGGCCTTGCACTAGATTGTAATTATCGATATATGGTCAATGGCGTCTCATGTTTGTTGCTCTCTCTCTCTCTCTCTCTCTCTCTCATCTATTAAGTATTAATTATTAGTGTGTGTATATATAATTCAAATTTCTAGGTTAAATAGAGTAACATGTCAAGAGAGAAGTGAAAGATTGTGATCTTCAGGTTAAATAGAGTAACATGTCAAGGGAGAAGTGAAAGATTTGCGATCCCTAGGTTAAATAGAGTAACCTATTGAGAAAGAAGTGTTTGTGCTCCGAATTTGTGAAAATCAACCCGCTGAGAAGCAAAGGCGGGAAGAGTCTTCCTAAGAAATATAAGAAGCATATAGAAAGGCTTAAGGGGTTAAGGAGAAGCCCTAATTAAGTGAAAAAAAACGCTAAAATGTCTTCTATAGCCGAGAGCAACTTGATGGAGAATCACAATCTTATTGTTATGCCAAGAATTAAAGAGCTTCATGAATGAGCATAAAATTGAAAATAAAGTCACAAAGATCAATCCAAGAAATTTGGGCAGCCTACAGCTTGAAAAGCAATGGCGGATAATTTAGCATCATGCTAGAGTTGAGACATACTAGTGAATGTTGAAAATATCAATTTATTGTTTTCAAGTAAAGGAGTTTGAAGAATTATTTTGGTACATGTACGTGACTTGTAAGTTGGTACACGCATTAGAAAAAGAGGAAGAACCATATATATTAAGTGATTGTTCATGTATTTTGGATTAATGTTATGTTTATATTTATGTATGTACTTTTGAATATTGTTATTTTTAGTGCATTGCAGACCTCAAGAATGCTCTCTAGTATGGTGCCTTTCTGATCATTAGCCCTGAAGGCCAACTAAGGCAATACATAACCTTGGTTTATCAATAGTCAGAACCTTGGTAAGCATTGTTAGAAAATTAGTTTTATAAGGTAGGTGAGTGACTAATTTTGACCAATAATTTGATTAAGCTCCATTTGTTGGTTGCAAAATAAATTCAATATTTGTATTTTACGTCGTGAGTACATATGAAAAATGTATTCAATTGCTTAAATTCAATTTTTGGTGAATGAGAAATTAAATGCATAAGAAAGCTTGTTGAAGAAGCTAAATTGAGAGTTGTCGAATGTGGATGTCCCACACTGAAAAAGAGAGACAAGAATTTCTTGTATTTAAGTCTCAAGTGGCAAACAAGGGTTGGGCCCGTTGAGGGTTCACAAGTGTTTAACGGGGAGAAAACTTATGGGCCAGAAGGCTCAAACCAAGCTCACACCCACTCTGCGAGCCGGAGCTGGGCCCGGACTTGGGTTCTGGTTCAGGCTCAGTCAAAGTATATTCTTTTTGGATAAAATCTAAATAGAATTTGAGTTGAAATTGGATCAAAATTGAATCCAAATTGAGTTAGATTGAACTGAATCAACCTGAGCCCAACATTATGCATCGAACCGAGCCAAAGTGCGCCTTTAGTTGAAGCTCAACAACTTGGAGCGCGCTTGAACTAGTGTGCGTAGGTGCGAACAGTGTCAAGTCGGTTTGTTTAGGACCGAACCGGTGCGAACCCCTTGAGTTGCTCCTTTTGGCCCAACAACCACAACTTTTCGTTTATTATAAATAGACCCCCTCCATTCACATAAGAATTCACTTTCATTTGTCTGCATTTCACTCCCAAAACTTCCAGAAGTGTACATAAAAATTCAGTAAGTTCAAAATACCTTTCAACTTTGTTTTTTTTCTCAAATTTGGAGTGCTCCTATTGCAAAAAGAAGTCGTTGTATCTTGAGAGACGATTGCCGTGAACAGTGAGCATCAACGGGGCAATTTTGTCTTAAAGACAAATAGTCCAATTCTTGCCTCGACCTCACAACATAGCCTAATCATGCTCCACATAAGCACCAATCTTCCAACAAATGTGTCTGTTGAATTCTCTGCACTAAGAATCTTCTCTGAGGACAAAGTCCCATTATTTACCAACTCCCGAATATGATGATAGCTTAACTGAATATGTTTAGTTCTTTCATGCAACACTGAAATCTTAGCAATATGAATTGCAGTTTGACCATCATTAAATAATTTGCTTTTGTCTTGTTTCTTGCCCAACTTTTAAAAAAAATTCTTGACCCAAATCATCTTTTTTCCAGCTTCTGAGATAGCTATATATACTCTACTTAGGTGCTGGAGAGAGCAACACTTTTTTGTAGTTGAGAAATCCAATTCATAGTAGTACCACCCAAAGTAAGCACATAGCCCGTAATACCTTTTCTACTATCCAAATCATCACCCAAGTTTACATCAGAAAAAACTTGTAGAATAACACTGCTGTTCTTAAAACAAAGTCCCAAACCTAAAGGGCCTTTTAGGTATTGTAGAATCCACTTCACACCTTCCCATTGTGTATTTTTTTCCTGGATTCGCCATGTATCTATTGACAACTCCCACTACAAATGCTATATTAGGCCTGATACACACCATTGCGTACATCAAATTCCGAACTATTGATGCATATGGTACTTTAGACATATAACTCCTCTCCTAGTATGTTTTTGGTGATTGGTTCTTAGATAGATTGAGATTACTTCTTAATGGCTGTTCTTGATCAACTTTTCAGTATACTTTTCTTGAAATAGTTTTGAGTTTCTTCTAATTCATTTCTTATAATTCTGAATCAAAGTATTTATTTTGCTGGTCCCAAGTCTTTCAATGTCAAAATTCTCTACCAATTGTTGATTTATTGCATTAATCTTATTCATTCTAGACCCTATAATGAATATATAATCTACATACAAAAGCAAAACAATATAGCAGTCATCAAATTTCTTCATATTACAACAATAATCCATCTCGCACTTCAAGAAGCGATTACTACATATAAAACCATCAAATTTTTTGCACCATTGCCTTGGGCCATGTTTCAATTCATATAGACTATTCTTTAACTGCACACAAGGTGCTCTTTAACGGGAACTCAAAAACCTTTTGGTTAAACCATATTAATATGTTGTCTAGGTCACCATGTAAGAATGCACTTTTTACATCTAGTTGCTCCAAATAAAGATTCTCCACAACTACGAAACTCAGCACCAATCTAACTGTAGTCAACTTGAATATTGGAGAGAAAATCTCAGTGTAAACAATCCCCTATTTTCGCTGAAAACTTTTCACTACTAATCTTGTCTTACATCCCCTGTTGTCATCACGCTCTTCTTTAACCTTATACATTCACTTATTCTAATGCTCTTTCTCATTATGATAATTCAGTTAACATCCATGTTTCATTCTTTCAGAGAGAGTTCATTACATCGATCTTTCATCCCTAACTCTCATTCGGTAGAATTTCTACCTGCAATGTTTCAATAAAGTACTCTAATTCTCTAACATTTGTCAAGAGCAAACATTGTAACGAAGAATAATATAGTTTAGTAGGCAGATGCCTATTGACCTCCTGAATTGAGGTTTCAGAGTAGCTGGTTCTGCATCTCTATACTCAGAAATTTCAACTCTTCCTGCCATCATTATCAGACATCCCTGGCAGCTCAATCTTATCAGTAATACTACAAGAAAAATGTTATTTGTCGATGCAAAGTTTCATCAAAATATTATCGGCAAGCCGTCGAAATAGTCATTTCTGATAGAAAAGCGATGAAATAGTGACCAAACCATTTCATCGAAAAAATCACCATCGAAAATATTGTCAGATGACTTATCTGTCGGTAAGTCATCGGCAAGCTCTTTACGGTATTGATAGATTTTGAGAATTTTTTGACGAAATATCGACCAAAATTTCTCAAAAATAAAGTTTTTCAATAATTGAAATCACAAAATTTTTCATCACTTTTTGGTGAATGGTGCATCAGAACAATTTTATAAAAATAAAATGTATTCAAAAATTTTTGACGATTTTTTGGCACATTATTCATCGGCAGTATTCTTTTAGGGTTGTCATTTCATAATAATTTTTGACGTTATGTTGACAACTCATTCTATCAGAATTGTTTTTCCATTTTTATAAAATATAACCCCCTTGCCCCAGATAGGAATCGAACCCGGGTCTACATTATGGCAGCCACACGCATCTCTAAAGAGCCTTATCACAAGCGCATGAATGAACACATTTTTGCAACGCCAGGGACTCAGACCTGTACCTCCAACATAGTCAAGGAGGAGTGTCACTCCTAGACTATTCAAATACTTTATTTGTTCATTCTTTTGTTTTTTTACTTATTCAGTGATTATGAAAACTATCTAATTTATTAATTTATTTTATTAATTTATTTATCCTTAGTTTCATTAAATTTACAATTAAACTATCAAATTGTTTACTTTAATTTACTATAATTGATTAATTGAATCAATTCTGCTGAAAATTTATTAGAAAAGCTAAATTAACTTCAATTTTTAAAGGTTCATTACAATTAAAAAAATTATAGTAAAACATGAAAATAAATTAGTCAAAAAAAATTGAGAGTATCGTTATATAGTAGTAGTAGTAGTAGTAGTAATAATAATAATAATAATAATAATAATAATAATAATAATAATAATAATTTTAATTTTAATAATAATAAAATTTTGTATGTTTGCCCCAGTTCAATTATGTTAATTGGACATTTCCCCAAATTTAATTGAGTTAATAGGATATTTTGCTCATATGTTTATACGGCACAATTATACCAAATGTTATTTTAGGGATTGCCATATTTTCTAATCTATTTTTTGTACTGTAAGAAAAGAATAATTTTGATTTTTCTATAGAATTTTTTGTTGAAAAATAAAATAATAATAATCAAATAAAAAAAAAGTTGCGACGGAATTTTCATTAAAAATACATCACAAATGAGGTAAAGAGGTTTTGACAAATATAATCAGTTATTATTCCGTCGAAAAATAACACAATTAAAAAATAAAAATTAGAATAATATTTCCCACGATAATATCGTCGAAAATGTGTCACGAAGTTTAAGAAAAAAATATAAAATATCAACATTTTTCGACGAAAAGGAATCATCGGTAAACAAAAGAAATATGAAATGTAATGTTTCGACAATTTTTTCCGTTGAAAAGGGTATGAAAATTGCTAGAAAAAAATAAAAAGAAGAAAATTATTTTTTGATGGTTTTGTTTCGTTGAAAAATTGTCGAAAACTAGCACACTCTTGTTCCCGCCTTGGCCCATGTGTTTTCTGACAAATTTCTGACGAAATATGCATCAGAAACCTTTTCATCAAGTTCATCGCTAATGTGAAGCTAAACTGTCAGTAAGCGGTTTGTAAACTTGAATATTTTTTGACAAAATATTATGTTGGTAATTCAATCAGCAGATAGCGTTTTTCTTGTAGTTACTATCCATCTATTTCTCACTAATGTTAGATTCTAGTTCAAGTCTGTCCTTAGACATCATATTTTCCTTAAAGTTACATCTTTATGTTTGATAATCTTTCTAATCTGATCATCCCAAAATCGTGGGTGCCATAACCAATAAAGGATCACTTGTTAGCTTCAGAATCTAGCTTATCTTTGCTTCTTTGAGTCTATGTGCACATTTGAAATGCAACCAAAAGTCTCAATGCAATAAATTTACGTTCTTTCCAGTCCACAACTCTTCGGGAATTTTAAATCACATAGGGGTTGAAGGTCATATGCACAGTAAGTCATAAGTAGAAAGGTTTGTGTTAATACTTCACCTATTGACTAGGTATTCGTGGGCTTGTTCCAAGACATCGACCACGATAGATGATGACCATTAATTAGAAAGGTTTCTAATCAAATGATGATTGATTAAAGGAGTTTAATTAATCATAGATAATTTTATTATCCAAAATATTAATTTGAATGTAAGCCCATCGCTAATCGATTGGTGGACCTAAAGGGTCACACACAATAGTTGACCAAGCACTTAATATATGAATTAATTAATAGTGATTAATCAAAGTGAATTGATTAATGAGATCAACTGAATTGAGGGCTAATTCAATTGATTTTATCTCATTAATTGGTGGATATGAATCAATTAGAGGAAATTCATTTAGGAATTAATTGATTAAGAATCAATTAATAAAATTAATTCGAAATTAGATTTTGCACTACTAGAAAATAGGAATTTAGCCACGGATTTTGGCAAAAATCCGTGACAAAAAAAAGGCTACAAATCTAGCCACGGAAGAATTCCGTGGCCAATTTTGACATGGCTAAAAGTGGCCATAGACTTTGGCCACGGATTTAAATCCGTGGCCAACCTTTTTATTTTTTTAATTTTTTTTAAGTTAGCCACGGATTTATCTGTGGCCAAAAATAAATATTTTTTAAAAAAAAAATAGATCTAGCCCTGACTAAAAACAATATTTTTTAAAAAAAGTTAAATATAGCCACGGATAAATCCGTGGCTAAAAATAAATATTTTTAAAAAAAATAATAGCCACAGATTTAAATTTTTTTAAAAAATAAATAAATATAGCCACTGGAAAAATCGGTCACTAATCTGATAGTTTTTTTCATAATTAATTTTGTTTTAATACACCCCAAAACCTACAATTTTTTTTTTTCAAAAATCAAAGTACCAACAAACATAAATACCAACAAACTGTATATCAATGTAATACTAGTAATTAATATGGCATATTCTATTATATATATAATTAATAATTTAAATTATTCTATTAATTAAATACAACAATTCATACAAAACAAATCATACAACAATACATAAAAGTCAAATGTCTCCACCATACTCCTCATCCTTATCATTGTCATCGTCCCCTTCATTTTCATCACGAGCAATAGGAGCAGATGAAGTAGAGCCCTTCTTATGCCACGGAGTTAATCAACGCGTGAGTTTTTTGAGGTTGCCCGCCATTACGGACACGGTCTTCTGAAAGCCGGAGATCTCTCGACTATGCTTTTCTTCTATCTCGGTCATCTTGACTATGTTCTCCTCTAGCTCGCTCATCTTTTGTGCCAGCTACTCTGCCTTGGGGTTAACCCAAGTACTCCAGTCTGTCCATGAGCTGGAAGACTCAACAGTCACGGTAGAAGGTCCATCGGAAACACCATACCACCGACCGCTGACTGTCTACTTCCAAATCTAATATTTAAAAAGAAAATAATTAGAGCCTTATCCTGCACATATTTTTTTAATAAAAGTATATATATATATATATATATATATTTTAATAAGTGTATATATCTAACACATACTCTTTTTAATGTTATCTCCAACTTGTTGGGCTGCTGAATAGGTCCTCCCTGTGCATTGTCGGTGGCTCGGGAACAAGCTTCGTCATAATTAGCTCTGAAGCTCTCTTGCAAAAAAAAAAAACAAAAAACATACATAATTTTTATAAAAGCGTACTTAGCAATAATATGTGAATATAAATTAATATAGCAAACTACCAAAACAGTCTTTGCTCGCTTATCCACATAATTCTCGGTTCCATTCTCGTCTCTCAAATAATGGGGAGCCTCAAATGTTTCGTCAATAGAAGGCCGATGTCCATAATTATCCGTCTGCAATAAACATGAAGTAAAAACTTTTTAAAATATAGAATTAAGAACAACAATGAGATAAAACCATAAAAATAAATACTACTTCAATTAATTAAATAAAGTGCAAGGAAAAATTAATTACTTACCAAATGATCTTGCTACATAAAATGAGATCTGGATCCTCCCTTATGGCCAGGGAATCCCTGTCCGTTACAAGTCGATGCTTGGTTTGCCCTGTTCTGCTGGCTTATCCTCTGGAATTCTGGGGTGCCCCATATGACCTGTAAAATATCCTAAGATTCTTCACCTATCCAATTAGTCATGAGGTTATCCTTACGAGCGAAACTAGTACTATTTTTCAATATCTCTGAACCTTTATGCTCGAAATTCTTCCAAATTCGATTTGAATGATCAAGGCCACCAAAAGAATTGTTTCTAAATAAAATCCAGAAAAAAAATCATATATGAACAAGTTGTAGTAATAATCAAATCTCAATTAAAGTAAATAAATATACACACCTTAAATTGGACAAACCACATCTCACGAGTTTCTATCGGGACCTTCTTCCAAATAGGCCATGGTCTCTTGAAACCATTCTCAATTATCCGACCAATCTCTTCGATACATTTCTCCTTAATGTCAAACCTATTGTACAAGTGGGAAAAAATAAATTATATATTACAATACACATAAAATATATAGAATAGATATCTATTTATTGATAAGATAGCAAAGTTATATAAAACAATTCACTTACTCTTTTCCTCATTGCATTATTCGAATCTGATGTCCACTGGTATCACTGTTTTAAGACATGTCGGTGGATCGGCCTTCATTCATCAGCATCGATGGGGCAGACACCCAGGCAGGGGATGGAGAATCTGATCTCGAACTACCTAAATTGATGTTCAGATTAGTCAGTGGAGGCATATGCCAATTAGACCTTGAGTTAGATACTTTCTCTTTGCCTTTTTTCGATCTCCCGACCATCTTTTTAGAACTCTTAACAAATACTCGAGAAAATTAATGAATTGTTAACAATGCACAGCAATTGATCACACATAAATTATGAATAAATACAAAATAACAATTCACAAGCATCAACTACATAATAACAATTTACAAGGATTCATGACAATAAATTGCAAACATCAACTACGTCAACAATTAAAATATGAATCCTATTCATCATCTTCATTCTCATCAACTTCATCTTCATCATCATCGTCATATTCGAACTCATCATCTCCTTCGTCGTTGTCATCATCCAGTTCATCATCAAATTCACCCTCCTCATCATCGTCATATTCGCTCACATCATCTCGTATGTCATCATCTTCAAGTTCATTATGAAATACATTATTGTCAAAATTCATCTCTTCTGCACAACCATCAGCATCTACCAAAAGACCCATAAGTTCATTATCGAACACAGAATTCGCAATGAGTGAAGATTCTTGCAATGGATCATCAATAATAATTTGTTGATTGGCCACTCTACTTCGTGGTCTGGTTTTAATTGCAAAAATGCCAATTCAATTTATCCCTCCTTGTGCCCGAACACGGTACATAATATACCTGAGATGCATGTTGTGCAATAATGAACGGATTATCTTTTGCGTATCTCTCATTAAATTTGATCTCTACAATGCTATATTGCGGGTATATCTTCATAACCCTTTTAGAAATTGAATCAAACCAATGACATTTGAACAAGACAACCTTCTTTTTAGGTACACCAGGATATTCTAACTGAATCACTTCTTTAAGTAAGCCATAGAAATCTGTGGACCTGTCGCCTCAAACACAAACACCAGCATTATAAGTGCTCATACGCTATGTGGTCTCGTCTACATGAAAGACATATCCATTCACAATGTATCTTTGCCATGTCTTAAGCCTATGATTTGGTCCCCACGCCAAATCATGTAAATATTGATTAGCAATATTATTTTTGGGATCATGAACCTACACATATAATTACACTGTTATAATATTTATAACAAATGTTTATATATACATTTTTTATTTTAATTAATAAAATACTTACATATTGTTTAAACCATTCGACAAAATTCTCCTCGACAGACTCCGCAACTTCTTGGTCGGTTAAATGTGGCCAATGGTATCGAACTGACAACCTAGACATTATACATATTGAAACAAACATTTTAGGAGTTAGAATTTAATAAAATTATTAACAAATTTATATTAATCATTAAATACTTACTCAATGATAGGTGCGGCCTCGTTGCAATAAATAAGAATGTGTAATGCGGACTTTCTCAACTCATCATCACTAAAAAAATCGCTCGTTGCATTTACCACTGAGCTTACCAGCTTGATTTCAAACAGTTTGTTTGTCGCATACATATAGGACAAACCAATCGGCCCAATCTCATCCATTCTGACAACATCCCATACGCGGGAAAGTCATTGATTGTTCATCTAAAGGCGGCTCGTAAATGAAAATTCTGCCTTTTGGAAATGTCATAGGTTTCAACTCCTTCTAACCACAGAATTTTCAGCTCGTTAATTAGACGCTACAAGTACACATCAATCCTTTCTTTCGGGTTACGTGGCCCAAGAATCAAGCATGTTAAAAACATGTACGGTGTAGTCACACACAATTCTAGCGGCAAGTTTATGGAGTAACAATCATGAGCCAACACTAGTATTGCTTCAACGAAGTATGATTAAATGGATTAAATCCATTGGCACATAATCCAAACCTAATGTTTCGTAGCTTGACAGCAAAGCTAGAATGCTTTTCATTGAAAAGTTTCGAAGCTAGACTATCGGATGGATGATAAACACCAGGGTCTTCTCTGTGCTTATGATGCCACCTCATTTGATCAGCTGATTTTGAAGAAGCATACAACCTTTTCAATCGTGGAATAAGAGGCTTGCAGTGCATCCTTCTTTATGGAGCACGATTCCTATTACCTCTCCTAAATGGTTTAAATCTTGGATGCCTACAAAAGTTACATTCCTCCAAACATGAATCTTCATTGTAATACAATATAGACCCCTCGATGCAACAATCAATCTTCACCGATGTTAAACCTAACTTCTTAACTATTTTCTTTGCTTTATAATTGTTGTTAGGAACGTGATTATCCGATGGATTTGACGACTTCACAAGTTCTGCGATTCGATCAAAACAACTCAGAGATAAATTGTAGTCGGATTTTATTGACATCATTTGAAGAGTCATTGATAACTCCGTATAAGTGTCACAACCTGGCCACAATGGTCGATGCATAGCCTCTAATATTCATAAAAATGATGACCTTGCATATTAGGAGATTGTTTATTGTTTCACTCAATATCGGTATCATGACTCACTTCGACATTCGAATTGGGACAATAATGTATAGCATGGTGAAATGAATTCACACGCATAGCATCATATACTAAATTCTCGTAATTATTTAGTCCATACTAAAAATTAGCCTAATTCGAAGAACTAGCACCACCGAACTCCACGTTTTGAGTTTCTGAAGCTAACTCGCCGTGTGAAGTCTAATATCAATACTTAGGTTGAAACCTAAATTTCAACAAATCACAATGCACATTACTAATATCCTTATATTTTCTGTTAGTACACTTTGAACATGGACACCTAATAAGGCCTTTATCAGCTATATACTATGGTTCTATAGTTGCAAATTGAATAAATTGATTAAGACTATTCATAAATTATTTGGTGTAATTTTTTCGATCAACAGTTAACCTATTATACATCCAACCTCGAATTTCCTGCATATTCATATTCTGTAAACATAAAACGAAGGTAAGTTAATATCATTGCTAGACTTCATATCTAGATAGAACAAGTTTGTCATTAATATTTGTTAATTTTGTCATTCATGTTTCTAGATTAGTATGCTTTTTGCCTTTCTGACTAGAACAAGCACAATCCAAAAAGACTTAAAACAAAGCAAATTATTTCACACATTGTTCAACATGCTTCCCAATTTTTACCCCACCTCAACAACAATATTCACCCCAATAAAAAATTATATACTCTATTTGATAATTAAATAATATTATTCAAATTTGTTAATAACAATCCGTAATCACCCAATTTTGACCCCACCTCAACAATAAAATTCACCTCAACATAAATTGTTCATAACAATCCCTAATCCAAAGTTGTTCACAACAATCCATAATCCAAACAAAATTGTTCATAACACTCCATAACCCAAACCAACTTGTACATAACAATTCATAATCCAAATAAATTTGTTCACAACAATCCATAATCCAAACAAAATTGTTCATAACACTCCATAATCCAAACAAACTTGTACATACCAATTCATAATCCAAACAAATTTGTTCACAATAATCCATAATCCAAACATGTTCGTAACAATGGCTAATCCAAACAAACTTGTTCATAACAATTCATAATCCAAACTTGTTCGAAATAAAATTCACCTCAACAACAATCATAACAATTCATACCTTGTTCAAACTTCACCTCTACAAATTGTATATATAATATCCTCCTACAAAAATTGCCAAATAAACAAAAACAACTAACAAAATTAAAATTTCATCTCAACAAATAAAATAAAAATAAAAGCTAACAATAAGAAGAATGTGTGTGTGTCTCTTTGGGGGGGGTGGGGCGAGAAGGGGGGCTGGGGCACGACGGTACGGTGGGTGGGTGGGGGGGAGAGGCGGCTAGCGATGGGGCGGAAGGGGCGGCAGCGGCGCGTGACCGGGGGAGGGGGGGGGGGGAAGGGGAGGAGGGTTAGGTAACCTTTTTTCGGGGAGAGAAAATTATATCCGTGGCTCATATATGAGCACTTAGCCACGGATTATTTGGACTTAGCCATGAAAAAATCCGTGGCTAATATATAATTTTTTTTAAAAAAATTATCAGTTGACTTAATTCGTGGCCAAGATGAAGAATTTTTTTTAGATTTAGCCACGGATAAAACCGTGGCTAATATATAATTTTTTAAAAACAAAATTAAAATATTTTCTAGCCACGGTTTTATCCGTGGCCAAGATGAAAAAAAATCTTTTTTTTTTTAGGTTTAGCAACGGGTAAAATCATGGCTAAAATATCCTTTTTTTTAAAAAAAATTGAAATTATTTTCTAGCCACGATTTTATCCGTGGCCAAGGTCAAAAAAATAAATTTCTTCAATTTTAGCCACAGATTAAACCGTGTCTAGTATATACATTTTAAAAAAAAATTTAAAATATTTTTTAGCCACGATTTTATCCGTGGCTAAAAATATTAATATTTTAAAAAAAAGTTTATATAGCCACGGATTTTTCCATATTTAGCTACGGAAAAATCCATGGCTAGATATGTCACGACCCGGAAAAAACCCTTTTTATTATTATTTTTATTTATATTAAACATAAATAATAACTTTCACATAAAATTTGTGCAAAATACAAAATACAAAATATGACGGCTTTCAAGGTACATCATAATTAATCCTTATCAAGTCTAAGTAAAAGCTTCATAGTACTCCTCAGTTCCGCTCTCCTGATGATCCGATTCAAGTTGATCTAAAATAGATATGTGAAACACAGTCAACAAACATGTTGAGTAGAACTATTACACAATCACATAAGGTGCAAGTGTGTGAAAATTGCACATAAACATGTAAAATCACATAATACTCCCTGTTCGTCACATACAGTGACGGAATACCTTATAACTCCCACCACGATCAAACAATCAATATTCCAACCGAGTCACTCCGCGATTCCACCAATCCCAACCGAGTCACACCAGTGGTCATATCCCGGGCATATGCCGAATTCCTACGACCCACTCTCACATGGAACACTCCGTCCATATGAGGAGGGATTAGGAGATGGAGGGCTGGAACACTTATTACCGGCATCTCCGATAGAATGTCCCGGTGGAACTCAGCCACATCCATTCCGCAGTATTTTGGGCCCAACACATAATTGAGAAATAATTTCTCATAACACATAGATCATAAAGAGCATAAATAAACATATCATGTTTATGCATATATATTTACAAAAGCATAGTAGCACGAAGACAACTATCATGATATTAATATGTATAGCAAATAATTCAAAGCATAAAATCGTAAAATGTGAACATAGGCAATCACTTGGTATTTTACCATTATTTTGGTAAACCCAAGTTAAAACCTTATTTATGAAAATAATCTAAGATCATGTTGCCCTAAACTACTTATGAGAAAGGTACTAATTCTACCTTCAAATGTTTTTAGGAAAAAGAGGGTGTGCAAAGGGCTATATGGAAGGCTAATAGGTATATATGGATGAAAATAGAAGGGTTTATATATATATATGTGTGGGTGGAAGATAGGCTATAAATAGGAAGTGTTTTGGGTGTTGAGAGTAGAGTGAGTGTGGGGGTGTGTTTTTAGGCGGGATTTGTGTGTTTGTGCAAGAAACTAGAGAGAGTATAATGTGTGCATGTGTGTGGACGTTTTGGGGGTGGGGAAGTGTGTGGGAGGTCCTATTTATAGTGGAGAATGAGGGTAGAAGGCAAGACTTGGGGACCAAGGTTTAATTAATGCAAATCTTTCCATTTAATGCAAATCTCCCAACTAGGCTTAAAATTAAATGCCAAATTAAATAAAATCTTCCACCTCCCTCCTCTATTGCTAGCCTTGGTGTAACCCTAACACATGATTCATGAATCTAGATGATAGAAGACCACACAAGTGTATAATTTCTAGAAACAAAACATCTTGTATTAGTGTAGGATATTTTAATAAAATATTAACACAAAATCAAATAAAATCAAATAAAATCTGATAAAATATGATTTTGATTGTCCTCATCTTATAAAATCTGAAACCATATCTTTATTTCATTAAAAATTCGAATTTGTATATATTTATTGTTAAAAACCTAAAATTAGGGTTTAAGGGCATAAAATTAGGGTTTTAGGGCATAAAATCCGAAAATTCATAATTAATTTAGAAAAATCCAAAAATGATGAAATTTAATCTTTATAAATCTGTAATTATATGTATATTTCCCAGAAATTATAAATTTAACATATAACTTTTCAAAAATTGCAATTTAGGACATAGAAAGTTCGAAAATTGTGTTTGAATGTCAAATTTCTCTAGAATTTGGAAAATCATGTAATTTATTCAAAATTGCATCTTCTCCATGCATAAAAGTCTAAAATAATTATTTATATTGTTTTGAAAACTCATAGGTATTTAATAAATGAATTTTCCAAGACTGGTAATTGAAATTCGAAAAATTAGTATTTTACCGTTCAAATTATAAATTAATCTCAAAAGCAGACTAAAATTTGAAAACAACAAGTAATAATAACATTTCCAAGAAGCACAATATTTTAAATCAATTATTTAAATATTAAGGATTACCGGGTCGTTACATCCTCCCCCCCTTAAAGAAATTTCGTCCTCGAAATTCCTATTACGATTATCCGAATAATTGCGGATATTTTTCCTAAATTCCTTCTACACTTTCCCTAATAGTTTCTGCAATTTCCTGGTATTTCCATAAGACTGGTACCAACGGAATGGTCTTATTCCTTAGGGTTCGTTTCTTGTATTCCAAAATCTATATTAGTTCTGAGTGGCGCGGATACTTCTAGTTCGCAGGATAATTTACTAAGTCGAATCTTTAAGCTAGAAAGGAACTTAAGGCATATATGATTGAGTAGATCCAGGGCAAACTAATACTTTAGCTAAGTGCTAACGTACGAGGTACGTACCTTTCACTAACTTAGTTTGGTTAGTCGCAAAGACCTTGCCGGGCACTCTCGATTTTTCTCCTTGACTCGCCCTTTCTTTGGAAGTTCTAACAATGTTCGGAACTTGAGCCACCCCTGCCTGAGGGCAATTAGCGATAAAGTGGCCATTACTGCCACATCGAATACACCTTCCGGCCTTTTGCCAACACTTGTCCTCGGTGTGGTTTGACCTGCCACAGTAAGTACAAGAAGCTTTCTTTAGAGTTGAGGATTCTCCCGAGTTACTTCTATTATCGGGCCCACCAAATTTAGGCATCTTGTTGGGTATTCCTAGTCCTTTTCCAATTTGTTCGCCTATATTTGGAATTTGACTAGATTGTCCTCTCTTGGTTCTCAATTGTTCCATCGTACTCTCAACCTTTAGCGCCGTTTCTACAGCTGCAATATAAGTCGGTAAATGGACTGGGGCCAATCTATCTTGTATTTCTAGGCGTAATCCACCGACGAATTTCCAGATCTTTCGATTTTCATTCTCAATAAAGTAGGAAGCAAATCGGGCTAATTTCGTAAACATGGCTTCGTATTGAGAAACACTTAAACTTCGTTGTTCGAGGTTAAGAAATTCTCGCTCCCGTTTCTCTTGTATTACGCGCGGAACATATTGAAGGTTGAATTCCTGAACGAAGTTTTCCCAAGTTTGTGGAGTTTGTGTTGCCTCCCACTTACGCACTATCCTTTGCCACCAATGATGCGCATCATTTTCCAATCGAAAGGTCGCCAAAACCACTTTCCGTTCTGCTTCACAATTCAAAACCGTGAAGATCTTTTCTATGGATTCTAACCAATTTGTTGCCTTTTCATCATCAGGCTCACCGTGGAAAGTTGGAGGGCTTAACTTTAAGAAGTTAGCCAAAGTCTCGTTAACCGTCTCCTCCCGTCGGTTGTTGTTATGGTTACCATTATTTTGGTTTTCAAGAATCGTAGTGATCTTTTCGAAAACTGCGGTAAATCGATCTTCTTGGTATTCAACGTTATCCCGTGCTCTCTTTGGTGCCATCTACACCCAAAATCACAAAGGTTAGTCCGGTAAATTACTAAAGCACAGGTCTCCCAAGACCCTGCTCTGATACCACTTGTCACGACCCGGAAAAAACCCTTTTTATTATTATTTTTATTTATATTAAACATAAATAATAACTTTCACATAAAATTTGTGCAAAATACAAAATACAAAATATGACGGCTTTCAAGGTACATCATAATTAATCCTTATCAAGTCTAAGTAAAAGCTTCATAGTACTCCTCAGTTCCGCTCTCCTGATGATCCGATTCAAGTTGATCTAAAATAGATATGTGAAACACAGTCAACAAACATGTTGAGTAGAACTATTACACAATCACATAAGGTGCAAGTGTGTGAAAATTGCACATAAACATGTAAAATCACATAATACTCCCTGTTCGTCACATACAGTGACGGAATACCTTATAACTCCCACCACGATCAAACAATCAATATTCCAACCGAGTCACTCCGCGATTCCACCAATCCCAACCGAGTCACACCAGTGGTCATATCCCGGGCATATGCCGAATTCCTACGACCCACTCTCACATGGAACACTCCGTCCATATGAGGAGGGATTAGGAGATGGAGGGCTGGAACACTTATTACCGGCATCTCCGATAGAATGTCCCGGTGGAACTCAGCCACATCCATTCCGCAGTATTTTGGGCCCAACACATAATTGAGAAATAATTTCTCATAACACATAGATCATAAAGAGCATAAATAAACATATCATGTTTATGCATATATATTTACAAAAGCATAGTAGCACGAAGACAACTATCATGATATTAATATGTATAGCAAATAATTCAAAGCATAAAATCGTAAAATGTGAACATAGGCAATCACTTGGTATTTTACCATTATTTTGGTAAACCCAAGTTAAAACCTTATTTATGAAAATAATCTAAGATCATGTTGCCCTAAACTACTTATGAGAAAGGTACTAATTCTACCTTCAAATGTTTTTAGGAAAAAGAGGGTGTGCAAAGGGCTATATGGAAGGCTAATAGGTATATATGGATGAAAATAGAAGGGTTTATATATATATATGTGTGGGTGGAAGATAGGCTATAAATAGGAAGTGTTTTGGGTGTTGAGAGTAGAGTGAGTGTGGGGGTGTGTTTTTAGGCGGGATTTGTGTGTTTGTGCAAGAAACTAGAGAGAGTATAATGTGTGCATGTGTGTGGACGTTTTGGGGGTGGGGAAGTGTGTGGGAGGTCCTATTTATAGTGGAGAATGAGGGTAGAAGGCAAGACTTGGGGACCAAGGTTTAATTAATGCAAATCTTTCCATTTAATGCAAATCTCCCAACTAGGCTTAAAATTAAATGCCAAATTAAATAAAATCTTCCACCTCCCTCCTCTATTGCTAGCCTTGGTGTAACCCTAACACATGATTCATGAATCTAGATGATAGAAGACCACACAAGTGTATAATTTCTAGAAACAAAACATCTTGTATTAGTGTAGGATATTTTAATAAAATATTAACACAAAATCAAATAAAATCAAATAAAATCTGATAAAATATGATTTTGATTGTCCTCATCTTATAAAATCTGAAACCATATCTTTATTTCATTAAAAATTCGAATTTGTATATATTTATTGTTAAAAACCTAAAATTAGGGTTTAAGGGCATAAAATTAGGGTTTTAGGGCATAAAATCCGAAAATTCATAATTAATTTAGAAAAATCCAAAAATGATGAAATTTAATCTTTATAAATCTGTAATTATATGTATATTTCCCAGAAATTATAAATTTAACATATAACTTTTCAAAAATTGCAATTTAGGACATAGAAAGTTCGAAAATTGTGTTTGAATGTCAAATTTCTCTAGAATTTGGAAAATCATGTAATTTATTCAAAATTGCATCTTCTCCATGCATAAAAGTCTAAAATAATTATTTATATTGTTTTGAAAACTCATAGGTATTTAATAAATGAATTTTCCAAGACTGGTAATTGAAATTCGAAAAATTAGTATTTTACCGTTCAAATTATAAATTAATCTCAAAAGCAGACTAAAATTTGAAAACAACAAGTAATAATAACATTTCCAAGAAGCACAATATTTTAAATCAATTATTTAAATATTAAGGATTACCGGGTCGTTACATCCTCCCCCCCTTAAAGAAATTTCGTCCTCGAAATTCCTATTACGATTATCCGAATAATTGCGGATATTTTTCCTAAATTCCTTCTACACTTTCCCTAATAGTTTCTGCAATTTCCTGGTATTTCCATAAGACTGGTACCAACGGAATGGTCTTATTCCTTAGGGTTCGTTTCTTGTATTCCAAAATCTATATTAGTTCTGAGTGGCGCGGATACTTCTAGTTCGCAGGATAATTTACTAAGTCGAATCTTTAAGCTAGAAAGGAACTTAAGGCATATATGATTGAGTAGATCCAGGGCAAACTAATACTTTAGCTAAGTGCTAACGTACGAGGTACGTACCTTTCACTAACTTAGTTTGGTTAGTCGCAAAGACCTTGCCGGGCACTCTCGATTTTTCTCCTTGACTCGCCCTTTCTTTGGAAGTTCTAACAATGTTCGGAACTTGAGCCACCCCTGCCTGAGGGCAATTAGCGATAAAGTGGCCATTACTGCCACATCGAATACACCTTCCGGCCTTTTGCCAACACTTGTCCTCGGTGTGGTTTGACCTGCCACAGTAAGTACAAGAAGCTTTCTTTAGAGTTGAGGATTCTCCCGAGTTACTTCTATTATCGGGCCCACCAAATTTAGGCATCTTGTTGGGTATTCCTAGTCCTTTTCCAATTTGTTCGCCTATATTTGGAATTTGACTAGATTGTCCTCTCTTGGTTCTCAATTGTTCCATCGTACTCTCAACCTTTAGCGCCGTTTCTACAGCTGCAATATAAGTCGGTAAATGGACTGGGGCCAATCTATCTTGTATTTCTAGGCGTAATCCACCGACGAATTTCCAGATCTTTCGATTTTCATTCTCAATAAAGTAGGAAGCAAATCGGGCTAATTTGGTAAACATGGCTTCGTATTGAGAAACACTTAAACTTCGTTGTTCGAGGTTAAGAAATTCTCGCTCCCGTTTCTCTTGTATTACGCGCGGAACATATTGAAGGTTGAATTCCTGAACGAAGTTTTCCCAAGTTTGTGGAGTTTGTGTTGCCTCCCACTTACGCACTATCCTTTGCCACCAATGATGCGCATCATTTTCCAATCGAAAGGTCGCCAAAACCACTTTCCGTTCTGCTTCACAATTCAAAACCGTGAAGATCTTTTCTATGGATTCTAACCAATTTGTTGCCTTTTCATCATCAGGCTCACCGTGGAAAGTTGGAGGGCTTAACTTTAAGAAGTTAGCCAAAGTCTCGTTAACCGTCTCCTCCCGTCGGTTGTTGTTATGGTTACCATTATTTTGGTTTTCAAGAATCGTAGTGATCTTTTCGAAAACTGTGGTAAATCGATCTTCTTGGTATTCAACGTTATCCCGTGCTCTCTTTGGTGCCATCTACACCCAAAATCACAAAGGTTAGTCCGGTAAATTACTAAAGCACAGGTCTCCGAAGACCCTGCTCTGATACCACTTGTCACGACCCGGAAAAAACCCTTTTTATTATTATTTTTATTTATATTAAACATAAATAATAACTTTCACATAAAATTTGTGCAAAATACAAAATACAAAATATGACGGCTTTCAAGGTACATCATAATTAATCCTTATCAAGTCTAAGTAAAAGCTTCATAGTACTCCTCAGTTCCGCTCTCCTGATGATCCGATTCAAGTTGATCTAAAATAGATATGTGAAACACAGTCAACAAACATGTTGAGTAGAACTATTACACAATCACATAAGGTGCAAGTGTGTGAAAATTGCACATAAACATGTAAAATCACATAATACTCCCTGTTCGTCACATACAGTGACGGAATACCTTATAACTCCCACCACGATCAAACAATCAATATTCCAACCGAGTCACTCCGCGATTCCACCAATCCCAACCGAGTCACACCAGTGGTCATATCCCGGGCATATGCCGAATTCCTACGACCCACTCTCACATGGAACACTCCGTCCATATGAGGAGGGATTAGGAGATGGAGGGCTGGAACACTTATTACCGGCATCTCCGATAGAATGTCCCGGTGGAACTCAGCCACATCCATTCCGCAGTATTTTGGGCCCAACACATAATTGAGAAATAATTTCTCATAACACATAGATCATAAAGAGCATAAATAAACATATCATGTTTATGCATATATATTTACAAAAGCATAGTAGCACGAAGACAACTATCATGATATTAATATGTATAGCAAATAATTCAAAGCATAAAATCGTAAAATGTGAACATAGGCAATCACTTGGTATTTTACCATTATTTTGGTAAACCCAAGTTAAAACCTTATTTATGAAAATAATCTAAGATCATGTTGCCCTAAACTACTTATGAGAAAGGTACTAATTCTACCTTCAAATGTTTTTAGGAAAAAGAGGGTGTGCAAAGGGCTATATGGAAGGCTAATAGGTATATATGGATGAAAATAGAAGGGTTTATATATATATATGTGTGGGTGGAAGATAGGCTATAAATAGGAAGTGTTTTGGGTGTTGAGAGTAGAGTGAGTGTGGGGGTGTGTTTTTAGGCGGGATTTGTGTGTTTGTGCAAGAAACTAGAGAGAGTATAATGTGTGCATGTGTGTGGACGTTTTGAAGTGTGTGGGAGGTCCTATTTATAGTGGAGAATGAGGGTAGAAGGCAAGACTTGGGGACCAAGGTTTAATTAATGCAAATCTTTCCATTTAATGCAAATCTCCCAACTAGGCTTAAAATTAAATGCCAAATTAAATAAAATCTTCCACCTCCCTCCTCTATTGCTAGCCTTGGTGTAACCCTAACACATGATTCATGAATCTAGATGATAGAAGACCACACAAGTGTATAATTTCTAGAAACAAAACATCTTGTATTAGTGTAGGATATTTTAATAAAATATTAACACAAAATCAAATAAAATCAAATAAAATCTGATAAAATATGATTTTGATTGTCCTCATCTTATAAAATCTGAAACCATATCTTTATTTCATTAAAAATTCGAATTTGTATATATTTATTGTTAAAAACCTAAAATTAGGGTTTAAGGGCATAAAATTAGGGTTTTAGGGCATAAAATCCGAAAATTCATAATTAATTTAGAAAAATCCAAAAATGATGAAATTTAATCTTTATAAATCTGTAATTATATGTATATTTCCCAGAAATTATAAATTTAACATATAACTTTTCAAAAATTGCAATTTAGGACATAGAAAGTTCGAAAATTGTGTTTGAATGTCAAATTTCTCTAGAATTTGGAAAATCATGTAATTTATTCAAAATTGCATCTTCTCCATGCATAAAAGTCTAAAATAATTATTTATATTGTTTTGAAAACTCATAGGTATTTAATAAATGAATTTTCCAAGACTGGTAATTGAAATTCGAAAAATTAGTATTTTACCGTTCAAATTATAAATTAATCTCAAAAGCAGACTAAAATTTGAAAACAACAAGTAATAATAACATTTCCAAGAAGCACAATATTTTAAATCAATTATTTAAATATTAAGGATTACCGGGTCGTTACATCCTCCCCCCCTTAAAGAAATTTCGTCCTCGAAATTCCTATTACGATTATCCGAATAATTGCGGATATTTTTCCTAAATTCCTTCTACACTTTCCCTAATAGTTTCTGCAATTTCCTGGTATTTCCATAAGACTGGTACCAACGGAATGGTCTTATTCCTTAGGGTTCGTTTCTTGTATTCCAAAATCTATATTAGTTCTGAGTGGCGCGGATACTTCTAGTTCGCAGGATAATTTACTAAGTCGAATCTTTAAGCTAGAAAGGAACTTAAGGCATATATGATTGAGTAGATCCAGGGCAAACTAATACTTTAGCTAAGTGCTAACGTACGAGGTACGTACCTTTCACTAACTTAGTTTGGTTAGTCGCAAAGACCTTGCCGGGCACTCTCGATTTTTCTCCTTGACTCGCCCTTTCTTTGGAAGTTCTAACAATGTTCGGAACTTGAGCCACCCCTGCCTGAGGGCAATTAGCGATAAAGTGGCCATTACTGCCACATCGAATACACCTTCCGGCCTTTTGCCAACACTTGTCCTCGGTGTGGTTTGACCTGCCACAGTAAGTACAAGAAGCTTTCTTTAGAGTTGAGGATTCTCCCGAGTTACTTCTATTATCGGGCCCACCAAATTTAGGCATCTTGTTGGGTATTCCTAGTCCTTTTCCAATTTGTTCGCCTATATTTGGAATTTGACTAGATTGTCCTCTCTTGGTTCTCAATTGTTCCATCGTACTCTCAACCTTTAGCGCCGTTTCTACAGCTGCAATATAAGTCGGTAAATGGACTGGGGCCAATCTATCTTGTATTTCTAGGCGTAATCCACCGACGAATTTCCAGATCTTTCGATTTTCATTCTCAATAAAGTAGGAAGCAAATCGGGCTAATTTGGTAAACATGGCTTCGTATTGAGAAACACTTAAACTTCGTTGTTCGAGGTTAAGAAATTCTCGCTCCCGTTTCTCTTGTATTACGCGCGGAACATATTGAAGGTTGAATTCCTGAACGAAGTTTTCCCAAGTTTGTGGAGTTTGTGTTGCCTCCCACTTACGCACTATCCTTTGCCACCAATGATGCGCATCATTTTCCAATCGAAAGGTCGCCAAAACCACTTTCCGTTCTGCTTCACAATTCAAAACCGTGAAGATCTTTTCTATGGATTCTAACCAATTTGTTGCCTTTTCATCATCAGGCTCACCGTGGAAAGTTGGAGGGCTTAACTTTAAGAAGTTAGCCAAAGTCTCGTTAACCGTCTCCTCCCGTCGGTTGTTGTTATGGTTACCATTATTTTGGTTTTCAAGAATCGTAGTGATCTTTTCGAAAACTGCGGTAAATCGATCTTCTTGGTATTCAACGTTATCCCGTGCTCTCTTTGGTGCCATCTACACCCAAAATCACAAAGGTTAGTCCGGTAAATTACTAAAGCACAGGTCTCCCAAGACCCTGCTCTGATACCACTTGTCACGACCCGGAAAAAACCCTTTTTATTATTATTTTTATTTATATTAAACATAAATAATAACTTTCACATAAAATTTGTGCAAAATACAAAATACAAAATATGACGGCTTTCAAGGTACATCATAATTAATCCTTATCAAGTCTAAGTAAAAGCTTCATAGTACTCCTCAGTTCCGCTCTCCTGATGATCCGATTCAAGTTGATCTAAAATAGATATGTGAAACACAGTCAACAAACATGTTGAGTAGAACTATTACACAATCACATAAGGTGCAAGTGTGTGAAAATTGCACATAAACATGTAAAATCACATAATACTCCCTGTTCGTCACATACAGTGACGGAATACCTTATAACTCCCACCACGATCAAACAATCAATATTCCAACCGAGTCACTCCGCGATTCCACCAATCCCAACCGAGTCACACCAGTGGTCATATCCCGGGCATATGCCGAATTCCTACGACCCACTCTCACATGGAACACTCCGTCCATATGAGGAGGGATTAGGAGATGGAGGGCTGGAACACTTATTACCGGCATCTCCGATAGAATGTCCCGGTGGAACTCAGCCACATCCATTCCGCAGTATTTTGGGCCCAACACATAATTGAGAAATAATTTCTCATAACACATAGATCATAAAGAGCATAAATAAACATATCATGTTTATGCATATATATTTACAAAAGCATAGTAGCACGAAGACAACTATCATGATATTAATATGTATAGCAAATAATTCAAAGCATAAAATCGTAAAATGTGAACATAGGCAATCACTTGGTATTTTACCATTATTTTGGTAAACCCAAGTTAAAACCTTGTTTATGAAAATAATCTAAGATCATGTTGCCCTAAACTACTTATGAGAAAGGTACTAATTCTACCTTCAAATGTTTTTAGGAAAAAGAGGGTGTGCAAAGGGCTATATGGAAGGCTAATAGGTATATATGGATGAAAATAGAAGGGTTTATATATATATATGTGTGGGTGGAAGATAGGCTATAAATAGGAAGTGTTTTGGGTGTTGAGAGTAGAGTGAGTGTGGGGGTGTGTTTTTAGGCGGGATTTGTGTGTTTGTGCAAGAAACTAGAGAGAGTATAATGTGTGCATGTGTGTGGACGTTTTGGGGGTGGGGAAGTGTGTGGGAGGTCCTATTTATAGTGGAGAATGAGGGTAGAAGGCAAGACTTGGGGACCAAGGTTTAATTAATGCAAATCTTTCCATTTAATGCAAATCTCCCAACTAGGCTTAAAATTAAATGCCAAATTAAATAAAATCTTCCACCTCCCTCCTCTATTGCTAGCCTTGGTGTAACCCTAACACATGATTCATGAATCTAGATGATAGAAGACCACACAAGTGTATAATTTCTAGAAACAAAACATCTTGTATTAGTGTAGGATATTTTAATAAAATATTAACACAAAATCAAATAAAATCAAATAAAATCTGATAAAATATGATTTTGATTGTCCTCATCTTATAAAATCTGAAACCATATCTTTATTTCATTAAAAATTCGAATTTGTATATATTTATTGTTAAAAACCTAAAATTAGGGTTTAAGGGCATAAAATTAGGGTTTTAGGGCATAAAATCCGAAAATTCATAATTAATTTAGAAAAATCCAAAAATGATGAAATTTAATCTTTATAAATCTGTAATTATATGTATATTTCCCAGAAATTATAAATTTAACATATAACTTTTCAAAAATTGCAATTTAGGACATAGAAAGTTCGAAAATTGTGTTTGAATGTCAAATTTCTCTAGAATTTGGAAAATCATGTAATTTATTCAAAATTGCATCTTCTCCATGCATAAAAGTCTAAAATAATTATTTATATTGTTTTGAAAACTCATAGGTATTTAATAAATGAATTTTCCAAGACTGGTAATTGAAATTCGAAAAATTAGTATTTTACCGTTCAAATTATAAATTAATCTCAAAAGCAGACTAAAATTTGAAAACAACAAGTAATAATAACATTTCCAAGAAGCACAATATTTTAAATCAATTATTTAAATATTAAGGATTACCGGGTCGTTACAAGATATTTTCGTCATGTATCAATATTCGTGGCTAGATTGGTAGCTGTTGGCAACAGATTTTGTCCGTGGCTAAAAATCCGTGGCTATTTTGTTGTTTTCTAGTAGTGTTAATTAATTTATTACTTGAAATAAGATTTAAATTTAGAACTAAATTGAAATTGGATTTTGATTTAAGAACTAAATTGTAATAAAATTTCAATTAAGGACCACATTGAAATATGATTTTAATTTGGGGATTGAATTGGAATTAAAATTAAATTAATTTTAAATTAATTTAATGTTCTAATTTAATTGTAGAATTTCAATTTGACTATAAGACTGCGAGATAAATTTTATAGTTAGAAGATGAATTCCTGGAATAAGTGATAAAGAAAATCAATTAGGATTTGGACTAAAGAGTAAGAGATAAAGTACAATTGAGAATCCTTCCGCAAGTGCACGGGTCGCTTTAATAATAAAGTGAAAAATTAAGTATCGTTTCCATGAGAAACAGGTTACCAAGCACCAAACTTATAAGTACTGTATTGTTTAAGATTCGGAAAGTAATTGAAGATATTATGAAACAAAATCAAACAACATAAAAGTAAAGTAACCAATAAAAACAAGCTAGGGGCTAGGCATCAGTCAATTGAAACCCCCCTTGTAATCAATTAAATCCCATTGATTTTAATTAATACACCTCCCCACGATCCAACTCACGAAATTATTTATAATCTCTTTTCGAAAGTAAAACAAATGTACTAAGAAATGCTATGTGTCTGCTTTCGTAATCACATATAGATCCCTTGACCCATTGCACACTAGAGTTGTGTTTGTTAAAAAGTTCTCACTAATTAACCTAACCGATCGCACAAGAGTACGATTATTTCTAACCTATTCGTTCCCTTTGTCTAAAACACAAATAGTTAGATTTTATACATACCCTTTCGTAGTTGAATGTAAAATCTCAAAGTTTATAAAGATTGGCCAAAAATTCAAAAGTAATAAAAACCTTGAATTACAGATAGGGAGTATGTAAAATTAAAATCAAAGGGGTTTAACAAAAATTATAAGGGATTTCATCAACGACTAGTCCTGGAACCCTATAATTTATTTAGCCAAACATAATAAAAATAGAACAACACAAAAACATAATAAAACTAAAAGAAAATATAAAGCAAACTAGGCTTGCGACGATAATGTCGAGGGCAGGAAGAAGTTGGCCCTTGAGTTGTCACTCTTCTTGAGCTCCCGTCCTTGAATTCTTCTTCAAAAATTAGTCAAGAGTCCCTAAAAATCGAGCACAAGACGTCCTTAAATAGCCGGTGGAGGCAAATGTAGTCAGAATCCTAACAAGAGAGAAGTTTCCTTGTGCTCTGAAAATGGCTCTCACAATGCACACAGCATATTGCACTTTTACACGGCCTAAGCCGTTTTGATTCTCAAAATTTTTGCGTCTTTTGTAAAGCTTAAACGGCCATGCAAATCCACAC
Source organism: Petrea volubilis (assembly GCA_026212405.1). Classification (NCBI taxonomy): domain Eukaryota; kingdom Viridiplantae; phylum Streptophyta; class Magnoliopsida; order Lamiales; family Verbenaceae; genus Petrea; species Petrea volubilis. The sequence continues at coordinate 23,119,335 of CM047870.1, forward strand.
GGCTTTCGCAATATCACAGGGCTTTAGTCCGTGTTATTTTGCCAAAATTTTTCACCTTCTGTACCCCAAAAAAGGCTTGTAATATCAACACGGCTGAAGCCATTTCATTTGGCTCATTTTTGGACTCCACTGTACAAGAAAAATGGCTTGACAAAGGGAAATGACTTTAGCTATTTTGTCTTGCTTTTCTTTATAATTTAGCCTTCTTCGGGTCGGATTCTGTGACAGACATAAAACACTTGTAAAGGGATATATGACCTAAGAGAAATTGTGTTATTGGGGCTAAAATATGCATGTTAATATCCAACTTAAGGTCTTATTCCTTTGTTTTGTTTTCTTCATAAAATATCCGAAAACCTCATTAAAACAACACAATGTTTGCACAAATTATGGATATTAACTATGTATATTTTTAGTCTGTCAGGAGAGGCTATAAATACCTTCCTATGTGGCCTTCATTGTACACACACAAAAACGTAGAAGGCAAGATAGCATTGTCATGTTTCTCTCTCTCCCCCTTTCCTATGATTTTGTCTTCTATTCATTATTTTGTTCTTGATTTATGCTTAATTCATAAACAATAAATTAAGAACAACTTAGAAAATATCCACCTTTTTTTTTATATCCCTATATACTAAAGAGTTAGTATAAAAATTCATATACACTACGGTTTAAGTTCAAGTCTCGCATAGGATTAAACCCATGGGGCAGTGTGTCGATACACTTGGAGGGAAGACGATTAGATTCCTACAAAAGCGCAAATAATTCGTGACAATCCAAAAACTTGAATCACGTATTTGAATACGCTCTTTACCCTACGACAACAAGAGTGCTAAAGGTAATTAGTTTACTCAACCCAATAAATGATTTGGTTATTTTAATTTGTATAATAAATTGGCGTCACAATAATTACGGAATGATATATTATATATTTTAAATAAATTTTGATATTCCGCTACGCCTGCGTGCTGGGACCAATATGAAACTAACACATATGTTATCATGTGAAACATGTGAACTATTATTTTTTATTTAGTTTTTCCATGATCATGATTTAAATTCTTCATATTGTTTCCAACATTCTATTTTACTTTACATATTGTTTACTCATTTCAAGTTGCCAATTCTGACTTCTCCAGTCTTAATAGCCAGCGTGCTTTATTAATTTATTAATCGCAAGCGAGCTTTTTTTTTTCCCCCGTTTTGGTGAAATTATTAAAAAAAATTCAAATTGCTTCGTAATAAAAATTACAATATTTAATTTCAGGTGGACTGAAAAGCTGGTCTTTCATGCTAATCTTTAGCATGGTTCGCTGTAATGATTGCCGGTAATGGAACGGAGGCCACCGTTCCAATTCTGTTGCAAAATCGCGGAATGATCATGATTGTTCCGCATATTTTAAGTTTAATATGTATAGAAAAACTTTTAAAAATTTTGAAAAATAATAGAATTATATATACAATATAATGATTCAAAATTTCTTAAATACAAATCAAATTTATTTGATCTGATCATACCATCGTTCCGACCATTCCAAGGTTGCGTTTCGGCCGTTCGAACCCTTCAATTGCCGTGACTGAAACAAAAAATGGTGAAACGGGCATTATAGTACTGCGACAAACACCGGAATAGTGGAATGGAGGCTAGCATTCCAGTTCCGTTCCGGCCATTATCACGGCGTTCCGGCCAACCATGATCTTTAGAGCTTAGAGATAAGCTTCTCTCACACTAATTCTTTATCAATAGACAGCCTGGGATACTAATTAAACATCAGTAAGTTGCATACTGATCAAATTTAGATCCAACAAAGCAAGAGCAGTTTCTAGTGCTAAATTAAGACCCTTCCAACATCAATACTGCAGTACTCTTTTTTCTTCTAATCTCTGCGTGCATTGAAGGAGATCAGTTATGGCTTATTATGCTGCTATTGTTCCTCTTATTCAGTTACTCGAGGAAATAAGACATGGTGAGCATCCATATGCAAACTCTCTTCTTGAAAATCAACAAATTTACGAATCTCTCTACAGAAAGTTCAGCAAGTTGCAAGAGTTATTGGAAGATTATTCACCAAAATATACAGAAGAATCAGTTGATCTTCTGGAAAGCCGAATTAGAGATGCAACATATCAAGCACAATATATCATTGAATCACATATATTAAATCAGATTCCTCAACCTCTCAAGACCAAGAGAAAACTCATTCAGAAAAGGAAATTACTAGCAGAGTCAATGGAGTTTTCCGGTGCTTGATTTCTACTTTCTTAAAAAATGAAGCCTCAACAAATTGAAGAAATAGAGCAGGTTAAGGAAGAGGTTGATTTCATTTTGGAAGATGATGAGGATCAAGGAAAGCCGCAGATCTCAGGCAGAAGATTTAGAACAAAAATCTTATCATGAAGAAGATAATATCGGTGAAGCATCAAAAGTACAAGTACATAGTGGCAGAAATACAATGGCGGGATTCAATGAACGACTCGTGAAAACAATAAAAACCCAGCTTTGTGGAGAATCTTCCAAACTGGAGGTCATTCAATTGTAGGGACTGGGGGGGGAATTAAGTAGAGAGAGATCTAGAAGGTACATATTAGCAGAACATATATACAAACGTTTGAAAGGAAGAACGTATCTCTTAGTAATGGATGATATGTGGGATACAAAAGTTTGGAATACTATAAACAGAATACTTCCGGATGATTCTAATGGAAGTCGGATAATAATAACCACTTGCTTATCAGATGTGGCTATTTATGCTAGCAATTTTGGTTTTGTTCATCAATTGCAATTTCTCAATGAGGATCTGAGTTGGAATCTATTTTGTGAGAAGGTGTTTTGTCCACCCGAATTGAAGGATATTGGAAGGTTGATTGTGAATAGTTGTCGAGGACTTCCAATCGCAATTATTGTGATTGTAGAACTGCTCTCCGAGGTAAATACGACACAACATGACTGGGAAAAGGTTGGAAGAAACATAAGCACAATTGCTGCTGAAACTGATGAGCACTTCTCCAACATATTATCCTTAAGTTATAACCACCTACCTCATCATTTAAAACCATGTTTTCTATATCTAGGGGGTTTTCTAGAAGATTGTGAAATTCCTGTCTCTAGACTCATCAAGTTATGGGTAGCAGAGGGTTTGCTAGAACGAATTGAATCTAAATGCTTAGAAGAAGTGGGAGAGGAGTATTTGGAAGATCTTGTCAACAGAAATCTTGTTTTGATCACTAAGAGGGGGTCTGATGGCAAATTCAAATATTACATCATTCATGATCTTTTGAGAGACTTGTGTTTGCAAAGGGCTCGTCATGAGAATTTCCTTCACATCCAAGGTAATATGATGGCTTTCCCCGACGAGACAAAAGGAATATATGACGTCTCTATATTTATCCCAATTCCTTGTTTCACAAAAATCAAGTCAAGAATTATGCATCACATGGAGATATATCATTACCGTCTGAAATTTGGAATATATCTAAGACATATTATGATTGGGAAAGTAAAATTGCCTCCTATTCCTTACAGTCAAAATGTTTGTTGGTGAAATTCCTCTTTTGGAAAGGCTACAGCCTACAAACACTCCAGAAAGTGGCAGATCACAAATTCACCCGTTATACCGTTGAAATAATACCAAACCTGAAGAAACTGAAACTTTACTATACGTATTGGTACAATGAGAAGTGGACGGACTATGGCCTCAGCAATCTTGTGTATCTCCGCAAACTTGAGACATTGGATATTGGGCTTTCTCCATTCTTTTTCGATGAGACAACTTTACATTTCAGCCGAACCTCAAAAAACTATCACTGAAAGGTTGTTTGCTTCCTTGGAGAGAGACATTACTGTCGTGGGTTTATTGCCCAATCTACAAGTGCTCAAACTAGGAAACAAATCCTTTAAAGGAGAAGAAGGGGAATCCAATTGAAATTCTTGCACGTGGAGGCGTTGTATGATCTCAAGTACCGGCTAGCGAAAAGTATCCACTACCCTAGACTTGAATATCTTAGAATCAAATCTTGCAGGAGATTGGAGGCGATCCCTTCCGGAATTGGAGAAATTCCAACTCTTAAATTGATTGAGGTGTACCATAGCAAATTAGCTGCAGATTCGGCATTGAATATTCAACAAGAAAAGCTAGACCAAGGAAATGATGTCCTTCAAATTCGTGTATATAACGACTCTTGAGATTCAAGTTTCTGGCGATTGTTTGCGGTTAGCAATTTCTTTCTTTTCTTTTACGTTTATTTGATTTACCCGCATGCTTTTGGTAATCTAATATATTTAGCGAAAAATGATGATCAACTTTATCTGTAGTATCTATACAACATACTAGGAAAAATTGTAATTTTAAGACACTAATTTGACCTGCTTGCACATTTATAGTAATCGAAATTTGATGTGGCAAATGTAGGATTTGGCAACCGGAACCCCGATTTTGGCCGGAAATTGACAAATCGTCACTGAAAAATGCTTACATGGCTATCAATATGGAGATTTTGTAGACATGGCCGATGATGCGGATTATAAAGTGGAGTTAATTGACAACTTGGTGCCTATTGGATTAAAAATAAAACAAAATTCATAAATTTACACAAAATATATAAATATATACTTAATAAATTCAAAAAAAATAAAGTAATTTTTTGAAATTAAAAATAGAAAAGGGAAAAATAATGAAATTAAAACAAGCAAAATCCATAATAATAATAATAATAATAATAATATATTATGAAAACTAGTATATAATAAAATGGATAAAATAACTATGAAAATATAACACATAAATGAAAAAGATAACACTAACTAATTAAACCCAATGAACCTGCCAAATACACGTATAATTAAATATATGTAAAAATGTTTGAGAAAAATGCGCAGATGCGGCGCAACCATCGCCCAACGGCGTGGGTTAACGGTTGCGCTACCTCTAATTTTTTTTATCTCAAAATTTTCTCTATAAATTTAATCTTCATATTATGGAGAATCTAATCATGTATCTAATTTAAGAAATTGATCCCACTTTAAGAGTGTAATTTTTTTGTGTGTGAATGTGCCTTTATAAAAATTTATAGTTGAATAAATCTTTATATAAACTATATTTTTGATTTGTCATTTTTCTGTATTGTATATACACACATATATAAATATTATTAATTTAAAAAATTAAATATTGTTTGTATTATATATGTTTTCATATATTATACCTTTTTAAAATTATATATTTCTTATTTTAAAATTTAATTTTATTTTATTTAAAATTAATTTATGCTATTATTTTAATTTCATTTTTTTTGCTCATTTTAATCCAATATGCTCTAAAGTGTCCACCTCGGCATCCACATTATTAGCCATGTTTGCAAAATTCCTAAAGTTGATAGCCACATAAGCATTTTCCAGTGATACGTGTCAATTTCTGACCAAAGTCTTAAAAATGCAATTCTTTTAAACTTTTAATACCATATTTGCCACCCAAGTTCTAACTATCCTAAATGTGTAAGTCAGTCAAGTTAGTGTCTTAAATTTGCAATTTTTTCCTACTTATTTATACTATTATAGAAAGGGGGAACACCCTTTAATAATTATTTTTGGTCTAACAAGTTTTTTGATCTGTCAATACATATTACGTGTATTAATGAGCAGTTGAGATAATAAAAGAGAAAAACTTATAATATGGAATTTTTTTTGAAGATTCTATTTCCTTATCGCAACCGTTTATCAATACACGTGGTGTATACTAATGAGTGTGGGAGAAGATGTAGTACGGTTGTGTAGTAGAAGATCCGAACTGCCTATTCTTCCCATTTTTCCTCTCCCCCTCTCTCATCTTTCATCTCTCAATACTCTTTAATATCATTTTTTTAAACTTTCTTTGTAACTTTTTTTTATTTTAAATTAGTTTATTTTTACTTAACAATGATTTATAAATTTATTAAAAATAGATAAAAACTATTTTGATAGTATAGATACTACCAAAAATTTTGTCTGCTACTAAATTATACTATTTTTTACTATGCGCACATATCAAGTGTCCTAATATTACTAGAATTTTATAATTGAAAACACTCTTTTCACTACTAGAAAAAAGGCTTTTAGCCACGGATTTGACAAAAAATCCGTGGCCAAGGAGATTAGCCACGGATTAGCCACGGATTTTTTCCGTCGCTAATCGTCGCCACGGCTGCACGGCCAGGCCGTGGCCAATCCGTGGCCAATTTTGGCCACCTTGTTGTTGGACGGGTGTGGCCGTGGCTAATCCGTGGCCATTGAAAAAAAAAAAAAAAAAAGCTAATCAGACCGTACCCGAAACCAAACCCGCACCCGCGCCCGAACCTGGACACGCATCCTCCAAGCGTTTTTTTTTTTTTTTTTTGGCGCTCAAGGAGATTCGAACACAGGACGTCAATGTTGTACTTGGAGCATGAAACCGTTGCACCAAAAGAATTCTTTGGTTATTGGTTGCTTTTTATTATACTTAAACTATATTTTTACAATATTTTAAACTTAAATTATCTAATAAATTTCATTAGTTTTATCAATTTTTGTTATTTAATTTTAGTAATTTTTATAAATTATTAACCAATTATTTTTTTAAATTAAAGATATTTACCTTCGACTTTATCGTTCATTATTCAGTTTTTCTTTTTATGACAAATATTTAATAAATTAATATATCAAAAACAAAAATTATAACAAAAATCTATTTATACAATTTATATTTAGATAATAGCAACTTTAATTCGTGATCCTTTGCCAATATCTTCTTATATGTGTGGTATTATATATATATATATATATATATGTCAAGTATACATATCATATATTTTTATATATATATGTATCTATTTTAAATATGTCCAAGTATATATGTATCAATATATATATATATATATATAAATGTCCAAGTATATATAGATATATAGTTATATCATATAGACTATATATAGAGGATTAGAATGTCCATATAATATATTAATATATATAAGATACACATTGACATATATATATATTGATATATTTATATATGATATATATACTTGATATATGTATCAATATAAATTTATATATGTATCAAGTATATATTGATACATATATCAAGTATATATATCATATATAAATATATCAATATATATATATGTCAATGTGTATCTTATATATATTAATATATTATATGGACATTCTAATCCTCTATATATAGTCTATATGATATAACTATATATCTATATATAACATATCTAATATATGTTATAAATGTAGAGTGCATATATATATATCGATCAAATATATATATATATATATATATCTAATCATATGTACTATATATGTTCAATCATCTGTATGAAATAAACATATATTAGTGTATTATATATCTAATATATGTTATATATGTACTTATATAGCTAATATATATACATCTAATTAGACATAAATACATATATATATATATATGAGTATATCTAATCTTATACGTATGTAACATATCCAATCATTTATTATATATATCAATATACATAATATACATATATTACTTACGTATTGCAAAAATTAATTATTAAACAAAAAATTAAAGTGGTGTAGTGGTTTGATGCTCTAACTTCAACTAACAGGTCAAGAGTTCAAACCATATCCGGTCCAAAAAAAAAAAAAAATTTGCCCAGGAATTTTTAGCCACGGCCAGACTGTGGCTAAATTAAGCCGTGGCTAATCCGTGGCTATTAGCCACGGCCTGGCCGTGCCTAATCCGTGGCTAAAAATAGGCGCCAATTTTCCCTCTAATTTTAGCCACCAAAAATAGCCACGGATTGGCCGTGGCCAATCCGTGGCTAAGTTTTTTTTTTATTTTTTATTTAAATCCGTGGCTATTAGCCACGGATTTTTGCCGTGGCTAAAATCCGTGGCTATTTTCAATTTTTCTAGTAGTGTTTACTAATTGTTTGATACCTTTGCTTTCTTTAGTCTATTTCAATTGTTTTATTTGTCTACTCTCAGTTTTTTGTTTTCTTGAGTTTTCCATTTTTTTCCTTTGTTCTCTTTCTGCTCTCTTTCCCCTCAATTTTTTTTTCTTTTAATTTTCTCATTATTATTTTATAGTTTTTATTATATAATTTTATCTTATTTCAATTTCTTTTATTTATCATAAATTTAATAGATACATTAAAAATGATTAAGTATATCTATACATATATATATATATATATTTGTGTGTGTGTGTATATGTTTATATGAGAAACGTAATAATTTTATGATATCAAAATTTAATCGTATAATTAAATTATATTTTGATTTCAATTTGCAAATGTATTGAGTATGCCACTACTAAAAAACAGCATTATTTTGGTTAAAAATTTGTAGCTAAGTGATTAGACATAGATTGTTTTCATATTTAAATTTGGTGTCACTAAATTTAGTTACGGACCTAGTTATGAATTTCTAGCATCAAAAAATTTCTTGGCTACTCCGTAGCTAAATCTATATTTAGCAACCCAAAATCTGTGGCTAATCCGAGTATTTAGCTACAGATTTTTGTAGGTAAATCCTGATTTGGCAACCGAATAATATGAGTCATTACTAGAAAAAGGTTTATGGGAACACATTTTTGGGAACACATCTAGAAAAATGTCCCAACAACCATGATATCAAGACACTTTCAATAAAAGTGTCACAACTTTCATTTTTATTGTGACGCATAATTAAAGGTGCCTTAGTAGGACCATATATTGAGAGCCTTTTTTTAAAGGGTCTTTACTTACTTTAACTTTTAATATACATATTATGACACATCTCCAAAAATGTCTTAATAAAATTATTTTGTGACAGTTATATTGATGTGTCTCTTAAAGGTCTACAGGGGGAGTCATTTTTTGAGACACTTCCAAAAAAATTACTAACTACTTTTGTAACAACTAGTTTGTTGGATATATTTGAATGTCATTTAAAATTTGTTTAATTACATTTTTTTATTCTTATAGGCATTTCTATATTGCTAAATCTTGTTGGTTTAAATTTACTAAAGTTACAAAAAATTAAAATTAAATAATTGATAATTTAAAAAATATATGATATTTTTGAAAAAAAATATATATATCAACAACTTATCATAATAGCCTAATGGTAGGACCTTCTTCTTCTTCTTCTTCAATTAGAGACTTGAGTTCAAAACCTACGGAGCGCAAAATATGTGTTCCTTCTAGGTGCATGCAATCGCATGTGCAGTCTAAGCTCAAGTGGGTTTGGGCTGGCTCTCTCGGGGTTGGTAGTGGCTGTGTTCGGAAAAGGTTTGTTGGTTATGATTACTTTTTTGAGAGATTCTTTTCAAATTGTTAAATGTTTATTATAGCACTTAAAAGTGTCATGTAAAACTAATTACGACACTTTTTAGTGCTGCTATTCCATGATTTGGAGATTCTTTAAAATATCTTAAAACTAGTAGTTTGGAGCCTCTTAATTTCAGATATTGGGACCGCTACCTATGAGATGTTTTATAATTATATGTGTACTTGACCAGTTGAGTTAATTTAGTATAAAAAATTATCGTACTAAATGAGAAATTCAGTTTGATTAGCTTTGTACAGAACTAATTACTAATTCGATCAAATAAACCTTAATATTTAATTTGGATGTTTAAAATTGAATTAAAAACTAAATCACAAATTTTTTCATTATGTGTAATAGACTAATTGAATTAATTGAGTTGTTATAATTGACACGTTCAAGAAAAATGAGTTCGGGGAACAAATCACTAACTCAATAAAAATAAATCCAAAATTTTGATTTATGCATTTAAATTGATTGAGGGCTATTATCCGTTTTAATCAATAGGATAGTAAAATTAGTAATTGAAATAAAAGAACAGTTTATTACAGTCCCGTCAATAGCCTGAAGTAGGGTATGGTGGCTAATGTTGTTGGAATATGTCTCCGAGCAGGAATGCTCCTAACTTCGAGCAAATGTATTAGAATACTGGTCGGTCCCTAATTTGCAAGAATGGAACACATGCGAGCCTACTGAAAGTGTCTCCGGTGAAGACCCTCCAATGGTCAACTCAATATTCGAGCAGGTAATTGGAAGGTGATATAATGCATGAAGAATGAATTTTGGAAAACGTACCCTTGCGAACAATGGCGACTTGCTATTTATAGTAGCCGGATATGGATGGGTTGGGCTAGGGTTGGATTGGCCTAACCCCGCCGTCCGTACAGAGTATATTCTCTGACATATGGTAGTGGAGACATCGGGTGAAACCGTTGTGTCAAAAACTGTTATCTAGGGGACCACCCCTAAGAGGCAATGGGGGACCACATCAGGGAGGAGTGAGTCCCCTCGTCGGAGAGTTCACATGTGATATTCGAGAAGACACTTGTGTTATGGGCTATGGAGATTGGGGGTCTCCTTGGCGTTCGAGGAGATGGTGACACGTAACGATGGCAGACGGTGCCGTATGTAATTTCTCTTCCAGGTGGCGCTGCGCCATTGGTCTTCATCTTGAGTTGGTATCGAAGTGGCAGAGGCACATTCCTCCACGTTATTAGCCCTCTCTCCCCCTCTTCCCCGTCCCCTAGTTTATGGGCTATTTGGGTAGAGGAGATCGAGCAGGCTATAAACTTGCTAGGATTTGAATTGTTTAGTTCTGAGCAGAGAACCGAGCAGAGGTTATGGCAATAAATTCAAATTTTAGCCGTTGAAATTTGACCGTTAGTAATGATTACGGGTGACGACTAAACTTCCTAAGGAAATTTTTACCACCCTATAAATAGCGCCTCCGGGCACAGTCTAAAGCGCATCATTTTAAACTTTGAGCTTAAAAGCAATGCCAAGCAGAACTTGAGAGCATCGAGCACACATAAACTCATTTCAAGTAACCAAACACTTAGGTATTCCTCTCCTCTTCCCTTTCCAATTCTCGCCTTTTCTTTTCTGGCTTGATTTTTTTAGAACTTTTAAACAAACATGAGTGGGTCCGAGGGTAATAGTGATAGCTAGAATAAGTATGAGGGGTTGCCATCCATGGAAGAGTTAAGTGGTCTGGTCATGACATCTTCCTCGAATATCGAAACTACTTCTGGAAGGAGGTTGATGTTGGGGCATCATCTCGATGCCACGATGAGGCAAGCACAAGTCAGCCGAGGGGAGGTGGGAAAAGCCCAAGTAAAATTGAGGAGATGAGATAGCAAACGTCTATCGAGCATGGGATCGACCTCCTGTCAAAGAGAGACTATCCGGATGTGCTAGGCCTGTCAATGGGTAGGGTTTTACCGTACCTGTACCCATTCATTCTCTACCTATACCCTATCCACGCCCTAAAATTTTAAAATCTACCCATACCCTACCCTAATCCACACTACTACAAATGAATGGGTTAGGGTAGGACCTTACCCGCTCCTACCCATTGGATAATAATACCCAATGGGTATTCACGCACTACGCACATCCTTATCCAATAGGTATTCATACACCACACACGCACATTGTACACATATTTTTCACACACACACACACTGCAAACAGTTTTTTTACACACACACACACACTGCACACACACGCACATATTTTTCACACACACGCACATACAATTTTCACACATTGCATGTAAACACACACTCTGCACACACAGACACACAGTACACACACATAAGATGTGAAAACACACACTGCACACAGTTTTCACACACTGTGTGTAAACACACACTGCACAAACAAAACGCACACACTGCACATTATTTTCACACACACACACAGTGTGAAAACACACACCGCATATAATTTTCACACATTGTGGGTAAACACACACTACACACACACACAAACATTATGTGAAAACTGTGTGCAGTGTATTTTTTCATGCAGTATGTGTGTGAAACTGTGTGTGCAGTGTGTGTGTGTGTGTGAAAAATATATGTGTATGTGTACGTGTATGAAAAATGTATGTGTGTGTGCGTGCGCACAGTGTGTGTGTGAAAAATATGCGTGCAATGTGTGTGTGCGTGTGTGTGTGTGTGAAAAATATATGTTGTGCATGTGTGTGTGTGTGAGAAAAATATATGTGTTGTGTGTGTGTGTGTGTGTGTGTGTGAAAAAAAGTGTGTGTGCGCAGTGTGTGCATGAAAATTGTGTGTGTGTTCAATGTGTGTAAATGCTTGTGTACGTGTTATCTGTGTGTGTGAGTTAAAAAAAACATAATATCCAAAAAAGATAAATAAAAAAAAATATGATTGGGTAGGGTCCATACCCTACTCTAAAAATAGGGTATACCCAATACACATATCCAATGGGTAAATATTTAAATCGGATGGGATAGGATATGAGGGTATATTTAATTGGGTATTTTTATGGTAAGGTTAGGGTAGCCCTCAAGCAGCCAAGCCAGAAGAGGAAGGCCATTTCGGGAATTCAAAAAACTAGTGTAACTCATCAACGTGGGGGGAGGGGAGGGGGGCTAATAACGCGAAGGAATGCGCCTCTGCCATATCGATACCAACTCAAGATAAAAACTAATCATGCAGCGCCACCTGGAAGAGGAATTACATGTGGCACTGTCTACTATCACCACATGTCACTGTCTCCTCGAACGCCGGGGAGACCCCCGATCTCCATGGCCCATAACATAAGTGTCTCCTCGAATATCACATGTGAACTCTCCGGCGAGGGGACTCACTCCTCCCCGATGTGGTCCCCCATTGCCTCCTCAGGGTGGTCCCCCAGACATGTATTTTTTACACAACGATTGTGCCCGATGTCTCCACTATCATGTATCAGAGAATATACCCTGTACGAATGGTGGGGTTGGGCCAAGCCAAGCCAAGCCAAGCCTAGCCCATCCATTTCCGGCTACTATAAATAGCACGTAGCAAGTTTTCACGAGGGTACGCTTTCCTAAATTCACTCTTCATACATTACATCACCTTTCGATTACCTGCTTGAATACTGATTTGAGCGTCGGAGGGTCTTTGCCTAAGACACTTCTTGCTAGGCTCACGTGTGTTCCATTCTTGCAGAGTAGGGACCGACCAGTACTCAGACACCTTTGCTCAGAGTTAGGAGCACTTCTGCTTGAAGACAGAATCCAACCACATCAGTGGCAGAAAATTTGGAACCTACGAATTCCTCCTAAGATAAAAGTTTTTGTGTGGCGAGTCTTTAAGGAGGCCCTCCCAACAGTTACAAACCTTCGACGGAGAGACATCCTGGCTGATGTTCGATGTCCGTTATATGGATGGGAAGAGAAAGACATAAGACATGCCTTACTAGAATGTGTACCTTTGTATGGTAGGCGTGGTGCATGGTGCGTGCCCAATGTGCTTTGGAGGATTGTGGCAAACTTGAGAGGCAAGGGATTGGCTAGTTCAGGCTATGGAAGAGCTCTCAAATGATGAATTAGGGAAGGATGGTGAACATCGCATAGGCGCTTTGGTCGAATAGAAACATAATAATGACGGAACATGAGCATATATCGGTAATAGACTTGGTAAGTTTTGCTAACAACTACTTTCATAGCTTTCTTAGCAAACTCGATGCAACCAGTCAAGAAACTCAACAGCACAGTCCGGTGGTGTGAATTGCTCCAGCCAAGGACAAACTTAAAGTTAGTTTTGATGGTGCATTGTTCAAGGATTGGAATAAGATACGGACGAGAGTGGTGGCTCGGGACTGTAGAGGGGTATGTGTGGGTTCGCGTATGGAGCAGATAAAAGGACTCATGGACTCTAACTTGGCCGAACTACTAGCATCACGGGTTGTTGTTCTCCTTGTTGTTAATAGGGGCTGGCATAACTTTATTTTAGAAGGGGATAATTGTAAAATTGTTGACAAATTGAAAGCCACTGATGAGGATGTATCAATGCTTGGTAATTTGGTCACTAAAGTTAGAACACTTCTATCTCGGTGTGGGCAGGTCGATATTGTCCATGTTGGCCGACTAGGCAGTGGGATAGCTCACTCTCTTGCCCCAAATGCAAATGACTCGATTGAGGGATTTGTAAATATTTGTGTTTTCGATGAGAACCTTGTAGAAGAGGATGTTAATTCTTGTTTTTATGATTGAATAAAGGAGTTGAGTTTTGCTTTCAAAAGATTAAATGAATAAATAAAATAACAGTCAAAAATTGAAAAAAAAAATAGAGAAATTAAGGGGTCTAGCGACGAATTTAGCTACAGAAATTTGGTCTCTAAAACTTGTGACCAAAATAGCAACGAATTTAGTTACGGAAAAGTGGTAGTTAAAATTGTCCTATGCTAATATCAAAATAGCAACGAATTAAACTACGGATTAGAGATGGATTTTAAAAGGTAAATTTAGAAATAGATTTAGGTAGGAATGGATTTTCCTTGGCTAGATTAGTGCGAAACTTGGCACCAATTTAACTATGATTTTAACTATGGATTTTTTGTGGCTAAGTTTAGCCACAAATTTAGCGACGAAAATGTTCGTCACTAAATTTTCATATCTAAAGCTTCATTTTCATAGCTAAATCCATAGCCATTGGAGACGGAAAAAATCCATGACTAAATCGCGAATTTCTTGTAGTGTGCTTAGTTAAATTGGTTCTCAAAGTTGGTGAGTGACTAACTTTTACCAATAATTTAATTAAGCTCCATTTGTTATTTGGAAAAATGAATTAGATTTTCGTAATCTACATTACCAGTAGATACAGAAATATATTTAATTACTCAAGATCAATTTTGAGTGAATGAGAAATTAAATGCATAATTGAGCTAGTTGAAAAGTGAGACAAAAATTTCTAGTATTTATGTTTCAAGTGGCACATAAGGGCTGGACTGCTTGGGGTGAACAAGGGTTTAATGAGAAAAGGACCTACGATCTAGAATGTTCAATCCAAGCCCACACATAGAACACGATCTAGAATGTCCATCTGGTTGTGCCGAGTTTGGGCTCAACCAAAGTATATTCTTTTTTGGTAAAATCCACATAGAATCTGGGTTGAAAACGGGTTAAAATTGAACTAGAATTGAGTTGGATCGAACCAAGATGGGTTGAACCCAAAGTTGTGCATCAAAGCAAGCCAGAGTGCGCACGAAGGCGGCTCAACTACTCGGGCATACACTAATATGGTTTCCATGTTATAAATTCTGAATCATCATAGTTGTAATAAAATACATTCCATTACTAAAATGAAAATGAATTAATTTTGATCATGAAGCAAATTACTAATAGCAGACAGATCATACTCGCCTCTTGTCGGAGTTTGAATAAGATTTTTGGATTCGCCCTTGAACACAACTGAGGACCAACCTTCCCGAAGCACCAGATGAATGGCTTCACGAGTAGGCAGCACTTTCGCATCAACCGCATCGCCTGGGATCCCTAATTGCTTATATAGCCAAGATAAACAACGTCCGCAAGAGTCTTGAACTATGACACCAACACCTATTGATCAACTATTGGCAAATACCGTCCCATCAAAATTTACTTTTATCAATCCATGTCCAAGTTTAGACCACGACACACGAGTTGGTGGCGGACCTGCTGTAGGGGCGTGCTCGACAGCCTGTGAGGCGGACAAAAAGGCTGACCCTTGTGGCTTCGCTGTTGAGACCACATCCAGGAGTGTGCTTGGTTTATCTTCCATCAGAGTTCTATTACGATTAAACCTTAAATTCCAAATAATCATCAAAAACAAATGGAAATCGCCTAAATCAAGTGCATAATGAACCTTACGAAACTATTCAGTCCAAAACCACTCAAATGACAACAAGTGACACATTTGGGCATGTTGGTCAATCAAATCATAGCACACAAATGTTATTTTCTCTTTAAAATAAATCTATATTTAAGAGATAAATATCGATGAAGTCTGTAGGAATTCAAATAACCCTACACAAACAGTTATAAAAGGGGAGTCTTTTAGGGCTCAAAAGGGACATCGAGAAGTCTTTTAGAGCTAGAGAAGCTAGAGGACATCCCAAAGTTCTCTCAATTTGAGCTCAAGAAGATTTGATGTGATCAATGTGAAATTCCTAGCATTCTTTAAGAAATCTGTCACGAGAATGTGGCGGTATCTCCGGGATTTGGCCACAACATGAATTCGGTTCTTTCCATTCCTAGACCCAGCACCCACAGTCCATATTACTCTGGTCCAAGCCCCAATCGTGATAATAGGCCAGCATATCCAGCCTACTCAGCCCAACAGCCTGGTAAGTCTTGCAGCCCAAATAATATCCCTGTTATTCACCCGAGCCCAATACCAATTTCGGGCCATAACCCACCTAGTCACACACCCCAATCTCCTATAATTCCCAGCCCAAGTGTTAGCCCAATTAATGCTTCCTCACCAAGACCTGTACTGTCCGAAACGAGCCAACCCAATTACTCATCTCCACCCATGATTGGACTTGAGATTGTTGCTAGACCTTCAACATATCAGCCTCTTCCACCGCCCACTTTGGTTGACCAATATTATCTTAATCACTTTCCTTTAATTAATTCCCATCCCCATCCGTCACCAACTCCCATATCATCCCTTCATTTCACTGATAAGGAAAGTCGGCCATTTACCCACAACTGTTCAGAAGCGTTCCAGCAAACCTTTACAAGATTTAATCCTGGAAAATTTTCACCTATCAAAATTCACCACAAACCTCGTAAATTCATCCAGGTTTCAGGCAAACGCAAAGCCCCTACTACCGATGTAATTTCTGAAGATGGGGTGAAACAAGGAGCTAAAAAGAAGACTGTGAGCGAAGGTCTAGATGACTCCATTTTTCCGGCGGCGGCTGCGATGCAGTCCCGCCAATCATTATGAAAATCTTATGCTGGAACTGCCGGGGCTTGAGGGGGCCCTGGTCAATTCGAAGTTTGGAGACTCTCCTTCGAGAGACTGATCCCCCTCTGGTTTTCCTCTCAGAAACAAAACTTGATAATATGGGTTTTGAAAGATTGAAGACTAGATTGAATCGCTTTGGAGTGGGTGTTGAAGCTAGGGGCAGGAGTGGGGGCCTTGGACTATTATGGAAAAAGGACGTGATGGTAAACTTGGTGAGCTTCTCCAAATACCATATAGATGCCAATGTTATGCTTGTCACGGATGGGGTTGACTGGCGATTTACGGGCGTGTACGGCGAACCGGTGACGCAAGACCGTGGCTTGTTCTGGAACTTGATTAGGCAATTAGGTCAGTCGCAGCAAAGGGCCTGGCTATGTTGTGGTGACTTTAATGAAATTTTATCAGAAGGTGAGAAGGAAGGGGGTCGTCCACGAGCTTTGAGTCAAATCCTTGCATTTAGGTCGGCCATTGACGAGGCTGGCCTACAGGAGCTGGTTTTCGAAGGTTTTCGGTATACTTGGTCAAATAACCATATTCATCCTTCTACTATCCGTGAAAGACTGGATTATGCCTTTGGAAATTCACGATGGCTCCAGGAGTTTCCGACATCCCGTGTTATTCACTTATCGAATTCAGCATCGGATCACTGCCCGTTACTTATCCAATTAATGCCCCCTATTAAGAGATTGAAGATAGGACGAAAATCGTGGCGGTTTGAGGCAATGTGGGTGCGTGATAGCGAATGTGGCCAGGTTATCACTGAAAACTGGCAACACGCTCGGACATCCGCTGTCCCGAATGAAGTTGAGCGCCTGCTTGCTAATTGCCGGGCGAACCTATCAAATTGGAGCAGGATAAATTTCTGTAATCCTAGGGTTGAGAGGCAGGCAGTGGAACAGAAAATCTCTAGACTCCGGGAAGGTATTATGACTGCTAAAATCAAGCTGGAGGAACATGGCCTTAGACGAAAATTGGAGGAATTAACCCTTCGAGAGGAGGTGTTCTGGAAACAGCGTGGGAAGGGGCATTGGATGCGTGAAGGTGACAAAAATACGAGTTTTTTCCATCGGAGGGCATCCTTCCAGAGGGACCGAAAAGAGATATTGGGATTACGGGATGACAATGGTAACTGGATTGAAGATCCAGACTGTATTATGAGCATTATCTCGAGCTACTTTGAGGGGGTGTTCAAGTCCAAAAACCCACTGATTCGGGAGATCGATGATGTGCTTGACGACTTAACGCCACGGGTGGATGACGAGATGAGACGGTTCCTTGATGCACCTTTCACCGCCAGTGAGGTAATAGCTTCTCTCAAAGACATGTTCCCCCTTAAGTCGCCCGGTCCCGACGGGTTTCCCCCATTATTTTTCCAAAAATATTGGCATGTTATTGGACCTGATATTATTGATTGTACCTTGCGTTTTTTGAATTCTGGTGCGGATATGACTTGTATTAATTATACATACATCGTGCTTATTCCTAAGATTAATAACCCTGAATTTATGACTCATTTTCGTCCGATTAGTTTATGTTCCACAGTGTATAAGATGGTCTCTAAATGTATTGCCAACCGTCTTAAACCTTTGTTGCCCAGACTCATATCCCCCATCCAGTCGGCATTCATCCCCGGCCGTTTGATATCAGATAAGGTGATTGTTGCTTTTGAAATCAATCATTTCCTAAAACTTAAAAAAAAAGGCAAACATGGCTTCATGACTCTGAAACTTGATATCAGCAAAGCCTATGACAAAGTTGAGTGGTCGTTTCTTGAGAGAGTTTTACTTAAGTTTGGTTTTTCTGTTAGGTTTGTTCATCTTATTATGTCTTGTATTTCGAGTGTATCTTTCTCGTTTCTCTTGAACGGTGGCTCCTTTGGTTTTCTGCGACCAGAGAGGGGTATCCGCCAAGGAGACCCGCTCTCTCCGTTCCTTTTCTTATTTTGTGCGGAGATCCTTTCTTTTCTTATCCAGGTGGAGGAGTTGCGCAATAACCTTACAGGGATAGCTGTGTCCAAGCAGGGACCTCGGGTCTCTCACTTATTTTTTGCAGATGATACATTAATTTGTTGCCAAGCATCTAAAGATGCAGCTGTGAGTATTAAATCAGTCTTGGATAGATATGCGGCAATTTCTGGACAGGAGATCAATATTGGCAAATCGGCTGTAGTCTTTAGCAAGAACGTAGTGGCTACGACCCGGCAGGAGATTATTGAGGTGCTGGGTATCCGTCAAGTGGAAAGTCATGGCTTGTATTTGGGTCTCCCATCGGTTGTGGGCAAATCGAAACGAACAGTGTTTGCGTCGATCAGAGAGAGGGTATGGAATAGAATCAAGGGGTGGCAAGCGAAATCCCTTTCTGCTACTGGAAAAGAAGTGCTTATTAAGTCGGTCCTCCAATCCATCCCAACTTATGCTATGATGTGCTTTAAATTACCGGATACATTTATTGTGGAGCTTGAGCGTCTTATCCGAGCATTTTGGTGGAATAGTGTGGATAATCGAAAAATTCACTGGTCTGCATGGTCTACTCTTTGTGCCAGTAAACAGGATGGAGGGATGGGTTTTCGGGAGTTGAGAGCTTTCAATTTGGCGCTCTTGGAAAAACAAGCTTGGCGATTAGTTCATGATCCGGGCTGCTTGATGAGTCAAGTGCTACAAGGTAAGTACTTCCCAAATGGAGATTTCTTTAAAGCTAAACTTGGTTCCCGTCCATCTTTTACATGGCGGAGTATTTTTGGGTCTCGAGATTTGCTTTCCGCAGGTGTCCGCTGGAGAGTGGGAACGGGGAACAATATTCATATATGGGAAGATAAATGGCTGCTGCGACCATCAATATTTCGCCCTTTCTCCCCCCGGGAACCAACTGGTTTGATCACTCGAGTTTCGCAGCTTCTTGAACCCAATTCGCGGGAATGGAATGAAGATCTCATCAAGCAACTATTCTGGGAGGAGGATGTCCAAGCCATCCTTAGTATTCCTATCAGTCGTCACTATCATGAAGATGTGCGAGTGTGGCATGGTACGAAGACAGGCGTATTCTCGGTACGAAGTGCTTACTATATTGCTACTACTCAACTCTCCCAAGTGGCCAGTTCAAGTTCGGAGTCCCCTCACTCTCGCGAGTGGTCACTAATTTGGAAGGCGTTCGTTCCGCCAAAAATCAAGGTATTTGCGTGGCGTGTTGCACGTGACAGCCTCCCCACATCCGGGAATCTACGTAAACGTGGCTGTGGGGAGATTGCAATGTGCCCCTTCTGTGGGGATCGCAATGAGACCATTGAGCATGCCCTTGTTTCATGTGTGTTCGCTACACAAGTGTGGGGATGCTCACATTTTGCAATCTCTAAAATTCTATCATGGGGCAGTGATGGGTTTGATTGGATTAAACGGGTACACTCATTTTGTGATCGTCATGAGTTTGGACGGTTTCTCACTTTGATTTGGTGCATTTGGTGGGGGAGAAATAAAAAGACTTTGGAAGGGGATTGCCTGAATCCCCTTGAACTTGCTCAGTTTGGCAATTCTTATTTTGAAGCTTTTTGTAAATCCAATCAAGAGGAGATAGTGGATATTCCTGAGCAGCAACAACAAGTTTGGAGTAGACCTCGATGTGGAAGGATCAAACTAAACTTTGATGGCGCCCTGTTTGGGATGGAGAAAGAGGCTGGGATTGGGGTAGTAGCACGCAATGGGGAGGGTCAATGTGTTGGATGGCTTTCTACTAGATTTCGAGGAGTGATTGATGCAGAACATATAGAGGTTTTGGCGGCTCTTGAGGCTACTAAGCTGGCGCATCGACGGGGGTGGAGGGATGTTTGCATTGAGGGCGACTGTTTGAGCATTATCAAGCGGCTTAATCAGAATGGTCCGGACTGGTCTACAGTCGGTAATATTATTAGTGATATCTTATCTTTTAGGTGTTGCTTCAGCTCTATTGGTTTTTCTTTTATTCGCCGTTCAGGCAATAGATTGGCTCATGCCTTAGCAAGGAACGCATCTTCTCGCCTTGAGGGAGATATGAATATTCCTGCACACTATTGTGATATCTTAAACTCTGATTTGATTCTTTAATAGAGTGTTCCTTTCGAAAAAAAAAAAATTCATGGTGATCAAGGCAATATTCAAAGCATTCTCAATAAAGACTATTCAAATAAGACGTTTGATCTGCAATCAGTCTATTAAACCATTAAATCAGCATTTGTCCCCAGATCAAATTTAGATCAAATCCATGGGAAATAATACAATAAAGATAACATAATAAGTTCCTCAATTCTTAATCATTCTTTTCATTACTCGGGAAAAAATATCATTTCAGAATTACTTAAGTATTAATATATTATTTGATCAATAACTAACCATTAATAAATTCATATAAATATATTTTGAATATGCAATATATATACACACATAAGCACATTACCACACCCATATCATGTAAATATATATTACTATTTGTAATGCACACACACATACACAAATATACATATATATATATGCACACAGTTACATTGTTTTAAGCAACTGAGCAATATGTCGTATATGTAGAAAATTGCAATAAAAAAACAAAAAATATTGAAAAAAGAAAACCATTGCTTCACACTGAGCCAACCGATATCAATTCAACCGGTTATTGGTCGGTCCTCACCAGTTGCCTCTAGTTCAATTGGACATTGATTTTTGGGAGTAACTCAAACCAAATTAGCAACTAGTTATTGGTTGGATTGGTCCAACTGACCAGTCTAGTTGCTTTGATTGGTTATGTTTTCATTTTTTGTTTTCTCATTTTCAACCACTTTTTCTAGTGAAAATACGATTGTCTATCTAATTTCCAACAAAAACACTATTTATTTTCATTCTCATAATAGGACCAATGATAAATTAAATAATATATCTATCTTACTATTATCTAATTGATTTAACATAAAGATTTTCACTTTAACATTTAAATATTACTTTCAACCTATTATGGAATCCACAATTTTCATAATCATAATTAAATATTATCTTCTATCTAATCATGGGGCCCACAAATTCTCACTATTTTATTTAAATATTATTTTTAATCAAAAATTCAACTTTTCGCAACTTCTCATCCAATTATATTTTTATTTTCATGCAAATACCAATACAAAATACAAAAAAAACATCTTTTTCAATGAAAACACAACCAATCGAGACTAAGATTTTTGTCCTTTATTTAAGTTTTGCTTAAAAAAAAAAAAGAAAGAAAAGGAAGTAAAGAGGCAGTTAAATGGCGTTGACTTGCAGCCATTTGTCAAACTCTCAAGTTTGCATGACTTAGATAATTTTTTTTTTCTCTTTTGGTAAGTAATTCTTCAATCAATGGTGCAGTCATATTTAAAGAATACTAAAACTCTTTCTAATGAAAGAATCAAAAGAAAATATTGCATCTACATAAACCATTGAGAACACATCTACATACACGCTGTTGCATTCCGATTTTAGTTTGTTTTCAACTTTCTAAAGAAAGGTCAAAGTTTTCCTTTTTCTCTTCTTTTTTTCCATTTCCTTACTGCCACGAGGATTTATTTCCATTTTCCATTTTCCATTTTCAACTGTCACGGTTCCTAGTTCCAAATATATAAAACCTAATAGAAACTTTCTTATTCCCTTGTGAATGAACATCAAAAAATATTTTGTATTAAGGAAAATTCTTGTCCAAACTCAGATTAAACACACCCAATCAATCGTGTGGCAAGTGCCAATACATTTGCCATTTGATTAGCCACTTTCTATAAACTGTATACCAATTACATGACAAGTGTAAAACACTTACCATGTGATTAGTCCCGGTGTGGTTGAACCCATTGTGGGTAAAAATTTCCCCTTTGAGTAGTGATTTGAAATGTTCATTTTGATATTCAAACTGATACTTTAATGTAAGAGCAAATTTTTGGGGTTCAATAGTGTGAAACATTTTGTAGCTACTAAGTAGAATATATAGAACAAAAAACAACAACTACGGAATGAGTTTGAGCTATATAATGCATCGGCGTGCCAGTATATAAAGAGCACAAAATGTAAGATTTTACAATGAAATGCCGAATGCATCTTTATTTGACTTTCGATCAGAGCGACTGAACTGAAATAAGCAAACACTACCCCTAAGTTTCCAACTACCTATAACTTAATGTAAGACTTAAAATTTTAGTGTACAAAAGGTCCAAAAAAGAAAGGGATTGCATTGAAAGACGATACTATTTACTAGTCTTTCTTAACTATACAACCAACTTGGACTTCTTGAATTTACATAATACTCACATATTTATACCTTATAATTTAGCGGTGATAAGTGAACTAGCTTGTTCTTAATAACTACTTTAAGATGAATATTATGAATAGGTACATAAGTCAGCGATATCCACACATATGTGCACATTTATAGTTCTAAAATAACTTTAACTAAATATATGCATATAAAAGAATAATTATAGTCTTTCATATATGTATGTGTATGTATAAGCATATAGGCAATTATTATGTTACTATGGAAATTATATCATCAGTCATGGTTCGTAGGTGACTAACATTAGTCATCCCTAATCTTAGCCATTAGATATGGTAAATAAAATCTAAGCTATCCATATATATGGGGTAATTGCCATATTGGACCCTTCAAACGTACTTGATTAGCACAATGCACCCTGAAATTTAAATTTTAGCATTTTACACTCTTCAAAATACATTAGTTTCACACTTTGCACCCTTCACCCATTCCATTAAAAATTTCCACCGAAAATAATATTTTTGGCCAAATAAAAAAGGATAAACTTGTTATTTATTATGCTATATAAAAAAAATAACACTAAGCAATTTACTAATAGAATGAGAAAACTAGTAAAGTCCATTATTACAAAAAAGCTAATCAGACTAAATAAATATTAATAAGCTATTAAACAAAAACAATAATATTAATAACTTTTAATCAAGTTCTTTTTCAACAGTCACAAAACAATCTCAATTCACAATGAAACGCATGAGTAGGTTAAATAAAGCGCAGAAAGATGAGACAAAGATCTACGGGAAACAAGTTCTATAAAAGCAGATGCATGCATCTTTTCCTATTCTACTTCTTGATTTCGTATGACTTTTTCGAGTTTATAGTTTAGGGATAATTACATCTACTACCACTCGAAAGATTGGAAACTACAATTGGTCCCCCAAAAATTTTCAATATTACAACCACATTCCCTAAGGAATTTGAAAATTACCAAAACCCCCCTCGTCAGCCGGTTCCCGGTCATTTTTTAAAAAAGTTCTGGTTTTACCCCTGCTTTATTAATTATTAAAATTAAATTAAAAAAACCTAAAAAAATGTTAAGGAATAATTACATATACTACCCCTCAAAAGATTGAAAACCACAATTGGTCCCCCAAAAATTTTCAATATTACAACCACATTCCCTAAGAAATTTGAAAATTACCAAAACCCCCCCTCGTCAGCCAGGGGTTTAATTTGATATCTCACTTTCCTAAAGTAGATAAAATTTGTGCTAGCAAATACACGGCAAGTAAAATAAGATTCCATAACCAAAAAAAAAAGTAAAATAATTAAGATTCAAAGCTATAAGTTTATAAACAATGCCGCCATGCTCAATTTCACCACGTGCAAAGTTTGTTGGAATTGAGCTTCTTGGTGCAATGTTTGTGGGCATTGAACTTGTTGCTTATTGCTCAAATTGCCTATTTCGACCTTCCATGTCTTCATTCTCTTCTTCGATCGAGTAAGAAAGGCACCAATGTGAGAACCCGTGTATTGAGCACCAATAAAACAATTGTTGGCATTTCTCGTCGTCTCTGCAATCTTGATAGTTGTTTTTCTACCACAATTTGATTGCTTGCAATTTTCTTTCCTATACTTTAAACCCAAAACACTAGAGGAACCACTAGAAGAAGCCATTTCACATATGTAGTAAAGATGTGGTGAAAAAATACAATTTAGCAACACATATATATAGAGAGAGAGCGAGAAGTGAGTAACAATCAAAATGAAGAAAGAGCAACGACTATTTTCAAATGCCAATGGCTAGTCTTTCTAAGTCCAGAAAATTTGAACCAAAAATTACAATTATCCCCCTTATTAAAATCAATGTTACAAAAAACACCCTATATATATAATTTAATTACAAAGGGTAAATTTGGATTTTCATTCATATTTTGGCTGACGTCATCCAAAAATGACCGGGAACCGGCTGACGAGGGGGGGTTTGGTAATTTTCAAATTTCTTAGGGAATGTGGTTGTAATATTGAAAATTTTGGGGGACCAATTGTAGTTTCCAATCTTCCGAGGGGTAGTAGATGTAATTGATAAATTCAAACAATATATTAATAGTTGATAAAAACTTATAACACTAATGATAAATTATTTTAAAAATCTATCTAGAATATCAATATTTGTTTTTTAAATAACAAATTAAAATTTTAAATTTTGAATATTATTATTAAGTAAATTATTCGTGCTATCTATAAATTTATTATATAATGATTGATCTGTGTTGATATTGAGTAATATATTTTTAAAAGTGGTGCAAATATATAAAATATGTCCAGAAGAGTGCAATAAGCAGCAGTTGTTAAAAAAATATGTTTTGATTATTAGTGGAGGGTATACTAATATCAAACACCAATAATAATAATAATAATAATAATAATATTGTTTAACAAAATATATGTCAATATGGTGGGATATATTCAAATGTATATTCTACACAGCAAGTGTAACCAAATATGTAATTCAATTATTGGTCTCACTAATTATGATTATAATAATATATAATGAATAATAGTAGTAGTCATAATAACTATATATTAGCAATATAGAATTTAATGTGAGATAACTGTAAAATAAAAACAATTATAATATTAATAATTATATGTGAATAAATAATAATAATTTACAAGCATTTATGTATGGGTGTAATTAATATAGATCTAAATGACGTAGCACAACAATTATATATGGAAGAGTATGTACTCCTTAGAGAAGGTAAACAATTATAAAACCCATGTATTAATTTGAATAATTATGACCACAATTATATTTGTGATCAAATATAAAGTTAATTGTAATAAATAATACGGTGATAATAATATCAACGATTAGATGGCACACATTCTTAATTTGATGAACAATACTCACATTCTTGATATAAAATATTTAGTAATTGTATTATACACTCTTCGTATAATAATTGACGATGAAATATAAAATACTTTAACAAAAATAATTGACTTATTTGAAAATAAACAAAATAAATGTGAAAAGAGGTCAATGTTACTAGTTTGTTTGCTTTTAATTTTGTCCTAGAATTTTTATTTTGTTTGTACATCTATGAATTCATATAAACAAATTTATACTACCATGTCGACTTTTGTAATTGTATCTTGGAGAAGATATATATACTCTGATTGAACATCGAAATAATAATAATAATAATAATAATAATAATAATAATAATAATAATAGAATGATTAGCTACATTAATTTATGAGAACAATTAAAAGAAATAATAGTAATAATATTTGTTGTTATTGAAATAAAATATCATGTAATTTCTTTTAAATTAAAGTTTTAGCATTATTTAAATAGTAATAGAAACTATTTACCTTAAGAACTCTTAATAATTAAGGGAGATTTTTTATATTTGGTAAGGTTAATAATTAAGGGATCCTCTAATCTCTTTAGAATCTAACAATAGCCATTCTCTTCAAGATTAAACAAGAATTAGAGAGAGAAATTTGATTAGAATTGATTTTGTAGAGAGAAAAAAATAATTTATTTACCTGCAGAAGCTGATCAGTGTGAGATTTAATTAACTGGTAACTTATTTAAAAAAATTAAAATTAGTACACGTGGCATTATTTCAAGGCATGACTAACCTTAGTCACCTACGAAGCCGACCATTGGTAGAATTGCCCATGTTAATATACTTAAACATGTATAGGCAAAACATGTACATATGCATTTTCACAAGATAACTAAAGTATAAACATGTGTATATATAGACATGAATTAACTACTTAAGGTGAAAGGAACTTGAATTTAAAACACATAAGAAGTCTAGGTTTAAGACGTACCTTCTAACGTCGTATTTATGCTCTAGGCTATATGTGTATAAATATGTGTATATCGTGTGTGTACAGTTGTATATGTGTGTTGTATGTAGTGTGTGTACCGTGTGAGTTTTGAGTGTTGTGACCGTGTGTGTGTGTTGTGTGTGTTATGGTTTCCAAATGTGAGAGAGGCCCCCTATTTATAGGAGTTTGCTTAATATACAACCATTATTTCATTAACAAATCTTTAGTCATTTTTATGGCTAATGTTGTGGCAAAATGTTATGTTATTTAAGTATACCAATTAAATGTAGATAAGGGCTTAGGTGTTAAAAATTTTATCTTTCCGTATGTAGTGTGTTTTTGTTGCTAAATCACGGCTATTGATTTTCATTTAAGGACTAATGGCAAGATTATAGCTCTTGAATTAAGACAGGGACTTGTAGGTAACATCAAAGGTGTTATGATGAAATAATCCTAGTAAGTGCACAAGTGTTATTCAGATTTTCTAGTAACGTGCACAAGTGTCCCCTACTTCAAAATGATGATCACAAGTGTCCTACAAGTGTCTTGCATTTCTTAAAGATTACCTTATCTTGAAAATAATAGGTGCAAGTGTCTAATGGCGTGTCTTGATAATGAAAATTACAATTCTCCTACAACTTATAAGATGAACAAGTGTGTCATATAATATCTTGTTAATGAAAATGAAATGTGCCCTAAATCTTATCTAACATATAATATGAACAAGTGTCCTAAAACATGTAGCAAATAAAACAATCCTACTATTTTATATTTACAATTTTCAAATATATATATATATATATATATTCTCTATGTAATTTCGGTTACTACATATATATATACACTACAGGTTCGTTTAGTTACAGTAATTATGTAGTTGTGGGTAGTGTTGAGATTGTAGATTATCAAAGATTACCATAGATTATAATGCTTGTTCAGCTGGCTATTTTGCTATGATCTTGGTTACATATTGGGTTTTAGGATGCCTGTGCGGTTGGCAACATGTGGTCAACAAATTGAGATTAGGTGATGAAATTACCTAAATGTCCTTTTTCTGGAAATTCACAAAAAATGGATTGTGTATTCCTAACCCAGTATCTCGTGTTTATGGCTGACAATTAAAAAAGTGGTGATTTTAGCCAAAAAGTGGGATAACTCAATACGCACCCCCCAAATGTACTAGGATCAACGTTTGTGCAGGCAAGGGTTCCCAATTTAGGGCTCCTGTTGGGTTGAGAGTAAGTGATCGGCAAGTGGGAGGTATGCATAATATTTGAAGCGCTTGGGGGTTGTTTGGATAGCATCGTGAGAGAGGGGTTTTGTTTTCAGGTATGGTTTGAAACAATTTTATTAGGTTCGCCTAATTGAGGCCCTTAGTTATCTGATTTTCTTATGATCCCATTGTTGAATCGAATGTTCTTTTGGTGCAACTTTTTTGTTCTTGTTCTTCTTATTTTCCTGTTCCCCAAAACGGTGTGGTTCTTGAATATATATATATATATATATATAACAGAACGGGTTGAAGGGCCCTTATTTACTTTGGATTGTTAGCGTTTGGAGATATTGGTACTTCTAGAATTTAATTTTCGCTTACAACAAATTTGTTGTTTTTCTTCTCATATACGGTTCCTTGCTATCGAATAATCCTTAAACCCTTTGTCCTGGCGGTTTCCTCAACACCAGGTCCCCCAAAAAAATGTCTCCTCCATGCAATCAAGGTGTGCCAGCCGCCTATCACCCTTGTGTTTAATCGAATGACAAAATTACCCCAAAAAAGTTTGCTAATTTTCTCATGTTTGATTTCAAAAAGGCTAAGCTCATTTCGCACGAGGTGTGTGGTGCTTGAATGCATGTGAACCTTTGGCTGTGAAATTTAATCACGACTTCGGTTGATCTTTAGTAGCAGATTTGCAATGATTAAAGTAATGTTGCTGTAAAATGTGTACCTCATGCCTCGAATGCTTTTGAAACTGAGCAGTGATGAGTAATAGTAATTGCGCTACAAGTGGTCCGTCTCGATTGAAAACCACCAGAATTATAGATTTTGGACAGACATTAGTAAGGTGTTACTGAAACACACAACATGGGCCAGTTATTACAAGAATGTGAAGATAACAAAAGTAACCAGTTTACGGTCATTTTCACCATTATCCGGATTGCGAGAATAAGAGTAACATGTGCCCTTAACCCCATTTTTGTCCCGATTTTTTCTTGTTATGAACTAGGTCTTACTGTAGTAGCCGAATGTGTTTCTGATGGAGAAGCGCTGCATTCTCGTCTTTGTAAATTATAAGACAACAGTTGCTTTTGACTCCCCTAAGTGAAATTCGTTTTGCTGATTTGGGTAATTGTATTTTGTATCATGTAGCATAATTTACATTCTGCACGACCTACTGGAGTAGGAATAATGTCAAAAAATGATGGTTAAAGCGGACTTCTCCTCTTATCCTATACTACTGGGCAGTGCATTATTTCCCGCAACGATTCCTCATGTATTTCGCCATGTTAATTATTTTCATTTAATTCGTGGTGCTGTGATGCAAAATGTATGCATGCTTGTAATTGAGTACAGTTACTGGTCTGACTTGAAAAAAGTAATAAATGGTTTTTCTACATGCTTGTTTACGAATTTGCTGACAAATACTGAATTAATGACAAATCGTGTAGCAATATGGCAGAAATCGGGGAAATCACCAAAAGCAACCCTCATTAACCGCTATGAAACTAGTAAATTTGGGAATGGCACTACACGAGGAGAACAAGTAAAAAACAATACAACTCAAAGCCAGACTGAACCTAGAATAGATTTAGTTAAATTGGGAATGACACTACACGTCAGGAACAAGTAAAAAGCAATACGCATAACGAAAGACTGGCCCTAGAATAGATGCGTGGCATAGAGGGATACTCTTGCAGTGAGCATGTTAAAGTTTGTGTTTCCACATCAACACAAAGCCGGTAGAGTATCACGCATTTGGGGAAAAAAAAGGACGCCGATTAGGACAATAGAGGTAAAAAAACTAAGATTTTTACGATAAAATTCCCACCCTATTAGCATCGATTACGAAACTGTTTATTTGTAGATGCTGAGAAAAGTTCCAACACTATTCCCCATTTGGTGTCGTTGATGTAAATGCTTGGGAATTGAAAGGATCCGCCCCTTCGTCTTCATTATCGTCAGTGTCAATCAAGTTAGGGGCCACCGCATTAACGGGTGGGAACGGACCATAGTCATAGACTCGTGCTTGTTGTTTGTGGTTGTCGCCTTCCCCGCCAAAATGCTTGTGTCCAGTTAATTCTTGACTGCCTTGACCTATTCCATCGTAAATAGGGTCCAAGCGATTCCAAAGTGTTGTTCCTAGCGAGTGGTTCAAGCATCCGGCACTTGTTGAGCCACTTCTTATAGCTCCATTGTCAGGATTTGGCATTTCGTAGCAGTGATTGGAAATGGTAATGATCTCCAGGTAGTCAGCGAGATCAGAAACCTTTGGCGGCCCAAAAATTTTCTGGAGGTTCATGCATTCCGGTTCATCGACGATCATATAAGCTTCAGCAATCCTGTGCCGCTGCAGAAGAATAATGTGAAAAATAGTTAGTGTTTTGTATGATTGATACGGAAACACTAATTACTTCGTGAGAAGATTTCGAAGCTCATGTAACAACCAGTTTTATTTGTGTAATTATTTTACGCAAATGAGTTTAATTTGAAAGGCTACCATGCAGATGAGGTCCCACAATGGTGCCATCGTACGAATAATATCCTCCGTGGATCATAACGGACTCCCTCCACGTTAATGGCAAAGCTATAGGCCTTGCGGCACTTCTCTAGTCGACGGAACTAGAAAATTGCTTCTTGCAACGTGAAGCTTACCTGAAAACACCGATTGACTACCTCTATGGATGCCCCGATAATGTCTGTCTCTGTTGCACGTATCGGCTGGTGTCGTCTGTCACTAAACTTACAGAGTTGTCTAATGAATTTGTGGTCTACGAGCCTGTTCCACATGATGGACCCTTCGTAAAGGACCTCATTTTGAGGCCTTGGATTACAAGGAGCCATTCGTTATGGGAGCACAGGTTGGCTGGGCCTTTGCGTGGGTTTGTGTTTGAATGTATGATAAGTGTAGGTAAAGTAGTACCTAAGCTAGTTGTTATGTAATGGCAAACAAGGGTGACACCATTTGTATTTATAGAGTGACATGTAATTTGAGTGCCCCGATTAATTAACTACTAGTAATTAATCTATCTAGCATCAAGTAATGTTTTCCCACGTTAAATGATTTCGAGCTTACTAATTAATTACAAAGTGACATAAAACATGATTGTTGCACTCCATTCCCATGAGATAATGGGGGAATTCTGATGAAGTACTTGAAAGTAATGCCTATAACTCAAGATGATTTTGCATATCTATTATCCAACCAATGAAAGTAAGTCTCAAAGTACCTACCACTTTGATTAGGGAGCAGCATACATGCCTATGTATGAGAATATGTTCCCTGACAAATAATTTATTGGTTTACAAATAATTTGAATGTGTCGGTCTACAAACAACACAATATTATAGTTGTCTGATTTAAAAAATCATTGATAAGCCAATACACTCGCTTCCCATGTACTCCTATAATGCTAGGTGGCTATAAGGGAATATATTCCCTGTACCCCTTGAACATCGCTCCAATGTTCATTTTTTGAATTCGCTGCGCATATCTATGGCTTTGTTTAATTTTTTTAACCCACGGAAGAAAACAAACCATGTCGGGTGGCAGAGTACTTGGCTTGTTCAAATCACTGATTAGGTAAGGTAAATGCAGCTTGATTGCTCCAACTCTGGATTGGAAAAAATGACCAATACCTTGTCATTACCATTAATTCAAATGGGGCAGTATAACAATACCCAAACTAAGTGACTCCTTCCTTGTATTTATGAATGCATCTTTTGAAAATTTATTTACACGTAAGTTGGCCGGGGTGCGTTATGTTAGTAAACATGAAACGGAACTATATGCAAGGCTCACTCCTATTTAAGTGAAGCCATTGTCACATATAAAGGCCACCAGCTAAAGACTTGTCAATGTCAAGTGAAAATCAATCCGAGTGTGTATTGTATCCACGCGTTGAAGTAGGTCTTTAATGGCAGGAGGTGACGAAAATATACAATCCAGGTTGTTCTGGAATTCAAAATGGACAAAGGACATGAAGACAATATTCCTCGACGTGTTAGCGGACGAAGTTATCGATGGAAGCTACGAAACTGGCCACCCAACTCTGGCAGTCATTCGACATGAAATCACGTAATTCTTAATAAGTTGGCCCACACCGACAATGATTAAACTGAAAAATTTGAGACCCATCAATATCTTTACTGACGGATCAAACTATCAAGAACCCACCACCATGAGAACCCATTCCCGTGAAACCACTTAGCTAGTCCCGTGAAAATGTGCCCTAAAAAAAAAAATAGACAGCTCAATTTTGTAGCGCATGCAATGAAAGATACTTTGCAGTATTTAGGGGGCTGTGTATTGTCATCAATCCATTGCTCGACGATTTGCAGCTAAGCGTGACACCCCTCAGGTCCTTTTTTTGTTTAGGTTGGTCAAAGGTTGTTCTAGTTGGAAAGAAATAGTAGATAAATGACCTAATTTTTCAGTCCTATTCTGGATCATGAATCTATACCGTGTGGTGAATGCCCTCTGAACGTGTCACTTCATTTAGTCCAGGGGGACACCTTTGTGGAAGGCCAACAAAGCCTAATACCAAGTCACGATTCCTAGCCCGTACCATGATGGGCAATTCTTTAGGCTGGATTCTTTCAGAATCTTGCAGATAAGACCTATGCATACACTTAAAGAGAAATTATTAGTTTTAGTAGTCCACAAATGAAGACCCACTAGCATCACTGATAGTCAAAGCACATTATATTAGGTTTTTTTGCATCTTTTGTATTCCCGATTCATGTTCCACAAAATCCCATAGACAATATGCCGACTTTCAATGTGGAGGAAAAGGCTAGGCTTGTGACCCATGAACGCATATTTTACCACTAAAAGTGGACTTCTGAACAAGATGTGTATTTGGTTTAGGCCCTTGCATATTGAGCCGATGAGGTCATATGTATAGGTATAAGCCCACGTGAGGTAATACTAAGAGAAGTTGCTTCTGAAATAAATGAACGATTCCATGTAGATCTTCCCGTGTCAATGTACATTTTTCAAATTAAGATGCTACGGGATAGGTACAAACTCTTCAATCTCCTATTGACTGGCTCTGGGATGAGGATAGACCATGTGCACAATAAGGTGATCGTTTCGGACACCATCTGGGAACAAATCTACAAGGTGTATGATTCTAACCCATGTACGAAATGCATTAGGCACTAGTTTAATACTACTTTTTGGTAAAAGCACCACATTGTTTGGGTTCGAAATCTATACACCGAGAAAAATGTATTACCAATACCCGTCAAATTTATAATTTGGAAAAACTTTTTACTTTTGTCTTTTTTTCTATAAAAGGTATTCTAATATCATTTTGATCTACTAGCACAAGCCAGAGCCTCAATGGGAGCTACTTCAGCTTATTTTTGAGAAAGAGTATTAATCTGTATCAATTCAGGAAGTTGTCCAGCTAAGTACTGCCCGTTGTTGGTAGACCCCTATTCCGGAAAGCAGTTCTTTCAGACATGGTTGTAATAAGGGGTTTTCGTGTGTCAGACTCTCATCGTTTAATAAGTTCGTGGATTTCTATTAACAATATGTTAGTGTGGTGTTGAAATTGTAGTTCCTTTTAATTTGTTTGTCTAGTTGTTCCTTTTCTGCAAGTACTTCGCTACATATTGTTGCACCGAGTTCAATTTTTTTGTTGTGTGGTTATACTGCTTCGTATGTGTCAAGATTGCTTTGAAGGGCTATTTTGAAAGTTCCAATCTTTAATTCTTTCAGACTTCCGCATGCCTAGAGAAAGCATGTGCATATAAATTGGAATGCACATGGATACGAGTAGGTAACTACTACTAATTGTCACAATTGAATTAAAAAACGTGTTAGCAATTCGTTGTGCACACAGAATTTGAAAAAGTATCAACTACATGTCACCAGAACTTCGTAACATTACGACCAAAACATAGAGCTTATCAATGCATAAAACAAAGGTATTTGTGGTCTTATGCCATTACAAAAGGAAAAACAACTCATGCCATAGACTTAAACTGTTTCCCAATAATTTGTGACCGTGCATAGCAGCAAAGCTGTCTTCTTTTTGAAATTGCCAGAAAGTACTATCTGCACATATCAAATTCGCGTAGCTTCCGGCATACCAGAGAAGGCCAACAGTTCACCCTCGTTGTTGACAAAATAGTGGCACATGAAGAGCTGCTGGTCTATAGTCAAGTGTGGAATTCGGGCCACTGCTTGGTAAACGTCCTCTTTGATTTCGTTTTCTTTGGCTAGCTATTTTTGAGACTCATCCCCAACTCTTTGCCATTTTCCAGCTACTGTAGACCATACATCCCCAACGCAGTCAATCCACTTGTCCACTAAGCCATCGAAATTGAGAGGCTCGGCCTTTCTCTTTCTTTTACGTGTGGCTGGGTCAACACTAAGAGATCTGCCTTCAGTTTTCTCGACAGGTATGGATGAAGTAGCAACGAACTCCTCATAATTACATGCATATGCCCCAGTGGGTGCAGTGTACGATCGGTGACCTTCCACGTCCTGACACTGTTCAACTTCCTTCTCGATGTGCAAATTTGTGCTAAGGAATTTATTAATAGTGTCACCAAAATCAATTTGTTCCTCATCGTTTGCACGAGTATTACCAAAAATCTTCAACCATCGTTCGTAGGAAGGTTGATCCTTCCCCCATATCAACTTCACATCAGGGTTCACCTACATTAGATGAGATTTAATGGGTAAAAATTTGACGATACCATCTTAGAAAAAAATATGAATTGTTATCTCAGATTTAATTGACAAGATAAGCAAGTATCCACTCATGAAAAGATTAGACCGAGAGATGAGGTGATGCATTTCGACTACGGTATTTATTGTCATGCACATAGCCAACGTAACGACAAATTTGTTAAGAAGAAGGTAGCTTCTTACTGCCACGTACGAGTCCCATGCCTGGTCCTCAGCCACTATCATATGCGATTGAGGATGCCAGTATGTGCCTGCACCACCCGAAGATTTGAGTATCCTCTGGCACGCACCTAGTTGTTTCTTCCAAACCGATAACTTTGATTTATTATGTTTTTTGTTTAGTCCACACTCTGGTAGTTTTTGTTGTATGAGTTGTTGCAAACGTCCCATGTACCCCCATTTAAAGCAACCCTCATTCCACCACCCTTGGCCTTGAATGTCTTCAAGTGCATCTAACAATACTTCATCTTCTGTTCTGGACCAGAATCGTCGTGACGTCGGAGCGAACTTGCATTTATTCTTGGATGCCTGGCCCGATGATCCACCGCACTCCATTTCCCTACAACGACAGATACAACGGTAGAGGTTAGACATTAACAGTAGTTTCTAGCAGCGCTCTAATCAGTTATTCAACATATTAAGACTTAATGTTTCTCCCAATCGACAATCACATTACTGACTAAAAACACAACATGATCGTTGATTCCTTATGATGACAGGCTAGCAAGTACCACAATTTTAAAAAAAACGACAAAAACAAACCACGTGTGTTTAAATTACAGCAAAGACAAAACCCCTTACACACATACACGAACCCAAAAGCAAAAGATAATAAAAGTTTCAGGTGAGTGATTCACATAATGGATAACAGCCATAACCGTCCACACAATATGGGATTTCATTAATAAAAGACTATTACAGGTGAGTTAATTATCCATTGGACTATCTGGAGCAGGTCGGGTTCAAGAAAGCAAACGACTCTAGTAATAGTATAATTATTGGTAGGTGTGGGGAAACGATATCTGCCATAACGAAAACAAAAAGCTTATTCATTGTTAATTGGATAACCACTCCAGGTACATATGTTGGGCCAAGTTGTCACGGAATTCACTCCAAGCGAGGGTGGTCTCAATTGTGTTGATGTTATCACCGACATCTTCATCGGGGTTCAACTCCTCATCGGAGAGGTTTTCCTCTGCAGGGTCGATGTCCATCTCAATCCTGATGAAGTTATGTAGCAGGGCGCATGCTAGGATTATCAAATTTTGGGTCTTGATGGAGTAGAAAGTCGGACTCCGTAACACTGCCCAACGTTTCTTTAGTAATGCAAAAGACCGTTCAATTACGTTCCTCGCACGCTATGCCTAAGATTAAACAATTCTTGAGGATTTTGTGGAGTGTTAGAACTATTATGCCACTCCGTAAGGTTGTAACGTGTGCCCCTGTAAGGTGTAACGAAGTCGTCGGCGTTTGTATAGCCACAATCACACAGATAGTAGTTCCCTACGAAAATAGGACATCGACATAGTAGTTAAAGAGTAATTTAAAAAAAAAAGACGGCAAATACTTAATCCACACAAAAAAAAAATAATTGTGAATCACATACCCACGAGTCACATGAATCTGATTCTTCATTTTAGCATAAGTAAAATAGAATTACATTAGAACAATTGGGCGATTTGCAACTTACTAATAAAAGCCTTCATACTAGTAACCCCCCGTCCACACCAGCTATGTTATTCCAACAATTTGGGTGAAATATGCATGCAAAACATTTTTATGTGGCAGCATATATGATCAACGGATATACACTTTGTGTCCCTCGACCATTGTTACGGTTCTCTTTATCGTTATATGTAGCAATAAGAATCCTTAAATCTTCAGGCAAATCCTCTAGTGTTTTTAGAATTGTTAGTCTATGTTTATAATTATTTTTCCTTTTAAATTGATTCGTTATGATATCAAAATCTTTACCTATTTTAAAAAAATGTTCAAATAATCATGCTTAATAATGAAGTACTCTAAAACCATGAATTTTCATAAATCAAGTAGAAAAATCTTAATATCTAAATCTTTTAAAAATATATTGCCTCCTTTAGTTCTTAAATTCTTTAATCCTCCTCGGGACTCGTCTTCTTTCACCTTGACAAGCCTGACTGGTGTTTGCCCAAACGCCTTCCTGGCTTCACTGGACTTACGATTCCAAATGGCTACTGTCTCAAACGGTGCAATCACTACGACCTTCTTAGGATTTGAGAATTTACGATAATAAGGAGAAATATAAGGTTAAAAGATTCTTATATTAAAATCTCAGACACTCGAATCTATGAAAACAAAATGGCTTTATTTCCTTCAAAAAGATTTATACAAACATTCTTTAGAAAAGGGTTTACAAAGATTTATCTAAGGCTGGTTTCTGACTTTTTCTTGCTTGGGTTTTTTAGATTCTAACTCTCTATTTTTCGATACCTTAGAAATGAAATCCTAGCACAATTTATAGAGTTACAAAAGAAC
Organism: Petrea volubilis; assembly: GCA_026212405.1. Classification (NCBI taxonomy): domain Eukaryota; kingdom Viridiplantae; phylum Streptophyta; class Magnoliopsida; order Lamiales; family Verbenaceae; genus Petrea; species Petrea volubilis. The sequence goes on from CM047870.1 coordinate 23,156,645, forward strand.
CATTCGGATTTTAAAGTTTTATTTCACACTCAATGTCCTAATCTCTATATGCTGGAAACACGTTGTTTTTCTTCCGTTATCTGCACGTGTTGTCAGCTTTATCTTTTTATCTTCACCCGTCAAAAGCTGTTTGCCACAATGCTTTAGTGGGTAATAACATCATGGCATCCGTCACTTCTTAAGCTATCGTAAGTGCTTTATCATGATGGACAACATCCAATTATTTGCAAGCCTTTTTCCTTGTAGATTCTGTGCAAAAGAATTCATGAGATAAAAATTTATTTATGAATTCTTTAGCAGTGGAGATCTTATACGTCCTCCTTTCTTTAGTAGAATCCAATTGTCAGCTTGCATGAGTGTCTCATATTGACGTACTTATATTGAATAGCTTTAATGCCTATAGCTCTTCGTTCTATAATCCAAGATTTAGTAAACTTAAACGATCGAAAATTCTTTATGCCAGTTTCAATCTTTAAGTTCGTGGTAATAACATCTATGGTGATCATGTGTTGAACTTCATGCCAGATTCGCATCTCAGGTTCTGGGGCTATAGAGTAGAATTTGAGTATGCCTTCATGTTTTTTAGCACCTTTACTAACCTGTGATTTAAATAGGTCATCAAATGCAGCTATCTTCTGAAGATCTTTACCAACATAAAGGAGATCTAGAAATCCATAGTTTGCCAGTTGAAAAACTTTATACAGATTAGCTTCAAACATGGATGTAATTCTGGGATGAGCACTACTTGTTTTAGAATAAAATAGTGGCCTGGTGTTCTCCCATTTATAAGCTTCTTCTGACACTTCCTTTAGAACCATTTCTTCTTCATTGGAACTCTTGAAGCTTTCAGATTTAGAAATTTTTACTTCAATAGCCTATGATTCTTCATGAGATTTTGAAGTCTTTCCTTTATTTTTCAACATGTAACACTACCCCCGAAATTTATGATTTAGAGTTCGTTTACTTTGATAGTTTTAGTGTTAGTTAGAACTGCTTATTTGAGCAATTAATTTAATAGTGATGATGAAATTATTGAGAAATTTATGATGTTGGTCATATAAACCCCAAGGATCCAAGTGAATAATATTTTATTTTTCAGCGAAAATTTTGATGAAAAATTCCACTGAAAAATAAAATAAATTAGTTTTTAAATTATTATTGGAATTTCCTGACGAAAATCCAAAAACAATAAATCTTTATTTTCTTGCGAAATTCTTCTGGAAAATAAAAAATTATTATTTTTTAATTTTCGACAAAATTTCATAGGAAATTCCACACGCCGAAATATGAAGTATAGAAAAGGCTTTTTGAAAAGAAAAATTGTTGAATAAATGGACAAAATTAGGCGAATATTCCCTAAAAATTTGGTAAAAAATATTAAACTTAACTTGTTAATGTGTCATTACTATAATATATATATATATACATATTTAGTAAAATATGACTACCCTAAAATAACTTTTGTTATAATCATCATGTATAAATATATATTTATATTAATCAGCATATATAGCAATTAAATTTGCGGAAACGTCCAATTCGTGTAATGAATTGGAGGAATCATTTTCAGTAGAATCTATTCAATTCGTCAATTATGCTAAATTAAAATAAATAATTTAATAATTTAACCTTAGATTTAATGAAACTAAGAATAAGTAATATCAATTAAATTAATAAATTGATAAGTTTTCAGAAACATGTAATAATTAAAAAAATATGAATAAAGATTACAATGGTACAACAGTAAAACTCTCCATTGCGTATGTTGGAGGTGTGGCTTCGAACTCCAACTCATGCCAAAAAAAGAAAAAAAAAAAGGGGCACTAAGCTACCTCATGCATGTTTGTGTGCCCTACGATAGTATAGAATTCGGGTTCGATGGTTCGATTCCGAATTGGCTCAGCGAATTATATTCAAAAAAATGAAAATAAAATAGTTGTTTTGGTGGATTAATTTAATTTAAATAATTAAAACAATAATTTTGTACAAAAAAAGGTGGCATATTTCAATTTTATTGGCTATGAAAATCTTATCATAGCAAAAATAGATAAGCTCGTAGCAAAAGCTATTTCCTACAGTCCTTGTCTGTATTAAAAGTATTTGTTATGACTGTATTAACTAAGATAGTAAATACATAGCAAAAAGCTTTATACTACGAATTCTGGTATTTTGCTACAATTTTCTTACCTTAGTAAAAAGCTATTTTTCTTGTAGTGATATATATATATATATATATTTCTTCAAATCATTAAACATTAATCATAAAATTATTTATTCGAAGCACTTGCTCTGATGCCACATTTTAATTATTTTAATACTTTGAGATTTATCATCATAAATTAACATTTATACATAAATTCTGGTTCTCGAATAAATAATTTAACAATAACACAACTGTTAGATTTCATATTTGATGCAGAAGCCATTACCGTGATGAGAGAGTTTGCAAAATAAATTGGTTTATCCCTCTTGACTAGGGATGCAAATGAGCCGAACTGAGCCTTGGCCTTTTTTAGAGGCTCGAGCTTGAGTTCGAGCCCGACGAGCTAGGAAAAACAGGCTCGAGCTCAGCTCGGCTCATTTGGTTCGAATTTGTGAGTAAATTCTAGGCTCGAACTCAAGTTTAAATATTTTCAAATATTTTATTACGTTTGAGCTGGGCTCGAGAGCTCGGGCTCGGGCTCAAGTTCGAAAATTAATATATTATTTATAATTATATACATAATTATATAAAAATAAAATAAATATTAAAAAAATAAAAGCTCTCGAGCCTACGAATAAGAATTACTTGGCTCGAGCTCGGCTCGAAACTTATACAGGCTCAACTCGAGCTCGGCTTGGTTCGAATTATTCGAATTCGAGCTTGAACCTTTGTCGAGCCGGCTCGTTAGGCTCGCGAGCTGGCTCGGTTCGTTTGCATCCCTACTCTTGACCCTTCTTTCGTTGCACAGGAATTGATCGAATTATTTTTTCTATATGTGTGTTGTATGTCTATATAACCCTAATAGGTAGAAAAATGAGCAATTTATATGTCTTTAAACCTAAGCAGCTACGTCCATCAAGTAACCAAATAACGGTTGAGATTTGTTTGACTACTAGTTAGAAATTAGGAACCAACTAAGAAACTAAATAATATTTCTACTATTTAGGATAAATTATAGCCACTAACCAGGCCATATTAATCTAACAAGTAGATGTAAGTAAAGATGCTAATGGAATTGTACTAGTGAACTTACTGGCCCCAATCCTAATGATACGAGCAGTTTACATGTTTTGCCAACTTGTACTAATTTTTTTGTAATGTATTGTACTGATTTAATGTGATTTAGAAGCGTAACATCATTTTCTAATGCAATTTTATACACCAGGAGTTAGTACCGTAATTGAAGTATTGTAAAAGAGGCATTTCATGAATCAAAATTATTAGAGTCGTGTAGTATGTATGTTCCCTCCAATTAGGTTTATATAACAATTGTATCTCATCTATTTGATAGACATAATATTCTTCCCCATTTGTTTCTCTGATAATTTATAGTAGTAATTTTGTATGAAATATAATCATTATAATTACATTGCGTGAATTCAAAACATTACACAAATATTCCTTTACAAATATAAATACTGTCAAGACAGCTAAGGATAAAATGGTTATTTAACAACTTTGATTTAAATTAACAAAATTAAGGAAGTTGATGGTAATTACAAAAAGTTTAAGAGGAGTTGATAATTGTTCTATTCCGGAATATACTTAAACCCAAGTGAAGTCAACCATTCACATGTATTGTTGATTAGTTATAATTACATCATTTAATGATTTGAATTTAAAGATATGAAATTATATGTAGGGTACAAAAAAATGTATAATGACAAAAGAGCTCCAAAGATCATATGTGAACTCAAAATAAAAAATCGAAGATGCATGACATTTGACTACCTACATATATGTAAGATCCACCGGGAAAATTTCCTACTTTGTCATATAATGTAAGAATTTTTTCAGTTATATTTCAACAGTTACGATTTTCTCAAATTGTGTCTTATATAGAGAGTAAATATTTTATCACATTATGTTCCGCGCACTAGTTTCTACCAGATATTTTACCGAAAACGCCATATGTCATCCCGGCAATGAATTATACTAATTACCACATGCAAGTCACGTAGTATTTTCATTAAAAATTTGATGGAAAATGGTGCGTAGGACATATGTGAGAAAATTGTACCTATTTCCATTAAAAATTTGATGGAAAATGGTGCGCATGACATATGTGAGAAAATTGTACTTCCTAGGACACAAGATGAGAAAATCATAATTGTTGGAACACAGTTAGAAAAAGTTGTACACTATGAAAAAAAAGTTTGCACTTTTTCCAAGATCTATCACTCAATGCATTATATCCAAGTTATAATATATATCATTGATACGACTTTCTGTTTGCATCTTTCATTCGAAAGCAAGTAAATAATATCCATATCAAGATGGGTATATAATTTTTGTTTTTTTTTTGTTTTTTTTTTTACAAAGATGGGTATATGATTGAAATAAAAAATACATGCACAATTTCCTGCAAATTTATTATACAATATCTTTTTTTCCAAATTTTAAAATTTGATCATTTATTTTGCACATAATTCATACACACGAGCAGACTATGTTGATCATATTGGCATCAGGAGGAGCTGCAGGCCTAGGTTTTGCCTTGGAGTTGAGCTACCTACCAGATGAAGTTCTTAGCAAAAATATAGTCAGTGCCACCCATACTTTGAAATGTATGTATTTAATTACTAGTGTTTATATATTAGGTTTTGTGTCCAATTATGTGTCATCTATTATTGTTCGTATAGATCCATTTTAAACTTGTTCAATGTTGCAAAAAATGTACGTGATCTTTTACATATAGATCCTAAGGTTGTTTAGAACATCTTACACTCTTTTGTGTTATTCACAATAAGGAAAATTTGTATTATTCATCCTATAACTTCGATGTTTGGCATATCTGGTCTTGTCAAAAAACTTTTTTTTTAGTAATGTCATCCTCTAACTTTAAGTTTTTGAAAATTTTGTACTCTTTAGGCCAATGGCACGCTAAATTGTCAGAATTTCTCACATGACGGTCACACGGTTATCTAAAAATAATGAGTTGGATTACTTCATCCTATGTGACAAGATATGTCTTCAGTGGTTAACTTATAAATTGTGACATGTATTTGGAAATATCTACTTGGAACTCTTCTACCTTTTTTTGTGCAAAATACACTTTGCCCTCTTGTATTATGTTATTTGTAACACTTGACCTCTTGTTCTGTCTAAAACATTACTTACCCCTTGAAATTGATTACCCTAAATTCTAGTGACAAAATTACCCTTTATTTCATTATACATATATTTTATCTTTATTATTTTTATACCAACATTTGTGTAAATAGTTATTTATAATTTTTCTCTTAGTGCAATATATTTTTAAAAAACTCAAATAACTCTCTAATTTATAAATATTCATTTCGCAAGTAAAGCATGTATCTACATACATTTTTAGTGTAAAAATAAATGGTTAATATAAAACATAAATACAGTATTTTTCAAACAACTTTATATTAATTAGTTGTGTATAATTGATTGATGGAGTATTTTGCTATCAATATTTTGAAAATAAAGCACTTTAGCCAATTTCACTTAATTGGTTAATATTAATTATTTATAAGATTTAATTATATTATATTATATTTTAATTATTTATTATTCTTTATGATACACATGTTTTAATTGATGAATGGACATTTATAATCGAGAAATTTATTTGACATTCTCAAAATATAATTTACTAAGAAAAAAAAAAGAAAATCAATTATTTCCACCAGAATAATATTAAGATAATAAGAGCATTTGAGTGTGATAAAATAAAGGGCAATTTTTTCATTAATATTTAGGATAATTAAATTTTAGGGGGGAAATGATGTTTGCTATAGTACAGGGGGTAAGTGTTACAATGGACATAGTACACCCTTTTTTTCCCCGTTTACATGTCATAATTTTGAATGTCCAACTATATATTAAATTTTGCTTTGTAAAATAAGCGCAAACACGTCATCAATTTCCAACACATATGTGGAGCTCACATCAGATTTTCAGATGAGTTGTGGAATCTACAGCAGAAAAAAGACAAAATTTTCAAAAAATTAAAAATTACGAGACCATATTACGACAACAATGTTTAACAAAACTAGACAAAGTAAACAGAAAGCTATTGGACAAAAAAATACAATTTTGCCTCACAATAACAACCTTGCCATAAATTATTTGTCGCATAAATAAACAATTAAACCTAAAAAACTTAAGTGTGTAACGTCATATATTTTATAATGTGATCCCATGCTTTCAAAAGAATAAGTGTACAACACTTAACCTTCTTCACATGATTCCTTCTATGAAGTAATGTCATAATTACTTCTAATCTTTAGTCAGAGCCCATAAAGGACTATGCGAGTCTTCTGTAACAATTTTTGTTACAATCACCAATATAAATATTTGTTTGAGATTAAGAAAGGTAAAAACAAATATGATAAGAGAAACAAACTATAAATTCTCTTTCATCAACCGTTCATCATTACTCGTGATGTACGGTAGTGAGCGTAATAGAAAAGAGTCAATAGCATTTTACTATCCTGTGTTATTCAAAAAGTGCAAAATAAACCCTGTGAAAAAAAATATCACATAACGAACCCTGAGTTTTGATAAATTTGCTCACCGCCCCTCATTCTTGACTTATTTTTTTAAAAAGTAAAAAGACGAAATTGCCCTTTTTGAATTGAATCATATTACATAATTTTTTTTTACCACATCCTCTATTCCCCTTCTTACGTAAAAAAATCCTAAAACCCGTTCCCCCCCCCCTTTTCTCTCTCTCTAAAATTTGAAAACCCTAATGAAGACAATTTGGCCCAAATCTCCAACGATTAATCTGTTGTTCTTTCACCCCATCGATATTTTCTACTTTATTTGACAAGCAATCGAGCGAATTAGAGGATAGTGGCCACGGGAACCAGGTAATTCTTTTCTCTTCTTTTTATTTTTTTATTTCTTTGTTTTTGTATTCACGTTAAAAGGCAAATGTTTTGTTTTCTGAAATATATTTGTTGTTTTTCGAGTTTATGTTGCAAGTAAGGTTGAAAGTGTTGTTGGTTTTTGAGTTTATGTTGAAAGTGATGTTGATAGCATTGTTGTTTTTCGAATTTATGTTGACAGTGAGGTTGAAAGTGTTGTTGATCCAGTTTTTGTTTTTTTTTTTTAATATTTTTTGATGTTTTATTTTACCTGGAATCGCAAAGTTATTGGGGCAGCATTATAGTTTGATAGAGTTGAACATAATCGGCAACAATATTGGAAAAAAGAGAAGTTTGATATTGAACTAGTGAAAAAGGCTTGGTGCAATACTCTAAGTACTGGTCAAAGTAATAACATATTAAGTGTGTGTGTCTCGGACAAAATTTCAGCTTAAAAACCAAAGCTAGAACAACAATTGATGACAAATAATACAAGTTCTCTAACTTGTCCTGTGACTTTAGAAGCACTTGACTTCAGGCTTGTAGTGGTACTTGATGAGACAGATATATTGTTCGAGTTTATGTTGAAAGTGTAGTATGTTTTGCTTTTTTTTTTTTTGTAGAATTAAAAGTGGATGCTTGGCTTGTTTAAGTAGTGTGTAAATTGAAATATTTCCAATATGTATAATAAATGAGAGATATGAAAGTGTGACCAAGGCATAGGAAAATGAAAATGCCAACTCATTATAGATTTTCCTTTGGCTAAAATGAAAGTGTGCAACTTGTGTTCATAAAATGGAGTAAAATGTAAATTATCTCGGTTGTTTTCATATCAAATGGAGTTGTCGTTGTGGAGTGATCATGTAGTACTTTACATTTGTATATACATATGTGTATGCATATATAATACATTTACACACACACACACACACACACATATATAACAAATAAGTGGAGGACAATATACAACTGGATTTATGTGGTTTTGTGTCTTGTCTTGTAGGATGGATGTATACCATAACATCCATATGTGGATTGGTGGACAATTTGTCACCAATCCCACTATGAAGTACGTGGGAGGAACACTACATCACTTTGAGGGTGTGAATTTGGATTACATCAACGAGTTTGATTTCAATGATTTCTATAAAGACAGTGGAGGGAAAAAAGGGGCCACTATTGATCATTACTACCTAATGCCCGGCAAATCACTTGAAAAAGGATTGAGGCTTATTGATGGCATGTGGAGTATCATTGACATGCAAAACATGTTTAGAGGTTTAGATGATATTACCGTGTATGCTATCGAGGTGGAAGGACCTCTTAGGGCAATTGATCCAGAAGGGAATGAGTTGAACCTACAAGAACAGGACGAGACTTCCACAAAGTACCTCACTTATAGAGTTGATGAAAACATAAATCATTCTCAAGAGCAATGTGTAACACAAGATGAATGTGTTACACAGGAGCCCAATACACATGTTCATAATATGCCTGAAGATGCCAACACTGCTGATGTAAACATACAAGGCAAAGGGGAGAGTCACACAACTGAAGATAAGGGAAAGAAGCATATGGTTGCTCCTGATCCTGATCCTGATCCTTCTGATGGTTCAGATAGTGGCAGTGATGATAGTGATTATCTGCTTAGTGAGTCAGACACAAACTCACTAGGGAATGATACACCATCTGATGCATATGAAGGTGTTGAAGGTTCTGATGATGATTGCATTTTTTCTGAGAGTGTCCACAATAAAGAAACAAAGAGGAGACAATACAAAAAACTGGTTAGAAAGGAAAATGAGGGAAAGAGAATCTTACGGGAGAGGGACGCTGTTGTTCCAGATGGTGATTGGTATAGTGAGCCAGAGGACGATACCAACTTTGATATTCCACCAGCTAAGGGAGATGGTACAAGGAGTTTTCCAATTTTTAGAGGAGGCAATGTAAAAAATATGAAATGGTTTGTTGGGCTGAAGTTTGACAATCAGAAAGAGTTTAAAGACACACTTGTTGACTATAGCGTGAGAAATGGGTATGACATTCAATTTATGAAGTGTGAGAAGAATAGAGTGATAGCCAAGTGTGCACAGGAAAGTTGCACATGGAGAATACACGCATCTGTCATGCAGGCTAATAATACATTCCAAGTAGAATCATTCAAGGGGGAGCATAGTTGTCCAAGGAAGGCAGAAAATAGCAAGGCTACTACGAAGTACCTTGCTAAAAGAATGGAGACCAGTATAAGAGACAATCCTGATGTCACCATTGAGCATTTAATCACAATCATCAGGAGAAAGTGTGGTTTAGATGTTACATATTGGATTGACTTGAGATGCAAAAAATTTGTCATTTCAAAGATGAGAGGTGAAGAGGATGCTGAGTATGCTTTACTGTCGAATTACTGTGAGACAATCAGAAATACAAACCTTGGAAGTCAGATTTTATTGAAGAAGCAGGAGGACTCCAACCCACCAATCTTTGAAAAAATATTCTACTCCTTGAGTGCGATGAAGAATGGATTTCTTAAGGGTTGCAGACCCATCATTGGCCTTGATGGATGTTTTCTAAAAACTATCCATAGAGGGCAGCTGCTCAGTGCAATTGGGAGGGACGGCAATGATAATTTAGTCCCAATTGCCATTGCATATGTTAGGAGTGAGAATAGAGAGACAGGGACTTGGTTTCTATCTGTGTTGCTTGAATATCTCGGAGGTAATATAGTTTGGACTTTTATCTCTGACAGACGAAAGGGGTTGATTGAGGCATTGAAGGATATTGCGCCAAAGTGTGAACACAAATACTGTCTGAGGCACATGTACCAAAATTTTAGTCAAAAGTGGAAGAGCCAAGAGTTGAAAAGCTTATTCTGGAGGGCAGCTTCTATTGGAACAATTGAGGAGTTTAATCAAATAATGCCGCAAATGGAGGAATTGGATCCTAAAGTTCATCCAGATATTGTCATTGTAGCTGAATGGATGTTGAATATTCCCACAGTGCATTGGTCCAGGTCACATTTTTCTTGTTATGCGAAATGTGATGTCTTGGTAAATAATGCATGTGAATCATTTAATAACATGATTTTGCCTGCTAGGGACCTGCCTATAGTGTCTATGTTTGAGTGGATTAGAAGTAGGTTGATGACAAGGATACAAATCAAGAAGGAAGGAATGTCAAAGTACAGCGGTCTGATTTGTCCAAATATTTTGAGAAAAGTAAATAAAAATTTGGAGTTTTGAAGGAATTATGTGCCAAGATGGTGTGGATTTCATGAATTGGAAGTGGAGTGTGGGGATAACAGGTTTGTGATCAAGTTGGACCAAAAAACCTGTAGTTGTGGGTTGTTCCAACTGTGTGGATATCCTTGCATACATGCTTGCGCAGCAATTGGGCAAACAAGGGGGAGATTGGAGGATTACATCGACCCTTGTTATAGTAAGGCCAAGTATATGATGGTTTATGATGAGATGATACATGCTATACCAGGCAAGTTGTTTTACATACGAACCTCCATTGAACCATTGGCACCTCCACATTATAAGGTTAAAAAGGGAAGGTCCAAAAAAATGAGGAGGAAAGCTCAAGATGAATCTGATAAGGTTAGCACAAGGCAGGGTATTACTCACACATGCAGCATTTGTCATACTCTTGGACATAACAAAAGAAGCTGTCCAAACAAGATTACAAAAATTTTTTTTAATTATAATTTTCTTCAAATATCACATGTTACATCCTAAAAAATTGACACAAATTTCTTTTAGGGTATTGGAAAAGATTCTACACGGACGGGAAATTTAGCAAGTGGAACAAGAAAACAGGTATTATTAATTTTTTTCAAACTATTATTTGTTAAATGAATTCATACTTGTTACTTACATATCTAAACAGGCTGTTAGGTCCTCTGCAACAAACTCCAGATCTGTACAGAGTTCACAATTTGTAAGCAAGATACAGGTACTATTAGTTATCAAAATTTATGTCTTACTTGCAATAGTATTTCTCACATGATATGAGATTTTGGGCAGGTTGTTGGCGGAACATCTTCTCAAGACAAAGCAACATCAAGTGTTGCTCAACAAAGATCAAGGCCTACTCCACCAAACACCACAACACAGGTATAAATAACACCTAAATCCTAATCGAATAATTAACAATAACTCGCTATTTACCTTGATACTTTTTTCCTTCCATAGCAACCTTCAACAGCAGCAGCAAGAGTACCTCCACCAAGAGATTTGGGTTCAGGTCCGCTCAACACAAGCATGACAAAGAGAAGGGTCAAAAGAGCAATTGTGGATGAGGTGCTACAAAATATTAGAGAAAGATCGAAGGAGAAAAGGAATGCAAAACCATGAATTTGGAACATTTGGTGAAATTTGATGTCAAACTGATGACTTCTAGTTTTTCAAACTGTAAACTTGTTTGGGGCTTGTAGTATTAGGTTTTGGTTTTTCGTGAAGCCTCCTCTACTTTTGTTTTCTATATTATCTACTATGTGTGGTGGAAGACAACTTTATTTGTATGGCTGTACATTAAGCCTCCTGCACCATTCTCTACTGGTTGGTGGATTTAATTAAATGTATTGGTGCTAGCTAGATGTCTGCACCTTTTGTGTTGAAATTAGATTCCTTTGTCTTTGTCCCAATATTCAGTATTATTGTTTGTAAATATAACACAGGTGAGTAATGCCAAAAAACACAGGTTACTGCACGCATTATTCTGTAGGCAGGGTTTTTTTTTGGCAAGTTTATCAAAACACAGTGTTTTAACAGAAACTTTTTCAAAAACACAGGGTCAGTTTTGCCAATAACTGAACGAAATATGTAACGCAAATCTCTGCATAAACAAAAAAACAAAGCAACCAACAGAGTAGCAACAAAACAACAATAGAGTAACAAAACAAAGGCCCGCAATATCCAAAAGAGAAATTTATTACTAATATTACAAATCAAATTACAACAACAATAACAACCCTCACCAACTACTTAGTACATTTAATTTTTCAACAAGATTACAACAAGAAGAACAAATAAACCCCCACAAACAGCCCAAACCAAACTCAAGTTCCCACCACCTTCAACATTCCTTCTTCTAGCATCAACTTTCGACCGACTTGAGACAACTTCATTAACCTCTTCATGCTCATTTTCACCACCCCAATGGACCGCCTCTGAATTGCTTCCATCGCCAACGGGTACTTCCCACATCACTCTTATGGGGTTGCACCACCTAAAAAATTGGCATGTTTGAATGGAGCAACAATAAAACAACAAACCTTTCGTAGGCTTCGAGTGAGACTCCACAACTCTTATGGCTGCCTTTAGCTCACAAGCACAAATGGGAGGAGGCGGATACCTGACCTCCACTTCGTTCCTTTGTTGATAGCGCCGGGAAAATGAAGAAGATGCCATTGTCGTGAAAAGGGTGTGAGAAAACTAGGGTTTTAAGTTTTACATTTCGTTTTGGGTCTTTTGGGGTGGGAGAAGAGTTGCATCAGATTAAATGGGGTATAATGGATATTTTCCTCCCATAGAACATCATCAGATTCGCACTAAAAGCGCGTAAAACTCACCGGGGTTATTTTTGTTAATTAGAAATTACACAGGGTTTTTTTTGAGAATTTTTTTTTCACAAAGTCATTCGCGTTTATTAGAGATATCATAGGGGACCGAGTGCATTTCTCCCTAATAGAAAATGTCATAAAAAAATCTGATCTGCACGAAGGCAAGCTCAAATAAAAATCAATTTCACAAGGGGAATCGATATCTAAATTCATAATGCATATTTCATTAGTAATCATATCGAGACCGTTTCTCTATGGAGGAGAAGATGGCTTTTATAATACAATGTTTACCTCGTATTAATATCTCTTTTTTCATACTCAACCGCTCAAGTGGAATGTGTCCGATCGAAAATCATTTGTTGAAAGTATTTAAATAATAACAGTAGTTGAATAATATGTGAGCAGACAGTTCTAGTTTGGGGGGTAGGTTCAACAATTTAAAGCACCCAATCCGAACGCTAAGTAAATATATATATACAGACTTGATATATTTATGCAGATATACAAAACTAGCATCAGTACCCTGTGCTATGCACGAAGTTTCGTAAATGTACCTCTAATCATATTATGAATTACTACATATTCAAAAAAAAAAAAAAGTGACTTTGCCAAGTAAAATACTGCAAATGAAATAAAATTTAATCTAGTGAAGTGAAAACAAATTGTATTTAATATATAGGTAATGTGAAAGATATATGTATAAAAAGTTGTGCATAACACGGTTTACTGGTGGTTGTAGATATAAACATCAAAAGATACATGCTCTCATCTACCATTCATTGGTCCAACAGCAAAGTGGTCTTCGTGAAAGGCAGTACAAATATGCTTGCACCTTCTCTTTTTACTCTGCGGTCGAATATTGTTTATTGAATAGAGCATTAATCATGAACTCAATCCTTGTTTTAAAAGTGGAATCAAAAAGAGAAAGTCAGAATGTAAAAAGTCACAAATAGGGGTAAATAAAGGTTATTACAATTTCGAAATTCTGCATAAAGAAAATCGACAAATTACCTAATTATCATATTATAAAGCACAATAATAGGAAAAGAGAATAGTAGTTAAGAAGTACAACAATTCTTAAGCTTTCGAGCTAAAATTTGAATTGTGCAAACAAATAATTATTATAACCTAAAAATTAATAGGTTATCAAACATTGATGTAATCCATTTTTAGAAATTTATCATGCATTAGTTAAAATAAAATATATATATATATATATATATATATGTAAATGAAATTATACAAGAACTTTTTCAAGAGAAAACAGAAAAACAAACTACAATACTCCATATACAGATTACATATATATGAAGAAGAAATAGAAACAAAATGGCTTGTCTATTCAAATTATAAATGATCATAAAGTAGAAGGAATATTAGATAAAGTAAACAAAATAAAAAGAATGAGAAATATTCAAATCAATAAGTATTTGCGACACCTTACCCCCCGCGCCACAAAAAAGGTATTTGCGAGGGTGGAGAGAGAGAGAGAGAGAGAGAGAGAGAGAGAGAGAGTGTAAAAAAGAATTATCATGGATAAACTTGGAGTTGGGCTGAAGCTGTTGATAATATTAGGAGTACTATTAAAATAAAAGTTATATTTTGATGAAGACAAACATGTTTCATCAGCTCGGGGGTTATTGTAATATTGAATGTAACTTCGAGGGAGGTAAATGTAGTTACATATACCTCAGGTGAGGTCCTCGTAAATAAGCCTAATCTCGGGGGAGGTTAGTGTAGGTATTAGGGGTGGGCGTCGGGACGGGTATTCGGGATTCGGGATTTTCGGGACGGGTACCCGAACTTTCGGGGACCAAAATTCATACCCGATCCCGTCCCGATATTGTCGGGTACCCGACAATCGGGTACCCGAAATTTTCGAGTACCCGGTACTTCGGGATCGGGTACCCGATAATTTAAAAAAAAAAAAAAAAAAGGAAAAAAACTGGGCAGCAGTTTGCCCAGTTTGCTGGACACTGTCCAGTACTCCAGTCCAGTGGGCGGTTGCTGCTGCTTGTTCATTTATACATAAGCTAGTCTCCAAAATGGCAAAATCCACAAATTAACAACTACTTTTAATTGAACATAAATTAAAATTCACAAATTAAAAGTTTACAACTAAGTGACCAAATTTGTCCAACATAAATGTAAAATTCACAAATTACAATTAAATTTGTCCAACAAATTCACAATTCACAAAACATAAATATCCTAATGTCGACGAACAATCGCTTCAATTCCAAGTTCCAAGTTTCAATCACCATTCACCACTTCAAACATCCACAATTGTCGTATCAATCCCGAGCTTCATTAGCTCTACAAAAAAACATATTAATCAATATCAAAGTCACATAAACAAAAAAAATAACAACACTAAAATTATAAAAAAAATTCAATTACCCTTTTCCATTTCTTCAACTTCAGTTAAGTCCTCCTCCACATTTATTGGCATTGAATTCAAACGAAGCCAATCTTGTGCACAAATAAGGGCTTGAACAATTCTAGGAGATAAAGAACTCCTAAACGCATCAAGAACGCGCCCACCGGTGCTAAAAGCGGACTCTGAAGCAACTGTGGAGACAGGAACGGCCAATATGTCACGAGCAAGCCGAGATAAAATAGGAAATCTTGGAGCGTTTACCTTCCACCACTTTAAAATATCAAAGTCCTCCTCATCATCCTCGGTCTCCTCATTCAAGTATTTGTCCAACTCCGACTTCACGTGATCACTTTTTTCCCCCTTTTTCTTTTTCTTGAATTGTTCTTTCAAATAAGCTTTAGAATTAAACGAAGAGGGTGTAGATGCCGTTGAAGTTGATGAGGCGATTGGGCTAGGCGGACCTCCATATTTGATTTTATACTCATTGAAGAGTTCTTGCATGCCATACTTGATAGTTTCTTGCATAATTATACTATTTGCTTTCCCCTCGTCCGTGCCGTACATTTCATCAAACGAAAACTGAAGGAACTCCATTTTATGCCGTGGGTCAAGAATAACTGCATAATATAATATCCCATTCATTTTTTCAATTGCTCCCCAATATTATCAAATTTATCTTTCATCCTCTCCGACATCTTCTTCAATTCGGTGATTTTACTTTTGGACCATTCCTTCAAAAGCATGTCAACAGCACTTATCTCATGAAAAACCAAGTTAGTTGTGACATACAATGAACCAGAAATTGACAAAGTTAGGGTGAAGAAATGTGCCAAAAACTTGCACAATAGTTCAGCCCTTTCCCAATCATTCGGACTCGGAACCCCATCATACGGCGCCTTTGATAGGTCCTGTGCATAGGCAAGATCAACATCCATATAAGCAACAAATGCCCTTTGAAGGCATATTGCACTGTCCAACATCAAATAGGTGGAATTCCACCTAGTAGGCACATCAAGGCACAACAACTTCTTCGTTTCTAACTTTTCGAGCTCAACACATTCTTGAAACTTTTTGTACCTAGCCGGGGAGTTTCTAATATACCTAATAGCACCTCTAATTCGAGAAATAGCCTCATGCTCCTCTTTGTTCTTTAATCCATCTTGAACAACAAGATTTATAATATGTGCAATACACCTCATATGCACATACTTCCCACCCAAAAGATTAGTACCCCAATTATCAAATTTTTTCTTCAAGTATGTAATTGCACCGTCATTTGATGAAGCATTATCAACTGTGACGGCAAACACATTGTCAATCGTCCAATCAAGCAAACATTTCTCCACCCCTTTACCCACATCCTCACTTTTATGTCCGAAAATGGGACAAAAATTCAAAATTCTTTTTTGGAGTTTCCAATCATCATCAATAAAATGCACGGTTAAGCACATATAATTGACCCTTTGAATTGATGTCCATGTGTCCGTCGTGATGCAAACTTTTTGTGAGTGATTTTTAATAAATGATTTCAATTTCGTTCTTTCACTCACATACATATTGAAAATGTCCTTAGTTACAGTTCTTCGGGACGGAATCACGAACATAGGACATGCAACAGACATAAAAAGCTTAAATCCCGGATTTTCAATTGTTTTGAAAGCAAATTCATCAATTACCAACCATTTACACAAAGCTTCTCGTGTTTTTTCTTGATCAAATCTCCAACAAGATATATTTCCTTCCTTATCACCCCCCCCCCTTTGGTTGGTTGAAGAGAAATCCGGGCTTGATTAGTCGCAACCTCATGGGGCTTTTTTTTACAAGACTCATAGTGATTTTTTATACCCTTTGTCCCATGTTGCTTCGGATCGGCTTTAATAATTGCATCACAATATATGCACTTTCCCTTTTTAAATTTGTCAACCGGACACTTAAATTGTACAAAATGTTTCCAATATGGCGATCTAGAAGCACTTTCTTTTCGTTTTTTTGATTTATCCACTTCAATAACTTCATCATCATCCCCTTCAAGTTCAACATCCATATCTACCTCATCATCCCCTTCAATGTCATTTTCATCTCGTAAATTAGACACTACAATGCACGAATAAACATTTCATCAAACACTTCACAATTTCCATCAAACACTTCACAATTCACAATTTCCATCAAACACTTCACAATTCACAATTTCACATCATCACACAATTCACAAATCACAATATATCAAACCCTAATGCCCAATCCTCAAATTTCCATCACAAAAATCACAATTCACAATATATCAAAATCAAACCCTAATCCTCAAATTTCTATCAAAAAAAACACAATTCACAATATATTAATCCCTAATCCTCAAATTAAAATGCAAAATTTACTTACTTGCTACTTGTTAGTTGAAAAATAATCGAATCTCGCTGCTGCCGCCGCTGCTCTTTGCTACTGGAAGCGCCGCTGCCATCGACCCCCCTTGCCGCTGGAATCGCTGCTACCGCCGCTGCCACTTGCCTGCTGGAATCGTTGCCGCCGCTGCTGCCCCTTGCTCGCTGGAATGCTGCCGCAGCCACTGCCCGCTGGAATGCCACTGAGGCGCTGACTGGTGAAGTGGTGACTGCCTGACTGGTGGTGAGAGTCGTGAGACCGTGAGACTATGAGATACTGAGAGTTTGAGAGAGTGAGAGTCGAGAGTGAGAGACTAAGAGTTTGAGAGTGTGAGAGTTGAGAGTGAGAGACTAAGAGTGTGAGTGTGTGACTGTGACTCTGTGAGGCTGTGAGCGTACTGTGAGAAAGAGAGAGAGGTTGATTTGGTTGACTGATGAGAGTTGAGAGAGATGGGTTGATTATGTATTTTGAATTTTTGATTTTTTTTTTTTAAATCGGGTACCCGAAATCCCGATCGGGTGTAAAAGGAATACCCGAATCCCGTCCCGATATAATTTATCGGGGTCGGGTACCCGTCCCGATTTTTTGAGTCCCGATCGGGCTGGTCCCGATCGGGAAATACCCGGTCGGGTCGGGTCGGGTACCCGATACCCGGCCCGAAACGCCCACCCCTAGTAGGTATCCCTTAAATCAATTTATGGCTGATTACAATTTGCCCTCCTGTACTTTGGATAAGTGCAGTTACCTTTTAACCCCTTCATCTTTAAGATGTAGCATTTGTCCCCCTCCATTAATCATTCCGTATGGAATTGCTTATGTGGCCATTGACTAGAGTGAGAAGGAAATTTGTGGACAATTATACCCTTTATTTTGGTGTATAAAATTGATAACAAGTGGTGGTGTGTCCGTTTCCATGCATTTATGGAGGAGCTAAGCCAAAATAAAACCACAAACAAGAGGCATAATCATGACAGATGAAGATTAGTTTCCATATCATTCTTCCTCTCTTATTACTTTTTGATTATTATTATTATAACAAGTGAAATTTGCTACAATCATTTGTTTCAAGCACAAGTAAAAAGAATTCAAATCAATACTTCTAATATAAGTATTTTTTAAACTCTCTGATAGAGTTTTCTTGAACCAATACTAAGGTCGCTAACTTCCACGATTCAAAGCACATAGAAAATAACCATAAAAGAAGAAAGCCCTTAACATGCACACCAATATTTGTAGAAAGACAAAGTTCTGCATATGCGCCCTTTTTAGTAAAAAAAGAAAAAAGATAAAAAAAAAAAAAAAACAAAGTTTAATAGGCACAAAACACTTACCCAAACACAAAGTCAACATATCACAGTTGACTAGGCACAAAAACCTTCATAGTTTCACTTCCTAAGCATCCTTTCAAGAATTTTCAGCCATGTACGATTATCATCCACAACAAGAAATTGAAGACCCGTTGGAAAAGAATCGGACCTCAGTGAAGAAAAACCCACTTGAACCCATAAAGAAAGTGTTAGCCTAAGGGGGGGTGGATTAGCCCTTTTCAACAAAATATTCAGTTTATTTTATTACGGTACTGAAACTACCAGTGAATTAAGAGTAACAGAATATTGAAACAAAGTGAACAATCGATTTCTAGTGGTTGAGCCGAGGCTTAATCCACTACCTAAGAGTTTTTCAACTTAGGATTTTGAACCTGCAAAATATTTTATTAAAGTAAGAACCGGCATAATAAGGCACAAGCCAATAACAAAGGAACGATACAGGTTTAAGGAAGCTCTAAGCGAGGCGAGTCCAACAATGTGTGTTTGTTCGATTTCCAGTGTAGGATGGTCTCAGCCGTCGACGACACTGTCAGCTGGAGGGGTGGAGTTTGGCGACAAAAAGAATTTTTCAAAGAGAGAAAGAGTGTGTGTTGTGGTTTGGTAATGGGTTTAGGTTGTCTTGTTTGTTTTGTGTTTTTTTTTTTTTCCTTTTTTGCTGGGGAGGGGATAAATACACAAAGGGCAAAGTCAGTATATATATTAGGAAAAATTACACTGACCACTCCTGAGGTTTGGCTGATTTACGAAAAACCCCCTATTTTTTCAAAAATTACCAAAAATTCCCTAAGGTTTCAAAAATATTACAAACTTATTCGAATTTCCAAAAATACCCCTTCCCCTTTTTTGGGTGATTTACATTGACCACCTTGAGATTAGGTTAATTTACGAGAAATCCCCTGTGATTTCAAAAATTACCAAAAACCCCCTAAGGTTATACTAATATTACAACTAGCACCTACTTAGGTTGACTTATCAACAATATTAATTTTTTTTTCCCTTTGTAATATTGTTATCATAAAATTTTAATTTAATAGATTTGGAAAAAAAAATATGATTACTTATTCAAATAAATATTCTGAATTTAATGTTATGAATTTATACTAAATTATACGTAATATGTGCTAAATTTATATTTGAGAAAAATATAATTATATGCATCGTATATATCCATTATGTGAAATAAGAAATATAAACATTGATTGAAATAAAAAATTGAAATTAAATAATGCACTTGAAAACTTTATTTAGCTTGAGGACTCTAACTCATTTCTCTTAAAATTTACTCCGTATTAGCGATAATATAACATACTTGATGTGTTGGTAGATACCCTTAAGGCATTAAATTCAGAATACTTATTTGAATAAATAATCACTTTTTTTTTTCAAATCTATTATATGAAAATTTTATGATAACAATATTATAGAGGGGAAAAAAATATTTAATACTGTTAATAAGTCAGTCTAAATAGATGCTAGTTGTAATATTGATATAACTTCGGGAGGGTTTTGGTAATTTTTGAAACCATAGAGGGTTTCTCGTAAATTAACCAAATCTCAAGGTGGTCAGTGTAAATCACCCAAAACAAGGGAAGGGGTATTTTCGAAAATTTGAATAAATTTATAATATTTTTGAAACCTTAGGGGGTTTTTGGTAATTTTTGAAAAAGTAGGGGGTTTTTCGTAAATTAGCCAAATATCAGGAGTATTCAGTGTAATTCGCCCTATATATCAATTTTTAGCTAAATTATAAGTGTGACACATCACACCTAACAGCAAAAATTTAACGTTGTTATAAAATTTTCATTTGACTATTCAATAGAAAAGTGCAAACGCTATATTATTAAAAAGAGAGGGATAAATGATACCTTAACCAAAAGCCTCTAAAAAATAATAAGTATTTACTAAGAGATAAACAATAAACGATAAGTATAATTAGCCCATTAATCTATTGTGAGAAATTAAAATGTCAAAAGCCTCTAAAAAATAATGATTACATTTAATCTATATACTATTAATATTGAAAGCATTTAATGGGTTCTCTGTTCTGCCAAATGATTTCCCCCCAGCCCCTCATTCTTTCAGCTTAGATCTTTTATTTCAATTGATTTTTTTCTTCTATATTTCCTTGCATACATGCTTATTACGTGCACAAAGTCATCGCTTCGAATACATATTTGACTTAAAAACATTACACTTGATGTGTATTGATATAATAAAATAAAAAATAAAACAAAAAATGAAATAGAGATTCAATGCCTGCCCACCATCTGAGTTTTTTTCTCTCTCCTATGACTTTCATGCTACTTCTATCTCTCCAAAACACACACACACACACATAGAGTGAAACACGCGCGCGCACACACGGTGGTGGAGCTATTTCTTCAAACTTTTTCAGTCAAAATTATTTGGGTCTTAAACAATTTGGTTTGGATAGTACATTGGCAAGGCCAATTTCGGATTAGGATCAACAGTGATGGAGAAATTAGGGGAAGAAGTAAAAACAATGGGTTCAGGGTTTTTGCCTATTTTTTCCAATTAAATAGGAAAAATTAAAAATTTTGTAAATTGATTGAAGAATTTGATTTATCCTGACGAGATGAATAGATTAGCTATTTTTGGTTGTTACTTCGGCATCTACGGCGGTATGGGAGGATGGTGGTGGAATGAAGAAGAGGGCACAATAAAAAGAAAAATAAAGAGATATTTCTTTGATGTCTTAAGAATATTTTAGTCAATTTAACCACTTTCAAGAGCCAAATGAGGCCTTATCACAAAAACACAAAAGGATTTTATTTATTTTTTCCTAAAATAAAATATAAAACATAAAATCAAATAGAGATCTGAAGTGTCTACCCGCCATCTTGCTTTTTCTTTCTCATATAACTTCCACGCTATTCTATCTCTCCAACTTCAGACTAACTTCCTTTCATTGCAATACTTATTTGAATTTATCCATTTATTTAATGTAATTCAGAAAAATATTTTTCGTCATTAACGAAAGCATCAAACAATTGCCTAACTTTAAAAAAGTTAAAAAAATAAAAAAAAGAAGAAGAGAGCTTCAACAAAATTAAATAAACATATACTTTTTACTTTAAACAATCATACATGCAAGCGTGGCTAGCACACTATTTTATTTTAATCAAGAGCCGGCAACTAGTTCTATACAGACTGTCAAGACTATAACTAAGATTTTTCGGCCTTTATTTAATTTTTGTTCAGAAAAAGAAAACTTTCAAAATTGATGTTGGGTTATTATGTTTATGTGTTTTTTTTTAATTATTAATATATGCACACACACACACACACATATGCATACGCGCATAGGAACAATATTAATTTCGTCGCGTTGTATCCGTGTCAGAGAATAGCGACGACTTAACGAGCCGGCCAAGTGACGTTGAGTTTGAACCATTTTGTCAACTTCTCCAGTTGCATAGTTTTGATTCTTTTACTTTCTTTTCCAAGTAATTATTTAGTAATGATTGCAATCATATTAAAAGAAATAATATAATTCTTCAAAGAAAAAAGAGTAATCAAGACAAATATTCCCTACATATATGCATATTTTTACATATATATTGCGAAAGATTCATATATGTACATATTGCTAAAAACCTACAAGTAAAAAAAATTCATTTTGGTAATTGTATCATAAATATTTTTTTGGGTGATTTATCTATTAAATGAAAAGAAATATTCAATTATTATAAAAAAAATATAATAAAAAGAATAAATTCTTGAATGATGCAACGGTCTTTCTCGAGAAGTTTCACAAAATTTTTCTTCTTAATTATATTTATATCATTGGAATATTCATAAAAATATGTGAAGAAACCTCTATGCGTTCAAAAAATACTGAACACATTGTTAATAGTGTGTTCGTTACGTCATCGGAAGTGTCGGATACATTTAATTTATGGATACGCATGTGGACCGTCACACACATATCGAAAAAATATTGCAATAGTATCCTGTACAACGTGGTATCTAACACTGTATAATTTTAATTTTAAAAGTGTTTGTGTATTATAGCATAGAACATTTATACAACATCTGCACACACGTATGTTTCCCTCTGTTTTTATTTTAATTTCAACCTTCTAAATAAAGGGTGAAAATTTTCTTTCTATAGGTTTCATTTCCATTTTCCATTTCCAATTGCCATGTTTGATTGTTTTCTATGAAAATCAAATAATATTTAGATTAGTGACGTGAAATGTTGATTTTATGATATTAACTTGATACTATAATGCAAGAGTAAAATTTCGAGGTTCCAATCGATATTTTTCTGTCAGATTAATTGAAAAGAATATTATTTTGAATTTCATTGTATTGAAATAAAAAAATTAACAATTAATTTTATTGTAGGTCCTATTATCTTTTTAAAAAAATAAGTAAAGGAGAAATAATTATAATCAACTATTATTATTATTATTATTATTACTATTAATTACTATTATTATTACTACTACCTCTGACGTTTTTAAGTTAGTTGAATACGAGTCTTACTCTATAGAAAGGTGCATAGAATTGAAAACAACGGTAATATACAAGTATGAAAATAAAAATAACTGATTTTTTTTTTTGGTAAAAATGACTAAAAAAACAAATAAATGTTTTTGTTTTTAAAATGGTAAAAAAAAAAAAAAAAGCAAACAGAACAATAAACCAAAATGAAAATGAATGACTTTCCTAATTCACCCTTACTTGAGCTGTAAGCTGCACTTGTGATACTTGATTATTTTCCCTCTCTCTCTCTTCACAATTTCCCTTTGATTTTTCTTCCTATTTCTCTCATCATTCACAAACACGGCTACACGGCCAAAATCCCACTCATCACATGCCTAAGCATACATCTATCTCTATCTATATATACACATATACATACAATTGCCATCACCAATAGGAGCACATACAATTCAATTCCCTCCAAAACTTTGTTCTCAAAATATCCACACATGGCCAGGCCTCATGAAGATCAAACACCCCTCTTCCCCACAACCTCCCACGACGCCGCTGAGGACGACGCGGCCGCAGCATCACGTTACGGCTGTTTCAGGCGGCTCTGCTTTGGTTGGCCGGCCGCCGACGGCGGCGAGAGCCGGCGCCTCTTGAGCGGCGGAGGAGCGCCGGCCCGCAAGGAGGCGTGGATCGTTTCGAAGCTGAAGAAATTGAAGGAGATCTCGGAGATGGTGGCGGGGCCGAAATGGAAGAATCTGATCAGAAAATTGAGCAAGATTTGCAATCCCAAACGATGTAAAAACAACAAGGCGGCGGCTCAGTTCAAGTATTCGCCGGAGAGCTATGCCCTCAACTTCGCCGGCGATGATCGAGAAGACGATGGCGATTTGTTGCACAGTTTTTCGACGCGGTTTGCGCCTGGTTTTTTCATTAATGATCAGCAAAGGAGGACTGTTTTTTGACGATAATTGTATAAATATTTATTGGGAATTCATGGAATTGTTCGTCGATATATACATTATTGCTGGCATTGTTTTATTGCTTTTTTTTTTCATTTTGATTATCAGTGGAAATTGAGAAAAAAAAAAATTACCCTTCAAATAATTGTTTTTTTTTTATGGGTTTTGTGTGGATAGTTAATCGAATCGACTAAACTGCTACAAATTAACAATATAAATAAGGAGAACTCGACGAATTAAATTTTAAAAATTAAAGTGATTCTTATTTTAAACTCAACTACTATTAAACATTAGCTACATTAACCCCCTATTGCCTTTAAGTTTTTGGGAGACAATATATTCATAATTACTTGTCTGGCTGTACAATTTAATACTTCATAGGCCAGCATGTAAAAGGAATAATAAAAAAAAATAAAAGAAAGAGAGAGAGAGAGAGAGAGAGAGAGAGAGAGAGACTTACCCTCCCAAAACTATAGTATTGGCCTTTAAACTTTTACACTTTGATTACGACTTTTTTTTAATTATATTGTGTCATGCAAAATACATGAAATTTACACTTTGCCTTTGAATCAATTTTCTTAATAAAGTAGTCGCCGGAATTGCAGTAACAATTTGGTAATTTTAAGAGTAAAATCGACCAACAAAAAGTTGATAATATTTGAAATTGTTTTAAAATTCTTGTTCGGTGTAAGGCAATGAATCGGTTTTAAAACCTATCATTCATTTGTGATTAGAGGTGAAACATTTCACTACTAGAAAAATGACTTTTTGTGACGCACTAAAACAATGTTTTTAAAAATGGCGTCTCAATAAGACCTCTATTGTGATGCTTTACACAAATGCATTTCTTTCCATCTAATTTATTATCATGTATTTTAATATTTATCTATTAAATATGATCTGATGAGACACTTTTACTAGTAGCGTCACGAAATTGCATATCTTTTATGACACTTTCTGTAATGGGTCTTAATATAATTTCTTTAGTGGCAAAATTAGTGGTGCTAAAATAATTACACTTAAATTGAAGACCCAAAATATCTTTCCAACTCTCTTCTTATTATCAAAATCCCTAGCTGATTGGTGAAGGAAAGGTGACTTGATTTTCCTTCAGGTCTTATTCCTTCTGCGTCTAAAAATCCCTATCCCGAGATCTTCAATTTAAGGTGAGTGGATTTTCCTTTTGGTGTTATTTGGACCTACCTTTTGTCCTAATTTGTTTACTATATACCCACCCGTGATCTTCAATTTAATTAGTCAAGCCCAACTCACAAATCAATAAAAAGAAATGTGGGTTAATTGCACTTTGCTCCTTATGAAGTACACAATGTGTAAGAAGCCCCTAAATTAAATAAAGGGCACTCCATCCCTTGGAACTTTTTCAAAGTAAAGCATCTTAACCGTCTTTCTTGAAGTTGTGTTGTTCGTTGGCACGGTTTGAAATCTTAATCTTGTTTTTGGAAAATGATTTTAATGGTATAGTGACCTTTCAAGCCAGAAAATGATTTTATTTCGTGAGAAAATCGGTTTTTAAGTTACTTGTCTACATTCGATGGCTCTTTAAAAAAAAAAAAAAGAAAAAGAAGGGGAGTCCCAACAGCCTTTTTGTGGATGTAACAATTTAATGGTTCATAGGCCAGCTTGAAAATGCATGTAAATTGTAATTGACATATTTTTCATGTGCTTTTAGGAGAAAAGATTTGCTAACTCAGAGATACTTTAAAGACATCACAGCTAACCATTTTGACCAAAAGCCAGATGTGCATTATCCAGATGTGTCATACTATTTGTCATTTAAATTAACGAGAATTTGTTAGCGCGCCTTATTTGACAAATTTACACCTATCAATGACTTGTCAAAAATACAAGTCATATACTAATTGGGGTAGGTATATGAGTGATATAATCTTATTTATGTTAAGGATAAATTTGGAAAACCCACATTAAATATTGTCCTATTTTTGTAAAATGACAGATATTTTAAAACAAAAATAAGAGGGCGACAAATGATATGAACTGGAGGTAGTAATTCATTAATGACGTTGGGACCTCAAAAGGAATGGAAAGCAATAATAAGATCACTGATGTGCACGATTGATCATTATCTGATCATAGTAACAAAACCTAAGCATCAAATTTTACACAAAGCACTGAAACATAAACATCATAATTTGTTGGGGGTGATTGCATTTATACCCCCTGAGGTTTGATACAAACACACTTAGATCGCCTAAAGTTCGCAAAAATTACAGAAATCACCCCTAACGTCAATCGTTTAGGGGAACTGACTGTTAGACAAAAGTTGACGGCAGTGGTGGTATCTGTAATTACGCAAGCCTCAGGAGGTCTAAATGTACTTACACCAAACCACAGGGGGTGTAATTGTACTTATCCCTAATTTGCTGCCTACTACACAGGAAAACCAAAGTCGCCGACCGTATACCCTTATCTATACTAGAAACACCACAAAAGATGATATCTGCAGTAGCTTTTCATATGAGGGTCCAAAGAATCGATGTTCTCGTAAACTGTCCTGTTCTTAGCTAGGCCAATATATAATCCATCCGTATCCAGTAATGCCCGGTCCACGTTGTTGTTATGATTATGAACAAATACATAACTGAATTAAGGTTACTTAAATCGGTAGCTTGTGTCTTCAAGGGACGAACGCTCATTGGCTGTTTTTATCACCTGCAGCACTATTTGAATAGCATCCCAAAATCAAGTCTGCATTTCTTGTAAAGAAAAAAGATAAAAAGGCCCGATTTCAATGTAAAGGAGATTATAGATATCAAATTATACGTACCTCTTTCGCTTGCTTTTCTGAGTGGATGAAGATGAAGGATTGCTGTGCCAATTCCTTTTCCGTTGGTTTATGAACCAATTATTGATCTGCTTCAGTTGCAACCCCGTCTCTTGCACCAGCCGAGCCTTATCTTCCTCCTACAATGAACAAATGATAAGAGCATTATGAGTTAGGCATTGTTTTGCCTTTGTGTACAAGAGAAAATACATTTAAGAGGGTGTCTGTGTAAGCTTATTTTAAAGAGTTTATAAGCTCTATTGGATGATTGTGGAGCTTATAAACTCTTGGATCTACAATGAGCTGTTATTTTTTTCGATAAAATAAAGCCCTCATAAGATGATCTGGGAACTGAGAAATTACTGCAGTTATGTTCCATACACATGAGAGCTTATAAGCTTTTTTTCGTGTAACAGTGAACAAAAAGGAAATTGGTATTGGTATTGATATTTTCGCGTAAATAAATGTTTTATTTGCAAAGTACACTAAGAAACGATTAAGGATACTTATTTTCTCGGGCTATTTATATCTAGATAGAATAAGATGTTTTACGAAAAAGTTGGGCAAAGCTTACTTCAATCTAAGAGCTTATAAGTTCTGCACATTTTATTTGTAGATGTCATAAGCTCCTTCATAAAGAATCACCACACACTTTTGAAAAGCTTTTAACTTTCTCAAAACATTATGAATTCGGCCAAACACTCTTTTAAGGGTAATGGCTTTCTTACTGTTGGATAAGGCCACTTGGAATGTGACTGCCACCAAGCTTTCAAGACAGATGTGGTATCGCCGGGAAGTTTTCCAGCCCTTCTTTTCCTTAATATTTCTTCTCTAATGTCGACAATCTTCTCCTTGTAACCCTATAAAGAAGAAAACTTAGTGAATTATATGAAAATTGAAAGAGCCAAGTTACCGAAAACTCGTAGAGGTTAGCCTCATTTTAACAAAACCCATGCAGTATTAAAAATTACAATTACCATCCTTATTTTGTGTTATGTGTTATAAATGCCCCCGTCACTAAAGGTGGGGGATCTGTAATACTTTAGGGGGGTTTGTTAATAGGGGCCAAACAACAGGGAGTCTCTTGTAATCATCCCAAATTGAAAAGAACACCAGAGCTAAAGCACCACTCTCAGGTCACACAGTTTTGCTCACCTGTTTAAACTCGTGTTTCAGTTCTTGTCTCACACGTTCCATCAAGGATCTCTCACTTTCAGTCGGCACCAGAGGGCCGAATCCCATGCTGTCTGGTCCATCAAAACTTTCATCAAACAAGTTCATTTCGCTATCTGCCTGGTCCTCATCATCGTCAGACATGGTTGCTCCTGTGCCTTCACCCGGTGATACCCCTGTCGTAAAGAAACATAAGGATGTATCAGGCTGGTGCAGTGCACCGCACCCGGTAATCTGGTGAAGATGATCGAGATGAGATAGGTTCACAACTTGGTAACAACAATAAAATGCCAAGATTGCATTTTTAATTGTTGATACAATTATGAAGATTTAAGGGTTTACGCTTTTTATTAGAGGATGAAGACTAGTACATGAGATATATGTTGGATTAATGTTAGATTGAATTTTAGGCCATGTCAAGATAATGGTTGTTTAGTTAGATAAACCATCATTAACCATTGTTCATTTGTAGTTGAAAAGCCCAAAATATCCATCTAAACTCGAGTACAACGTGGCTTATCAGCTGCCAATTAAAGCGACAAAATTTGATAGTTAAGATAAACCGTCACTAAACCCCTCCTTAAACATTTAATGAAACCTTTCATAACCAAAGCACTTGTATACCCAACCGTAAAAATAAGCGAGCATTTTTAAAAGTTAGGACATACACACACACACAAGGCCCATCGATCTTGATGAGTGAATATCCAGTAGTAGATAAAGAACTAAGATGAAAACCTGTCAAGCTTTGCAGTGATTGCTCAAGCTCCCAACAAGCCATGACTGCTTCCATTGCATGGACCCGCACATGTTGTTGCAGTTGTTCTTTAAAAGAGGACAGCAATAGAACATAATGCGTCTACATCATCACAACGAAAACAAGAAATGAAGGCAAGATAACAACAATAAAGATTAACATTAAAATCTTAGCAAATGGCTCATATCATACACACACAACACAACATCAGCCAAAAAAAAAAAAAATTTTCGGTACATCAAAACCTCTTACTTAACCAATCGATACACTTAATTTTCGTAATTGGTTGATTACAGAAAACCACTTGAGGTTCGGGCAACTTTCACAAAACCCTTGTAGTATGGAAAATTACAAAAAGACCCATGTTGTTTGGTTCGATGTTTTTCACCTAGGATCTAGGGGTGTTGTAACATGAAACCAAACAATATGGTGATGTTTGTAATTGTTCATACCATATGAGGTTATATGAAAATGAACATAGGCTCTGAAGTTTTTTGTGATTAACCCATTAGTAATTTCTAAATTAGTTCAACATCAAATGTGTTTTTTTAAGGCTCCACTAGTTATTTAACAAAACGCAGTACACTCCCTACGTGATCAGTATTGGCTAAGCATAACTGAGTCTGGGCTGGGTTGGAATTTTTCCCCCGAGTGAAGCTACATCAAGAAAGAGATTCTCTAAAGCACTCGAAAGTAAAAGAGTTTCAATTATTGATGTACTGAGAACTAAAGGATTCCTCTTCCAATTCCACAACCAGATATTTGTGCTCATATTACAGAACTGAACTCCAAAAATATTCCTCCAAGAATGACAGCACACTTTAATATCCTCAGACTGAACAAGTCCCAAAATTTTGTCCTCTCTTTTAGTAATCATCTACTATCGTACACATGAACCAGATCGACACTCTTAAACCAGGGCTGCATTTCAAATCTCACATAAAGAAAGCTAATTGATAATTTTTTATATGCCAAAGTATGACTTGTAGCAAAGCTGCAATGAAATGAGGAACAGAACATTCTGATAATTTGACGCATATTCAGCTCAATAATATAAAAGAAGCAATATTTTCAAATCTCAAACATCTGGCTCCTAACAAGAGCAAGAGAAAGCTATCTAGAATAGGAAATTAACATATGAAAACTATAATCAAATAAAGCAAAAATCTTTAATCACTCAGCGTGGGATCTAAAAATTCAATCTTTTTAAGAAAGACGAGAAAATTTCCATGTCAAACCTACAACTTTCGCAATCAAAAGCTAAATTACTTAAATTATAGAGAACCAATACTCTCACAATCCCATTTTAAGAACCCAAAAACCAAAAAATTCTTGAAAATATAAGAGCAAAAAATTCACACGCACACATATGAAAAGACAGTTGCAAGAAGAGGCAAAATTCGTGGGTACCATGAAGTGGTCGAGGTCTTTATCATCGAGAGACTGTTGCCCCTGCCCAAGAACAGAGTACTTAGCCACGACCTGGTGGGACTGAGCCAGCTGGGCGTCGATCCTGGGCAGCTGGTCCACGGGCGTGGCTATGCGGAGGCACGCCACGTGCGCCGACAGGAGCTGCTCGTACAGGGGGTGGTTTACAATATCCGCCTTGCACTTCTCTTTCTCCCAGTTCGTGCTGTTCCCGCCACCGCTGTTATTGCTATTATCTCCACCTCCTCCGCCGCCGCTGTCCTGGCGGTGATCGCTGGTGTCCGGCGGGGTGGTGGGGCTGGGTTGACTTTGTGTACTGGGGAGCCACTGATGGTGGAGGGTGTTGAGCCAGGTGGGTGGGGGAGGCTTTTCGTCGGGGGATTGGTGATGGAAGACAGCGCCGGAGTCGTGGTGGTGGTTGTAGAGGAGCATTTCTTGGGAGAGATGTTGGTGGTGGTCCTGGAACGCCATATTTGTGTGTGATGAGCCTGTTTTTTCAAAGCTGCCTTGTTCACAGTTTTCACATATATAGCAATTAAGACTTACAAACAGACAGGGTGGGCCCCGGGGGTGGGGAAATTCTTGTGCGTACCGGGTTCAATTATATCGAACTAATCATGTAATAATTATTTTATATTATTATATGATTGATATATATTTTGAATAGGGTGATCAAAATGAACCTGTACAAGAATTTTTCATTCTAGGGTAGGGGTGGAAAATTTTGTATGAATCAGTGTTTGGAACTTATATATAAATTAAATAATTAAAATTATGTTATATTTTATAAGTTGGTATATATTATAAGTGAATTATTGAGTTGGCATCAATTTGAATTGATTAATACATGCATGAAATATAAATCGAGTGCATGAAAAAGTTTCCTAGAGTGTGGCAAAGAACCACAGACGGTGAAACTAAGAAGGGATTTTATTTTGTTTAATTATTGAAATAAAGCAAATTAAATTAAATTAAATAATGGAAATGCTGGCAAAAGAATCTACGTATTTAATTGTATAAAGAAAAATGAAAAAGACTCCCCAAAAAATAAAATCACCTGTGCTATAGGACAATAATAGTCCGGATCTTCTAAGGCATAGTTTGTCTAATGATAGTCTCTTTTTTTTCTTTATCTAATTATAGTCTTTTTTTTTTCTTCTTCTTTTTACTTAACTTTCTGGACTTTCATAATCATAAAATAAATTCATCTTTTGTTATAAATTACCAAAACAATCTTGACGTTTATCGCCTCTAAACAAAAGTTAACCTCCCTTCATGTGTTTTTATGGTTTTTGACATATTCCATTGAATTTTTATATGGTTCTCTAATAATACTTTTTCTCTTTTTTTTGTTTAATTGTTTTACCTATTCATCCCATTTTGTACGACATAAATACCCTTTGGACTTAAAATATGAGATTATGCAATAAATCATAAGAGGTATTTGCAAGGTAAGGACTTTTATAAAGTTCTTATTGTAAAATTTTTTAAAACCAATATGATAATTACACAAACAACATACACAAAATAAAGCACATACGTACCGGTTTGGATCTTTTATTACATAATCATTTTATATTTTTTGTTACATTCATCTATACACGCCACGTGTATTGGTGAACGGTCGAGATAAGAAAAGAAAATTTTTATATTTTTTTTCATATCATTAGTTTTTCTCTTTCCTTATCTCGACCGCTCACCAATACACGTGGCGTATATTGATGAGCGTAACAGAAGATCCGAACTGCATACATACTCCAATTAATCATCCAAATCCCATTCAATCTTGAAATTGAACCACGTTTAAAACTTGCCCATAATGTGGAGAACAAATTCATGTGTTGAAGCTTAAGAAACAATGACAAATATTTTTTTTTCAAAAAATAAATATTTATCCTCTAAAAAAGGCACATGCAAATGGATTCTTAGTGTTATTCAACCTGTATGTCGGCAGACTATTAAGCATACAAACATCGAGATTGTTTTGTTAATTTCCAAAAGATAGAGTTAATCTTAACTGACAAATCTTAAGGCAATTAATTGGCTGTAAGTATGACAGAGACTACTCACTAGATTAAAATAAATTATACGCAAGAAAAAAAATATACTAAAATGGAGAATATTTATTCAAAAATGGTTCGTCAAAATAATTTTTTTTTTTTTTAAATACATTATATCTATAATTTCCCACAACATAACCAAATTCTCCACACATTCTTTTGTTACACATTTTCTTAAAAAATATTTTCCCTAAAGCACCGTATATGACACCAAATTAAACAAAGCCATAGATATCGGGAGTCCCGGAGAAGTGCTAAGTAAAGCAACGAGGTTGCTAGGAAGTAAATAAACGTTCAATCATGCCTGCCAAAGGTACAGCAACGGAAGCAGGCTGTTTCTCTGGCAACAGTAAAAAGGCATTGAAACTTAGCTAAAATTTGGTGGAACCAACGAGAGCCGGCTTGGATGAGACAAATGGTTGACGAATGATGATTTCACGTGGAGGATAAACAAATGCCTTTTTTTATTAATTAATTAATTTATTTATTAGTTTTTCCCTTTTTTTTTTCTCCCTTGTTCAAACGAGTACTATATTTTTTTTAAAAAAAATGTCGGAATGAGACAAATATTGTTGATTGATTGTCAAATAAAATAATAGATTATTTTATCTATTTCTTTTGTTGGAGTTGGTAGCTAGTGGATGAAACAACTGCTGATTGATGTTGGGGTATATGGTTCTTGTTTGATATTAGGGAAGTTTTGGACAGGCTCTACAGTTTTTTTTTTTTTTCCTTTCAAGGACGTGGCATAATTTTGCTCGTCTTTTTTCCAATGAGTTCCTTTTTATCCACCGATCGACTCCCTTCGAATTCTCTTCGATCGAATTGACGGATATCGACCGGCTCCATTATCCCCTTTCCCCGTCGGCACCAGCAGACCGTTATCATCTCGGCTCGAACCCGGCTCCTCGGCTCTTTTGCTCGGCACCATTGTTGACCTGGATCATGCCGGGTCCAATGGATCCCTGCTGGCATTAAATGCTCCGTCAGACGAGGTATAGGGGAGCCACCTAATCCCATACCTTATTAATGGAACGTCAGCTAGCGCCTACGGACCCTACCACTGGGTCTACGGGTTGCCCACGTCGGTCCTCAACGACCTACTTGGCCTGGTGGGCCCACAGGAGCGCAGTCTACCTGGACATAATATAAATACCCCCGTATTTATGATAAGAAGCAAGCATTACTTACATACAATACCCTTACTCTGTTCAAATCTCTCTAAAACCGATTCACTGACTTAAGCATTAGAGGGTCTTAGTCGAGACCCATCTCGGCTAGCTCACACTGTCATTTCCCTTGTTGCATGACCAACTTTCCGTTCAAATATCATTGCTCATCCTCCTGACCTAAGGAATCGACCGGAGTCGATCAGCTTCGAATCTGAACCGCATCAATATGCATGCACACAACCTACGAGTTGTTAGAATTCAAACTATTAGTGATACAATTCATACATTTAAAAATGGGATACATATTCATTAAGTCAAAGTTCAATAGGCATCTACTTATTGGTATGATTCTCTCCTTTGTTTTTCTTTCTTTCCTCTCTTAGGGCAAAAGTTGCTTATACGCTAGTATACTTGCAGTAACAAGTAATAAATGATGATTTAAGTATCATTCACATAAAAAACCAAGCTATTTAATATTAAGTATTGTTCTAGCGCAATCCTTCTTTATTCAAAGCGTAGGGAAATATTTAAAAAGCAAGAAACGAAAACAATAAGGGGAAAGTAAGGAATGAAAATTCAATATCACTAAAGCCTAGAATTACAAAATCTCCTAATTAAACTAATTGAACCCATTCTTATTCTGCATTTGAATTTAATAACCTTAATTACTCGTCCCAAATCAATAAACATTACAAGTGTCTTCCCACCTAGTCATAAATTACTTATCCAACAATTCACTATATTTCTATATGAATTAATAAAGGAAAAGTATTTACCACATATTCTTAATGAACTACCTGTGGTGTGTAAGTGTGTTTTGACCATACCCATGAATCAATCTTATTTGTCTCTACAAATAAATTGAACACAGATTTTCTCTTGTCAACCTATCCTAATATCCTCTTTCAAACTCAATTAGGATTTAGATAACTAACCTAGATGGTGGCCAAACAACTAGGTAGATAAAACAAGCACACTAGAGAGAAAGCAATCAGAAATCATGAAATAACAAAGAGAAATAAAAGGAGATTCAACTCATTCAAAAAAGTTCATTCATAGTTCTAGAAAGGCAAATTAGTTCATAGCTAAACTAGAAAACATCATAAAAAGTATAAATAACACCATGAGTTTCAAGATACAAAAGAGAAGATTAGAAAATAAAAACTCTATAGGTAGTGTCTTTGTCCTCGTCATCAATTTTCCTTGAATTCTTGAAGCTCCCAAATGATGAAAAGTAAAGAAAACTAATTTAGAAGAAAAACTGCGTAAAAAGATGAAAGATAAAGATGTTCTTTCTTCTGCAACAAAAAGTTATTTATATAGAAGGTCTAACCCTAGTAAAATAATGTAAAAGTCCAATGAAATACTTTCCAAATCAGCCTAGGACTTCTTTTCCGCGATGTTGTGCGTGCGCATAAGGAATCCTATGATGGAGCACAGGATTTCTGACTTTACATTGATTTTCGAAACGTTACTCCACGTTGGAGCATAAGGATTTTGTGCTAGCAATGTTTTTAAACCCGGACCGGACCGGCCGGTTCGACCGGGAACCGGTGGCATGGCCGGTCCGGTTGACCCCAAAAAACCAGTCCTCAATTGACCCAGTAAGAACTGGCGTGAACCGGCTAATTACCGGTTGAACCGGTGCCGGTTCGATCGGTTGAACCGGCGGGTCGTATATTTGGAAAAAAAAATTTTTTACCTGTTTTAGTGGTTTTTGTCTACCGTGTGTCCCCCTCTTTTCCCCACTCTCCTCAACTTTTCCCCAAAATTTTCTCGCTTTTCTGCTGGCCCTTCCCCACTTTTCTCCACCCTTTTCATCTCTCTCTTTCTAGACTACATACAAAAAAATAGTTTCTTTTTCCCTCTTTCCCACTTACTTGCCTTGCCCATCTAGATTAACTTGCTGCTGCTTCCTTGTTCACTGTTGCTTTACAGAATTTTGTACTTTCTAGTCAACAGTGAACAAGTTAATTGCACTCTTTTTAATATTTTTTATAAGTTAGAATTTTAATTGCACTCTTTTTAATATTTTTTAATTGCCCATCTCACTGTTTCTTTTTTTTTTTAATATTTTTTATAAGTTAATTGCACTCTTTTTATATTTTTCATTAATATTTACAACATCATATTTATATATAATTAAATATATTTTATAATTAATTATGACGTCATACCGGTCGAACCGGTGGTTGAACCGGTCGAACCGATCGAACCAGTAACCAGTAAGACGACCGGTTCTATATCCGGTCCGATTTTCAGAACATTGTGTGCTAGAGTACAAAGTCGCTTGTGAAAACTTGAGCTTTCCATTCTTCTTGTGCTGGCACACAAGGTTCTTCATGCTGAAGCATAGGCATGTTGTGCTTTTTTTTTTCAATTGTGCTTAACCATGCCCTTTTTATGCTTTAGCATGGGTTTTTCTTCAATTTGGTTCAATATTGAACAAAATCCCACACATAACAAAAATTAACCAATAAGCATAATAAAATGATATATAAAAATTAAAAAGTATTGATAAATCCGTTAATTTATACAAGATAATTATATTTTATACGGATTTATCATCCAATCATTAAATATTGCAAGGGATAATTATATAAAAAAAAATACTAAGGTTTATTCTAATCACTAAAAAAATTCAGCTTTGTTTTAGCATGCACCCAACTTTCCCCTATGAGGAAGGTGACCATTTTCCATTCATGCTTGGCTCTTCCTTCAAAACAATATATTGTGTCATGGAATTCATTCTATTTCATACCCCTTTAAGGGAAGAGATTAAGGCAACATCAAAGAAAGATCTTCTCCACTGTGGAGATCCAGGAATAGTTGGGAAAATATTTATTTGAACCTGATTTTGCCATACTCAACAAATTGTATGGCAAGTGTATTGCACTTGTCAAATGATTGACCACTATTTTTAAATTATCGATCATTCACAAGGTAAGTGTAAAGGGTTTATTGCAATTTTGGTCCCATAAGTATGTCTTTGTCCAATTTTGATTCCATTTGTTACATTTTTCTCAATTTTGGTCCCATATGTTTCAAAATTTTACAATTTTGGGACTTTTTTAAAATTCAATCTAATCTTTAATGGCGAAGGCATGTGTGCCTCACGTGGGACCAAATTTTGACCAATGTTGGCGAGTTATATGCAAAACCAAAAAAACAAGGAAAAATATAAACTCGCCATCACGGATGGCAAGTTAAGCTAATATATATTTTTTTTAACCGGCTGGACAATTTCTAAAGACAGCTGTCAAAGCTGCATGCTACATAAAACGAGGGCATGCAACCCTTCTTTTGCAACATGCAGTGAGAAGTCTTATCTCCCTTTTTTTTTTTTAATTCTTAAGATGATTTAACGGGATTGGAGTGCAAGAAGTTTGCTCATTCTTTCCTCCATCAGGTAGAGAAGCAAGAACAAATCTTTCCCCTTCACTCTTCATCTTCTTGTTTATACTACACTTGTGCTTGTTTATAATTTCTTCTTGTTTTGCTTATTTTCAGTTTTTATATTTGAAGGGTTTGACCAATAAACTAAGGTATGTTTTATTGTATTTTAATTTGATAGATAATTTTATTAAATGTATTAGAATGATATATGTGAAATTGTTGTTATTTGCATAATATGTGAGCGTATATGAGATAGTTTCTTTAATGTTAAAATTAATTATATTGGTGAAGTAATTTTGTTTTATATAGTAGTGCTTTTTATTCATAAGTTGTTTTATGTTGTATAATCTTGTTGTTGATGTTGCTATTTTTTGTCTTTGTATGATGTGGTAGAATTTTTTTCATGTTTGTTGTAGTAGGTTTTTTGTTTTTGGAATATGAAAAAATATATGATGTATGTTTTTTTCTTGTTAAATTTTAATGTAATGCAGGATGTTGTGAAGAAAGTTTTGTTTAAATTGTGAAAATAAATCTATGTTGTGTAAGAATTTTTTTTAGAATACCACATCGATTTTCTAAACATAGAAGAGGGATGAATTATTTATAAAAAAAAAGAAAGAAAGAAAGAGATGAAATTGCCAACACTATTGGCGAATTTTAAGCTATAGTCGCCAAAAGTGTTGGCGAATATTTTAATTTTTTTAACAACCATGGCGAGTTCAATAAAAAAAATTAATATTTCAATTCGCCATCATTAATGGTGATTTTGAACTATTTTTCATTTTTTTTTTTGAAATGGAACTTGCCAACATGGATGGCTAGTTCAATAAAAAAAAATATTTTTTAAATTCGCCAACATCAATGGTGATTTTTAAGTATTTTTTCTTTTTTTGTTTCTCAAATTGAACTCATTAATGAGTTATAATATTTTTTTTTTGGCGACAATAGTTTAAATTTATATAACTTTTATTAATATTTAACAAACTCGCCGTCAAGAATGGCGATTTCAGTAAAAGTTGCCACTGCAGACAGTGCTTTAAGTTAGTTTTTACACAAATTTTTTTTATGCCAAAAAATTATACCAACACATTTTGGGTCAATTTTACAAAAAGTCCTATACGGTCTGATCGTTTATTCCCGAGACTTTTCTATAAATAAAAATAATAATAAAAGAAAGGTAGCAAAAAGTCATGAAGAAAATGTGAACAAGCCTTGAACTAAGAAGATTGCAAGTCAAAAAAAGTGTCTATGTTAACCAAAAGATCTAATGCCATATGGAGTTCCCTGTAGCCAAAGTGGAATCGGACCTCAGCGAGACTAGCGAATGTCCTGGCTCCATGAATCTAACAACAGTGCATGATTCAATTTACTCTTTTATCCATTTCCACTATATCCCACAACTAGAAAAAAGTTATATCAAGACACCGAAAGATGTCTTAAATAATACTATATAGGGACGCTTTTATATTTAGGACTCGTAGAAAGTGATTTTAATATTTTATCATGACGTCTTGAAATGTCACCATAATATTGTTTTTAAAGAAACCTTAAAGAATCTCCAAATTATGAAATAGTGACACTATAAAATATCTCACAATGAGTTTTATGTGACGCTCAAAATATATCTATATGGATATGGAAGGACACTTTTAAGCTTCTTAATAAGCATCCTAATAATTTTGAAAAGAGTCTCCGACAACTGTCACCTTCAAATTTCCTTCAGACTCACATCAGCCCTCACCGTAACCTGAACGCACCTACCGGGTGGTGCAACACCTATCTGGCCTCACCGTAGCCCAGACGCGCCTGCAGAGTGGTGCAATTGCACTGACAGGTAAATAAGAAAAAAACCAACAAGATTAACAAAGATAGAAAAATGTATCATTCATTAATAATTTGTTCTTATATTTGTAATTTACACATTTTAAATTACATTCAAAGGTTGTTGGGACTTTTTCTGAAAGCATCTCCAAAAATATGTCTCCATAGAGCTTTAAGAGACACATTAATATAAATGTCACAGAATAAATTTTATTAAGGCTTTTTAGAAGAAGTATCATAGTAAGTAGAGTTAAAGTAAATAAGACCCTTTAAAAGGGTCTCAATATGGCATCCTATTAAGATACTTTTAATTAAGTGTTATAATTAAAAAAAATTGAAACTTTATTGTAAGTGTTTAAATGTAATGGTTATACAAACATTTTTTAATCTAATTAATCTAAATTTCAATTTTTTATTTAGTTTATCTAATTTTATAATTAAAATCGTCTCAACTACATCTTCTGTATTTTCAAATTAAAGATAACGTGTCTTTTCCTTCTTCACAAAGTTTAGTTCAATAATATCATAATTTATACAAATTAACTAAAAACTTTCAAAAAAAATGTCATTAAAGCATCTATTATTTAATTTGTTTTTAAAAAAATCAACGTTAATCTAGTCAAAAAAGGTTATGAATTGTAATTTTGGAAGAAAAAGTTGATATAATGAGTCTTTTGGATTGAAAATTTAAGTTTATAAAATTTTTTTATGTAAACATCTATCTTAATAAAAATTTAATATTGTTCTCTAATAATTTTGTACTATATATTCAAAAATAAGATAATGATTCCTCCAAAATCGTTCTTACTTGATTCAATTGATTTGTCATGAAGATAACATTCTAGTCATACGATACTTTTTGTTTTTGAAAAGTCCCACAACAAATGTACTGCCATACGAAAATTTTATAAAATTATTTACAAAATAAAAAAAAAATCTAAAATCGTATACTTTTAAATAGACGAAAATTAGAAAAATAAAAGTTTAACCATAAGAAATTCGTATATGAAACATTCAAACATTAAAGATTCATTTATGAATTTTGTTAAGTATTTTGGACCTTTGTTTTTCTTTCTCGCTCTTTCTTTTCTCTTCTCTTCTCTTCTTTCTTGCTCGTTTCACTTTTTTTGGCGAGTCACAATATGTTACATGTCAATTCTTCAAGTGTCCCCACCAATCATTCTCCACCATTCATCTAAAAGCAAATTTCACACCAAATGCAAAAATAAAATGAAAGTAAAATCACATTATATTAAATAAATAATAACAATCAAGTAAGAAGCAAATAAAAGATATATTAGGCCGAGCAGTTTTTAGTGTTTTTAGATAATGTCCTTGTGAAGCTCCCCTTTAGTTCATGACAAATAGTAATTTCATCTAAAATATTATTTGCTCCTTGCAAAAACTTCTCATAAACATTACTTTGTGGGTCATACTCAAATGCAGGGTTCAAGAAAAATGCAGTTGAGTGGAGACGTTTGCGCAACATAGCATTTCTCCTATCATTAATAATATCAACATAGGTGTTGTACAAATGCTCTGTATTCTTAAGTAACTCCTTTATGCCTTTTATTGCTCCTCACATCGCTTCATAAACATAGCCTAATGAAGGTTTCTCATCAGAATTGCATAACTACAATAGTCTCATAGATGGATCCATAATCTTCACAATTATCAAGCAATTATTCCAAAAATAGTTATTTAAAACAATTTGGTTAACCTCTTTACCCTTGTCAGTTTGCAAAAACCTTTTACAACCTGTAATTACAATCAAAGCTTCCAAATGCTCCTTATGATCATAAAGACTCTTCAAATGAATAAACTGTGTGTCAAATCGAGTATTCCCAGGACGAACAATTTCAATCCATTCCAATTTGTTGTCTTAACCATGCATGAGGCCACTTATGCTTGTACACAAAAATTGTTATCTTAGAAGCAAAAGCTACTAAACTTTTCACTCGTGTTAACTCTTCAATATCCTTAAATATCAAATTAACACAATGAGCAGCACACTTAAAGCATGATAAAATGGACAAGTATATATATGACTCATTGTTGTTATCCTACTTATCATTGATTGAAAGTATGGGGAATTCACATGATTAATTGGGATGCAACAATCATAAAACCATAAAG
Source organism: Petrea volubilis (assembly GCA_026212405.1). NCBI lineage: Eukaryota > Viridiplantae > Streptophyta > Magnoliopsida > Lamiales > Verbenaceae > Petrea > Petrea volubilis. The sequence continues at coordinate 23,197,508 of CM047870.1, forward strand.
TAATGGACATATCTGTACATGCCAATGTTGCTTGAATGCTAGGTTGAATAAAATCAATACCAACACCAGCTTTCATATAATCTCCCATACGAATAATATTTTTTCCTCTTATTATTACCAACCACGAATTGTTTACAAGTTAAATTTTGAATTTCTTCAATATCTTCCCCTTGTAAATCATCATCACCCAATTAAATTTAGATACAACTTTCTCTCTTTTACTATTTGCAACTTCAACTAATGTACCTTTAATTTGGAAACAAATATCCACTTGAACTTTGAGACAAGATTTAACATTACCAGTAATGCTGACTAGATGTTGCTTCATGCGATTGATACCTCCTCCATTAATTGCTTGATCACAATGTAGACATATTAGCGTCTGAGTCTTCCCACTTGAAGGTGCCTTATAGCAATGCATCCAAGCTATGTCACTTCTATAACAAGGATTTTGCCCACTGCAAGATTGTTATACAGCTTGTGATGGGTTTGATGGTGCAGTTAGTGAAGAGGAACTGGTATTTTACGTCCCCAAACATTTACAATGAGTCAATAAATAAATCTCATACATCAATCCTCATGTACAAAAGACACCAATCAACAAAAGATTGAAACTATAATTGCAAGTGGGATCAATATATTCTACGAAGTAATTAGCATTAATTAGTTTGTAGCAAATGCTACCTGTACCCGCTTTATTTATCGAAAAACTTAAGAAATATATTCACATATTTTGAAGGTAATAAAACTAATAATTGATATCACATTGATTATCACTTTGATAATTGCAAATGGTAAACTTAAATTATTACCATTTTCTATCTTTTCCATAACAAGTTGTATTATTATATTGTTTAACTATTTTACAACCTGGAAATCCAACACAACAAATTAAATAAAAACAATGAAACAAGAATTAATTCCATCAGTAAACAAAACATCCGCAAATCATGAAACACAAGTAATGAAGTACGGGAAATAAACGTCCCTGTTTTTTATGGAAAAATGTTGATGTTAATGAAGGACGAGAGAAATCTCCCTATATGGGGTCCATATTTATATATTTTCTTGAAAAATTAAAACCTCTTTAGCACACACCTCTTTGAAGAAATTTTATCAGCCTTTTTGATGACGAAATTTGAACAACCTTTTGTAGGAAAACAAGAAATGTTTAAATAATTAAATCTAAAAAAGACTTTTCAAAAATCAAAAGTGAGAGAGAGAAAAAAAAAAGGCAAAAGAAATAAAACTACCAAAAGAAGAAGGAACTGATGCATAACATGCCTGGACTTAGGGTTGACTACGGTGGATAGGATGGCATCGTCAGGTGGGTCAACAACAACGAGAGGGACGGGGTTATTAGGGTTAGGGCTTACGGCTTTTGTGAGGTCGATCATTTACTTTTCTTTTCTAGAAAGAGATAAGTGACAAATAGAAAACTCAAATTGAGAAGCCAAAAAAATATATTAAAAGTTGAAAGTTCTTATCTTTTTTTGGGTGTGTGTGGGAAAAATTTTTGATTTTACCCTTTTGAGAATAGCGATTGTCAAAATACCCTCATTTTTTAAAATATTTAAATTCTACCCTAAACCGAGCTTTGAGAGCTCGGTTTTACTGTGTTGTCAGAGTAAGACCGAGCTTTGAAAGCTCGGTCTAAATTTTTAATTTTTTTTTTTCAAAAAAATTAAGACCGAGCTTTAAGAGCTCGGTCTAAATATTTTAATAAATTTTTTTTTAAAAAAAAATAAATAAGACCGAGCTCTAAGAGCTCGGTCAAGTTTTTTAATTTAATAAATTTGTTTTAATATAAGGCCGAGCTCTAAGAGCTCGGCCAAAGAATTTTTTTTTTTGAATATATATATATATATATAGAGAGAGAGAGAGAGAGAGAAGTAGTTTAATATATATATATGCATAGAGAGAGAGAGAGAGAGAGAAAGTAGTTTAATATTTATAGATTAGAGAGAGAGAGAAGGCCGAGCTTCAAAAGCTCGGCCATTAATTTGATTTTTTTTTTTGGAAAATTAAATATTATTTTAATATTATTTTAATATTATTTTAATTTTTAATTTTTTTTAAATATATTTTTCAATGCAGTATATAAACATGCTCCAATCCAAAAATTTAATTAACAAACTTCTCATTCAATGTCGCATTTTTCATTTACGAGTTGTAATAAATTCTATAAGTATTTTAACAAAATAGATTTAATTAAAAAGATAAAATAACAGAATATCAAATTTCAGTTAAAAATATTGTGGTAATTATAAAATATATTATTTTATAGCTTGACCGAGCTCTTAGAGCTCGGTCTTCAAATAAAAAAAATTATATGTGATATTTAATAATTACCACAATATTTTTAACTGAAATTTGATATTCTGTTATTTTATCTTTTTAATTAAATCTATTTTGTTAAAATACTTATAGAATTTATTACAACTCGTAAATAAAAAATGCGACATTGAATGAGAAGTTTGTGAATTAAATTTTTGGATTGGAGCATGTTTATATACTGCATTGAAAAATATATTTAAAAAAAATTAAAAATTAAAAATTAAAATAATATTTAATTTTCCAAAAAAAAAAAAAACCAAATTAATGGCTGAGCTTTTGAAGCTCGGCCTTCTCTCTCTCTCTCTAATCTATAAATATTAAACTACTTTTCTCTCTCTCTCTCTCTCTCTCTCTCTATATATATATATATATATATTCAAAAAAAAATAAAATTCTTTGGCCGAGCTCTTAGAGCTCGACCTTATATTAAAACAAAATTTATTAAATTAAAAAACTTGACCGAGCTCTTAGAGCTCGGTCTTATTTTTTTTTTTTAAAAAAAATTTATTAAAATATTTAGATCGAGCTCTTAGAGCTCGGTCTTAATTTTTCTGAAAAAAAAAATTAAAAATTTAGACCGAGCTTTGAAAGCTCGGTCTTACTCTGACAACACAGTAAAACCGAGCTCTCAAAGCTCGGTTTAGGGTAGAATTTAAATATTTTGAAAAATGAGGGTATTTTGACAATCACTATTCTCAAAAAGGGTAAAATAAAATTTTTTTCGTGTGTGTGGGGGGTGGGGACTCACCAATCTGGTCTGCGGATTAGAATAGGTCCAATCAATTTTTACCCGATTTTTGTAGGTTCTTAGTGGACAGAGTTGATAGTGATTTCTAAGTATATTCAAACCGGACCAGGCATCGGTCACTGATCGAACCGATTGGTCCATTTCGATTTTGAAAAACTGATCGGACTAATCGTCTCTCAATTTATGTCCTCTTCTTTACCTTCTACAACAAGTTCCACAACAATCAACATTGGATTTATTGTTCGTTACACTTGTAAAATATATTGTCAAATCAACAATTACATTAAAAAATGGAAAAAAAAAAATAAAACACATAAGTTAACTTTTATTAGATATTTATTAGGGGTGTAAACGGATGTTAAACGGATCGGATATATCGTTTCCATATCCTTATTCATTTAATTTTATCGGATATAGGTACGGATGCGGATATTGACGAATATCTAAAATCAGTATCCATATATATTCGTATCCGCTGGATATCAAATATATCCATATCCGATTGTAATTTTTAAAAATTAAATTCAATTATAAATACTTGAATATCCGTATTCCATTTTGAATTTTTAAGTATCTTATTCAATTGTAAATAATTGATATTCAATTATAATTAATTGCCACTAGGCTCAGAGTCGAGTGGTGGGGGTTAGAAAGTGATACAAGGGATGTCCTGAGTTTGAACTCTCATGTCATCTACCCCTTTTCCCACTGAGTGAGTGTGTTCGTGTGTGGGGGGGGGGGGGGTATTTTTCGATTGACATCTATAGGGTGTCCTGAGGTGATTGTATAAAAAAAAGCTATAATTAATTGAATATTTGAATTTGTGTATACAATTTAGTCATATTTTTATATATTATTCACTTATTTACAGAATATTATATATGTATATATATACATAGATACCATACCCTTTCATTAATAACACCTAAAGTTCATATATATATATATATATATATATATATTTATTTATTTATTCATTTTATATATTTGTAAGTTATAAAAATATGATATCCACTAAAAAAAATCCATGTATTTTGTTTGAAACAACAGTTTATTATGTATCATTCATATAACATGAACTATTTATTTTTTATGTCTATATATCTTATATAATGCATATGATTATTAAAAATATAATTTTTTAAAAAGTATTAACCATGAAATAAATTTTACAAAATTGTATCAATAAATAAATCAATTAATTTTAAAAATGAAATATTATTAAAAGCACATAACAACTTTAGTATACATATACATTATTTTTGCCAAACGTTATTTATTGGGTATAATTAATAAATACAACTAAATTACAAATAATTGAAGATATAAACGAATATGTATTCAGAGCGGATATTAAACGGGTCGAATGTCTAATTACCATATCAGTATCCATTTATAATCGAATATCTACAATCAGATACGGATAATATCCACTTTAAACGGATATGGATATTTTTCCTATAAATGAATACGGATGCGAACAGTAATCGAATTTTCGTTATCCATTTACAACCCTAATATTTATATTTTAAGTATAAAAATATTAAATGTCATTTTTGTTACGTTAGAAAATAATTATGATAAATTTGTTCAACCTAAACATTTATAATAATAGTTTTTAAACATTTTACTGTAAAGGATAATTTGATAGTTTCAAATAATTTTATTTTATTCATGCTATTTATTTTTAATTACCACTCATAGGAATGGAATCAAACAAGGGATGATAATTGTATTCCTATCTCATTTCATGTACATACCAATCATGAAAATATTATGTTGAAATTATTCCATTCCTATATTTATTGCATTCCTTAATTCATTCCATTTTCATGTTATTTCATGCATAATAATCATGTTGTTAGTGTCTTTGGTGAGGTATGTATTGATCTCCTCACACTTCTCTTCTCTCTCTTTCTGGTATTTTTTCTCTTTCGTCACTCTCCTTTCTCTTATCTTATTTTATTTTTTACTTATTAACTTTTTACATTTTAATAATTTGATATTCTATTATTTTTATCAATTTTTACTTATCATAAATTTATTTTATATATTAAAAAAATAAAAATGCAAATTTCATCAAAAATATTTTATTATGTGTAATTACATAATATTAAAATTTAAATACATAATTGTATTATATCTTAATTTTATTTCACACATTATCGAGTGTGACTAGTCTACTAATCAAAATAACCCAAAAATCATAAAGTAATGACACTTCTAAAATTAGAGGCGTGCAGTGTCGGACACTATATCAGACACGACACTCTTTTGATACTTCCCTGACACGTGTCTAATGTACGACCTGGTGTGTCCATAAATTAAATAAATTTGATATTTCTGATGATATATCGAATATCCTATCAACAATGCGCCCGATACTTTTTGAACGCATAATTTTTTTTTTGAATTGTTTTAGTGAGTATTCCAATGAAAATATATAATTTAAAATAAGAATTCTCTAAGGCTATTCAAAAAAAGTTGTTATTTCATCTAATAATTTATCGTTCTAATTATTTTTTTTATAAAAATTAAACTATATCTTACTGTTAAAATAGATAGTTACAACTACTGTTCTACCTTTTATACGTGTATCTTTATATATATATATATATATATCTGTAAATTTTATATTAATTATATATAGATATATAAGTGTTTATATATTATGTCATATTATTAATAGAATATATAATATAAAAATATTATATAAATAATGCCGTGTCATGAATTTTTTAAACATTTCGTGTGGCCATATCCGTTTTGTATCGTGTCTCTATCTGTATTGCCCAAAAAATTACGTAAAAATAACACGCAGACAGGCAGACAGACAGCGGGGATAACATCATTAACATCACCCCTGACACTGACAAAAAGGCTCCCTACAGCCTCCACGTGTCAGCCAATGCTTTCATGAACCCCAAAGCACATCCCTGGACCACCTCGAAGCACGCCCCGCGCAGGTAGCTCAATCAGTGCCACCTATACTTACACTGTATATATATATATGTAATATGTAATTACTTTAGCCTCTCAATGCACTGTTTTACGCGGGGCAGCTGTCTGCTGCGGCGGAGCCGCCGGCGGCGGCGGCGGAAAGGGGCAGGACAACCGCAGGTGGGGCCCACTGGGGGTGGGGTGCTGGTTGGGGGCCTTGGCCCCTACGTACTCTGCTTCTTTCGCTCTCTTCAATCGGCTATCAATCAATAATAATAATGAGATGATGTGCGTGGGGCTGGCCCAATTCTAATAGTTCTTTACTTTTCCAAACTTTTAATTTACAAATTCAGAAAATTTATGGTATGAAATTTATATGAATATAGAACTAAAATTTATCATAATAATTCTAAATTAGAGTTGAAAAATCTAAATGGAGCTCGTCTGATATGGGCAAAATGAATATTTGAGCTCATATTTGGGTATGAGCATCCAGCTACCCAACTAGGAGAAGCCCAAAAAGGCTTAAATACTTTTTATATGGCCCAATTAATATCACCCAATCAAATCTATCTATTATATATGAAAATCAATCTAAATTTATAACAGGTGTCAGCAACATATTTATTTTTTATATATCAATTAATTAGACATACTTATTATTAATTAATTAATCATTTAGTACAATTTTGAATTATGAAAAGAGTATGTTATTTGACAATTTAAAGGTTGAATCACAAGCTCATTATCCGTATTATTTAACTATTTTAAATTACTTGTTATGAATTAAGTGAAATGATAATTTTATAAAATTTCATATTTCAAGAATATAAAATCCATTTCAATTTGAATTTAAGAATATTTTCATTACTTGTCAATTTAAATTACTCATCACACCCAAAAAAGAAAACTTACATATTGGAATAGAAAAAATAAATTAGATAATATATTTCCTATGACAATAATAAACTTTATAAAACAAAAAAAAATTGATAAAGTTTTACTATTATTCAAACTAATTATTGATTAGCAAAAAAAAAAAAATTGATTTGTAAAGAAACAAACAAAAAACTATGACATAACAAAATATTAGAAAGTAAAATATTAGAAGATGACATCCTAAAAAGAATATAAATTTATACTATTATATATTTGAGAGCTATGACTAAAATAAACTCAATTTTGACTCAATTCTTAATTCTTAAAATTTTGAATTATTTTTAATTGACAAATCAACTTTAATTGTTGTTTAATTTTAATTATGGATTTCCTTTCTCGATTTTCTTTTCAAAATCAATCTAATTAATTATTTCCTTGATGCTCCAGATTATTCAAAATTTATTAAATTAATCACTCTTCTTTAATGTGCACTTTTCCATATTTATCTTTTTTTTTAATTTTATCTTTTCCTCTTTATTTGACACAATGACAATTTTTTTTTTTTGTATCTCAACTATAAATTTGAAACTCAATGAGGGAATCAAGAGTCCCCTCCCCTATATGAACATTGATGAAGATTTGTTAAGCTTTCTTTCTTCAATCATAAACTTTATTGATAAGTTCTTCACTTTGCAACCCCAATTATCTTCCTTGTTTTGCCCTTTTTTTTGTTATACGATTTTATTTATTTATTGGTACTTAATTTTTGTGACCTTCCTTTATTTTTTAAATAATATCAATATTATTGTATTTTCTTTTTCTTTTTCTTTTTTTTCTTACTTTTGTTTTTAAAGTTATTTTTTTGTTATACTTTCTTTATTTTATTTAGATCATATATGCATTTTTCGAATGGGTCGACGGGACCTATTTGATTTATTAGCAAAATCTTTTTCTGTCTCTCTAATTGAGAACTCTCTCTCCATTTTATTTCTATTTTTATCCATATCTTTACATATCTCATTTTTTTCTATTATTCATATTCAAGTTTTTTTGATATTTTTTCCAAAATATCCTTTGATTTCTTTGGTTCATTCAATTCTTGATTTAAGTGTTTTATTTATCTAACCAAGTTTTTGTAGATATATTTTCTCCTTTTACCCTTTCCTTTTGCCATTACGTTTTTTCCCCCTTTTGTCATTACTATATTACTCAAGTTCACTATTTATTTGCTTGAATTTTTATTTTATACTTTGTACTTAGATTAAGTGATTTGTTGGATCTTGATTGGTACACTTTTTTAAGTTGATCAAATTCATCATTTATTTTTTTTTTCTATCAAGGTCTTTATTTTTTTAAAAATATTTTCGCTAAAAGTAGTCCTTCTTCAAATAACAATTTGTTTTATTTTTGTTTTCATATTTTTGGTTTTTTTCCATCCAAATTTTGTTTTTTCAAGATTTGATTTCTACAATGACGTTGCGATAAATATATTTTAAGTAATCTTTATGACTCTAAATTTTGTGTTTTTTTTCTATCATTATTTTATTATTCAAATGCTTTATTTGTTTATTATTGATTTTTTACTCTCTCTCTCTCTCTCTCTCTCTCTCTCTCAGCTTTTTATAGAATTGAGGGGCTATGTTGGTCCCTTGCATTCTATTTTTTTTTCATTTTCATTTATATTTACATATGTGTGAGTACTTATGTACTTATTAATTTGAATTCTTTTGGAGAAATGTTTGTATATGATTTTATTAACTAATGAGTGTTAAATTTATATATTGATCTATTTAATATTAAAAGTATGGATAAGATTTGTACCAATGATATTACAATTTCCTTTTGTTATTTGCTTTTTATTTTTCCTTTTCTTTCAGTGTATGCTATGTAAATTAAGCTACATAGGAGTAAAATATATTAATAATAAACAACTTACTATAATAGTTCATTTTTGTCCCATTTTTATATATCTTTTAATTTTAATCTTCCTCTCATTATATCAACTCATTAGTCCCTATTCTATAATTAATTTTAAATTAATATAATTATTCGTAATAATAAATTGTGTATTTCAAATTTATTAATATCATATTTTTCCTAACTTGATCGATACGAAGCAAAAATTCGAATAAAATATTATATTTTTCTTTATCGTACATATAGTTAACAATAATATTAATACTATGTCAACATCTTGATTGAATTTTCATTATAATTAATGTTTTTGTAAAAAAGCAAAACAGACAAAAAATATTTTTCTTTGAAAGATGCTACTTAATAAAAGTTAATGATAGTATCAATTTGAAATATCAAAATCAAACTTATAAGTTTTTTTTCAATAATGATATCTTATGTTGTTTAATTGTTGAATTTCATTAGTAATTTGTCATATCTAAAATCAATTGATTTTATTTAAAAGAAGGGTACAATTGATGAGAAAACTAATTAATTATTCTCTTTTAATGAAATATGTAGTATATTTGAACAAATAAATTACAATAGAAAATAAAAATCAAGATATTTATTTTGAAATACAAGAAATATTATCTTTAAGAAGAAGTTGTGCATAGCATAGGTAAAAACCATCTAAAGATCTAATATTGTCTGACAACATTGGTTGAATTAATCATATTCAAAAAGTTTGAGAGGGACCAACAAGTTGTTGGTCCAGTAGTAAGCAACTCTGATCCCCGTAAGGATGAGAACACAAGTTCGAATCCCAGGAAGCGTACTTGTTGGGAGGGGGAGTAACCTTTAATGCTCCATCCCCCAAAATTGCGAGAGCAATATCTTCTACAATTTATCCTGACCAAAAAAAAAAAGAAAGTTTGAGAGGGTGCATTAATTATTATGAATTATGATTTAATTATAAAGGGATTGAAGGTTTGAATTGTTTTTTAGCATTATGTAAAGATAAAAACATAAGTACTTCGATATTTTATCGATGATTTTTGGGTGTGATGTCACTGACAAGAAACAAAATATTAGGGTTTATTTTAATTAAAGAAAATCAAGAAAAATCGTAGTAGTACTAGAAAATAATAATAATAATAATAATAGTTATTGTTGTTGTTGTTATTATTATTATTATTCTTATTATTATTTATATATTTATTTTTTCATAGGAAAGAAAAAGGTTTATTCATCAATTTTTTTTTCGGGCTTGATAAGTTGCGATCCACAGATTTTTGCATGATTTTTTACCCTTTGTTTTATTTAAATGATAATCCACATATTAGATGAGGGAGATGCAAATTAGTTAGTCATGCTTATCTTTTCTTGACTTTTTACTATTTATTTTGTCATCTAATATTTATGATTAGACTAAAATTTGAAAACTCAAAACATGATTACTTTGTCTTTTTATGTGTGAGACTACAAGTGGAATGACAAAGTTATGTATTTGTCTTTTGGCATCTATGTGGTGTGCACTTAATTGCATATACTTGAGAAGATAGACTAATGGTATCCAATAACTTTTCTCGAGCAATGCTTTGATTCTGGGACTAAGCCTCACTCACTAGAAATGACATATCTTCTAACTATATTTGTTAATTATTATCTAAGGTTTACATATGGACAATATTATTTAAGGTTTACATATGGACAATATTATTTATCTCATATCTACACAAAGTATTAAGATTTTAACAAACACATATCAACGATGACTATCAAGTTTGATACTCTAATATGACATGATTTTTTGTTTGTTATTTTTTTTATAAATTCTATTCGACATTTCTTTCATTTTTATCTTTTTTAACCTCATTACAAAAATTATAAAGAATCTGCATATCTAATTCCATTAGTTGTATTATAGTTTCTGTATCATTGTCATACATAAAGAAATATTAATTTGACTTAACATTTGAGTCATTATATATTATTTGTACTTATTATTGGTTTGCTCATAAATTCCATCATGTTACCTCTTTTATGAATGTTTGTAGTTATTTTTAACACAACTATATTATTTATTGAATTTTAAATATGATTTCATCTAACAAATCATCAACAATTCATCATGTGCTAATGTGCACGGGTGTAATACTAGTACTCCTTTATTATCCTCATTCACAAGGTCGATAATCCTAGCTTGATCTCACAATTTTGCCCCATAGCCTCGTGGAATGTTCTTTTTAAAATCGTCACCAAAACCACTGTCTTGAGGCTTAAGCCTTTCATTCATGAGGTTATTAGCCCGCACCAAAGTAGCTTCATCCCTGGTAGGTGCACTCTAAGAGCAAACATGGTGCCATGGTCATCAACATAGACCTTGAAAAGGCTTATGATAAGGTCAATTGGGAGTTTCTTAAAGAAACTCTTATGTTTTTCAAATTTTCCTCCAGGATGATTGACCTTATTATGAGCTATGTCATTTGTGCTCAACCTTTAGTGCTTTGGAATGGTGAGCCTCTTGAAGCGATTCACCCAACGTGTGGCCCTAGACAAGGCGATCCGCTCTCGCCTTATCTGTTTGTGCTCTGCATGGAATGACTTGCATATATGATAAAGAAGGCGGTTAACAATTGCACCTCTTGGACGCCACTTGTAGAGTGTAGGGGTGGCCCCAAATTTTCTCACATTCAATTTGCAGACGACATTATCCTCACCGGAGTGCCATTAAGAGTGCCATAACTAGGTTTTGCAATGCTTCAGAGCTTAAAATTAACTTTGCTAAGTCTAAAATCTTTTTCTCTCCTAAAAAAGACCCCATTGTGAAAAGGGGTTTATCTTTAATGCTTGGGATTGGAGTGACCGAGGATCTTGGGAAGTATCTTGGTGTTAGGGTATCCAATGGACATAATGTGAGCTCCAACTATGCTGGCATAGCTGAAAAGGTCCAAAGTCGTCTCACGGCTTGGAAAGCGAAACACCTCAACCTCGTGGGTAGGCTTACTCTCATCCAATCAGTCTTATCCTTCATACCCGTCTACACGATGCATTCAAGTTGGTTGCCTACAAAAGTTTGCCATCAATTTAATAGGCTAAATTGTAGCATCCTGTGGGCCAATGATGGCAATCCACGCAAAATCCATCTTGTGGAGTGGGAAAAGGTCATGAAGAGCGAAAAGCAAGGGGGTTTAGGGATTATAGAGTCGAGAAAGGTTAATATGACTGTTGGCTAGGATTGGTTGGCGAGTCCTCCACTGGGACGTAACCATTTAGGAGAGCATTTTTAGGCAAAAATATCTAAGAGGGAGTGAAATCCTTGATCATAAACCTAAAGCCCATACATCCCCTTTATGGAAAGGGATTGTCAAAAGTACTAAGGTCATCAAACCCGGAATCAAATGGAGAATGGGCAATGGTTCGAAAATTTCGGTTTGGTATGTCAATTGGGTTGGAGAAGGGAAATTTTGTGATAGGATTGGACGAGATATTCCCAAGGAGGCCAAGCAGTTGAGAGTCTCACACATGATAAATCTGCAAGGCCAATGGAATTTGGCTACACTTGGTGCACCCGTCCCAGAGGAAATCAAAGAGTCCATTCAATCCATGTCAATTCCCTATACACTACAAAAAAAAAATGACCTTTTGTAATGAAAGATTTCATTACAAAAAGTCTATTTTTTGTCACAATAACTTTTGCTAACAAATATTTTCATTACCAGAATTCATCTTATAAAGCCCGCCACTACAAGTTTTTGTAACGATTTTTTTGTTTTCGTTACAAGAACATTTATTTTTGTGACGAATTACATTTTTTTTGCCACAAAAAGGTATTTTTTTTTGTGACAAAAGAATTTTATCACAAAAAAGGCAAGCCAGGTCCCAACCCGTGCGTTAACCCGGTCATAATTTTTTTTCCTTTTGTCGCTAGAGAGGTTCAAACTCCCAACTTCATGTATGATTTCTCCAAGGGTTACCACTGCACCAAGTGCTATTTTGTTGATAGATTTGGTATTTTATTATTCTTATTTCTTTTCTACCTCAATTAATCAATTTTAATTCTTTTAATTAGTTAATTAATTAAATAAATTTAAATAATTATAAGAGCTTTGTTAATTAAAATACTACTTATGTAGTACTCATACATAGAAATAATTAAAAAATACTTTTGTTTTTCATACATATTCTGAACTTAGCGAATAATATTCATAACTTTTAATATAACAATGTTTAATATGCCATATTATGTATAATACTCGAAAAATAATACTTTCATTTTATGAAAATTTATTTAATCCATTTCAATATTTATAATATAGAAAAATATTTATTGGTATAATATATCAAAATTTATGACAATTATAAATTGAATGTCACATAAATAACAAATTTGTAATACTTTATAAAAATATTAATAATTATACAAATAATTATATATAATTCATATGATCATTATAAATTAAGTAATTTAATGAATAGTTTTAAATAATCTTTTTTTATTATATATATTAAATAAAAAAAAAATTATTTATGTGAACATAATATTCAAAATAAGTCGTATTTTTCACTTTTGAATATATTTTCACTTCCGTATTGTGTTTGTACTTTTAATAAATTGTATAATAGCCATTTGTATAATATTTAGCCGATTTTGTCACCGTAACTATTGAGAAATATTTTTGTAATATGTACGTATGTGTTGAATGCCAAATATTTTACCTGTCTGATGTTTAACTATAACTAATATTACGTGCGACTATATATATATATATTAAATTATGTGAACAAATTTTATTAATCTTATTAATTTTTGTACTTTTTAATTTATTAATTTTTAATTTTTTAGCCACTATGAAAATACATGACTAAAAATCAAAATTACAAATGAAATTTTAATACCCATCTAAACACTTTTTTTTTTCACTAAAGTGTTATTTTTTTTTTCATCAAAAAATAAATGTTTATGTTTCTTTTCTAAAAAAAGCACATCCAAACGGGTTTCAATAGTCTATTCATATCAAAGACACAAAGCGGTTATTAAAAAATCTTTTAAATATCAAAGCACAACCAAGATTTATGATAATTATAAATTGAATATCATATAAGTGCTTCTTCTCTAAAGAAAGCATATCCAAATGGATTTCAATAGTTCATTGACACTAAAACATAAAGCGGTTGTTAAGAAAACTTAATACTCTATAACAGAGTGTATATTATATAAATCATGTCTAAAGTTTCATAACAAATTTCAAAATTATCACAAATAAAAACTACTTTTAGTGACAACACTAATATCCCTAATTGTCATTAAAGTTTGATTTTTGATAACAAAATATTGCCTTTTGTAACAAATTGTCATTATTATCACTAAAAAGTAATATTTTGGTAACAAAATCATATTTGTCACCAAAAATCTAATTTTAGTGACAAAATTTACATTTGTTACCATTACTTTGATACTTAAGATGCTTTTTTTTGTACTGATAATAGACTCCATGAGGACATCTGGGTTTGGGGCTGGACAACAACTAGTTTATCCACTGCAAAATCAGCATATAGCTTCCTCAATCATAGTTCCTCCCCATAATGAAACAATGGAATTGGGTGTGGAAAATTTCATGCCCTCAGAAACTCAAACTCTGCCGTTGGCTATGCAATCATAATAAGCTCTTCACAAATTCCTTCGGATGCGATAGGCACCTCTCGCAATCGGATGTGTGTGTTAGATGTAATTCTGCTAGGGAAGACGTCTTACACACACTCTTGCATTGCCCTAAGGCTAGGGTGGTATGGGAATTCATTATTATGCTGACTGACTTTGCACACCCACGGAACACTGGTTCCAAATTAACTTATTCTCTTCTTTTCATAACATCATCCTTTCGGATTGTGAGTGGCAAATTCCGGTGTATTTGGAAATCGAGAAATAACCTCATCTTTAATGGTAAACCAGAATCCATTAGGGAAATAATCTTTGTCATTAAGAGTTTAGCTCTTGATATGATCCAATCTTTCTCCACTGTGAGGACTCCGAGCACGGGGATGAGGGCTTGCGTGGCATGGAAAAGGCCAAATGCACGTTGGGTGACATTAAATACTGATGGGAGCTTCCACGATAGTACGAAAGCGGTGGCAGCAGGAGGTTTGGTGAGAAACGCGCAGGGGGAGTGGTTATTCGGCTACTCTTGCAAGCTTGGTAAAGTCGCTATTACTATTGTTGAATTACTTGGGCTTAGGGAGGGCTTCAGACTTGCCTGGATGAGAAGATACCCCAAGATTGTTATGCAGATCGATTCAGTTGTGGTACTTGCGCTTGTGGAAAGAGCAAACACGCACGTTCACCCTCTTAGACAGACTATTGAAGATTGCAGGGCCTTGTTAGGAAGACCATGGGAGGTCGAGCTTTGGCATACTAACCGGGAAGGAAATCAGTGTACTGACCTCCTTGCGAAAATGGGGCATCGGATTGAAGAGCAAGTTGAGGAATTAATGGACTGCACCTTTGGATGAGCTTATTGAGCTTCTCGTTGAGGAAGCTTCTGCTTCTGGGTAGGACCTTCTATTTTTTTCATTTCCCTTTTGTAGCCATATATATATATATATATATATATATATGTTTGAATAGGGTGTTTGGTGCAAAATCTTTCAGTTTTAATCCAATTCTAGTTTTTTAGAATTTAGAAGTTTTTTAGATAGAAAAATTACCATTTTCTATGAAGTAATGACAATTTAACTTTTCAGAATTTCAAGAGTAACATCTGCAAAAAGAAAGTCGACATTTTTCTTTGAGGCCCTTTTAATTGAATTCTTTGTCAAGGCAATGCAGAATGCGAAAGGACACTTTATGGGAACTAGAGAAGCAATCCAATGCTTGCAAAAGAAATCATACGATTTTTCTTTGAGGCCACTGAATAGATTTTTTTTTTCTCCTTTCTTTCTTTTTCATTGTGATAGAAATTTTATGCTGCCTGGAGCTAATTTTTTGAGGTACTTTTTGAAGCTTCAAATGTAATTGATTATTTTATTTTATTTTATTGTTAAAATATTTGGTTTTTTTTCCTGTATATCAACATAAATTTATACGTCAGCTCTGATGGATATGCATAAAGAAACGAAGACATTGTAGTGAACTTTGTTCTAAACATTACTTTCTCCTTATATTAATATCAAGACTCAACCAAGATAATGTTTTTTAGCATGTAATAAATGAACCCATAACTGTTGGCCAGGTACCATATTACATCTCAGTGCTTTTCCTACGCATCATTTTGCCATGGAAACTTTCTCTAAAGCTCCATTACCACGTAAGTATTCTTTTTTCATTTTATTGTCCCTACATAAGTGCCATCAAGTTTTCAGAGATTTGAATAATTAAATATCATTGATTTATTATCTCTTGGTGTATCTTCATCATCCATTCAGTTGATTAGATTTTTGTTTTCTTCATTTTTTTTTATATAGAATGGGAATTGGTATATTTTAGTGTGTGTATATATTAGCTTTATTCTTGAAAAACACGTGCGCATTATATGAACAAAGCATATATATGCTTATTTTAGTTTTTCACTTTCTGCTTAGGCTGATGTGCAAACAGTATACAATTATATGGCTTCTGTACATTTTAATGGAAAATGGGTTTATAATATCCCCACAAATTGTTATTGTGTATTAACTTTCTTGATGGTGATAATTTTTCTTGATGATGGTTGTTTATTATATTTGTTAAATAATGTGAATTTTCAATTTTTACATGTGTACTTATCATTCATTTGCTTTCTTTGAAACCCATTAAATAAATTTTTGTTTTCTTCTTTAATGGTGGTAGAAATCTTATACTGATTGGAGTTATTTTGCACTTTGAAATTATTCTAAATTTATAATTATGTAGCTATAACTTTTTTCTCTCTCTCCATATTTAGAGGAAGTGGTGATGTGGTGAATGGCTTGGGTAGGTACAAAAGTGGTTTCATAACATCACTAGCTGTAATTTTTTGAATATATTTGACCCCAATATTAACTTGTTCTCTCTTCTTCCCCTTTGAGTGAGAGTGTGCGTACGTGTGTGGCGTTCTGATCGACATTCATAGGATATCTCGAGTTGATTGTATAAAAAAAAGAACTTGATGTAATTAAGGGAAGGAAGATTTTAAAAATGGAAGATGATATTAGCACTCCACTTCAATTTTTAGCTTTAGACATTTGATTAAAATACCCACTTACTTTTTAAGTACCATTTAATTTAATTTATTGGACAAAATTATTCTAAATCATCATCTATTCACCTTATTTTCAATTTGGTAGGACAATAGCCACAACTAGAGTAGAAAATCAAATTATCTTCTCAACAACAATAAACAAGGGCATAAAAAAAAAAAAAAAAAAAAAGGGATAATATCAAATATGGTCCCAATGTTTGTGCCATTTTCCAATTTTGGTCCCAAAATTTCAAAATGAGGACCATAATTCATAATCTTCATCAACTTTGGTCCTTTTTAGTCACAGTCGTTAAAAACTAACGGAGAAGCGTACGTGCCCAGATAGGTCACTAACAGTGCACGTCAAGAGCATGTGCGTCTTTCCGTTAGTTTTTAACAGCTGTGACTAAAAAGGACCAAAGTTGATGAAAATTATGAATTATGATCCTCATTTTGAAATTTTGGGACCAAAATTGAAAAAGAGCATTTTTATACCTAAACATACCTAAAATAAAAGCCATGTGATGCTAAAAATTTAAAATTCAAATAAAGTGGTATAACTACCACAATCAAGAAATAAGGAGGTTCATCCACTTTGATTGACCCTTTTAGCCAATTTGTTATTTCCTATCCTAACAACCCCTAAAAATAAGGGTTTTATTTTGATTTTATTATTGTATTTATTTTATTTTTCTATCTTCTATTTTTGGCTGATTGGGCCATAGGCCTTCAATTCATTCTGGCCCGGGCCTTTAACATGGGCTACCCTATATACATCGAAATGACCTGGTCCTTACTAATTTATTTTGGTATGGCAAAAAGAACCAAAATCAGCCATTCAGAATTTATATACAAATTCATTTTTGGGCCCAAACAATGCCCCCCCTCCACAAGTCATGATTAAATGAAAATTTTGATCATAACTTGGTTAAATTCCACTTGCCTTGTGCCATTAATCTGGTGGCTTCTTTATTCATGTCGCCACACACGATTTGGCAACTTATTTCTCTCCATTGACACTAACAAAATGAACAAAAAATAAATATTTAATTAAGCAATGGCTATCATGTCACCAATCATCACAATAACATTCGATAATCAAGCCACGTTAATGTGATAAAACTAAATTACCTGAATCCCACTTCATTAGCAGCTTCCATTTCTAGATTCCTTCTTCTTTCCGACGGCAAAGTTTTCCGCATCGTAGGGACATATTTCTTAAGATACTTGCCATTTATGGGGTCCCTAAGCAAATCGCTATCTAGGCTTTCTAGCAAGTAGGTGTTTTCTCTTGTAATGGAGTGGACCGTGAATGGTCCTTCTTAGTTAGGGCTCCATTTCCCTAAGACGGTGTCTTTTTTCTTTAAAGGGAACACTAGTTTCCAAACAAGGTTGCCAATTCGAAATCGTTTGGCCTTGACTTTACCATCATAAGCTTTGGTAACTTGCCTTTTCTGAGCCTCAGTGGAATCTAACACCTGTATCCTACTATCTTCTATGGTGTCGAGTTCATCTACCATTTTACAATAGTATTAATCAGTAGTGAGATCATTATGTCTGGCTATTCGAGTAGATCTTACATTAACCTCCATAGGCTGGACAACATCGTGGCCATAAGTTAACCAAAATGGAATAGTTCCTATGCTTGTACGTTTGCTAGTTTGATAAGCCCACAATGCTTCGGAACGCAAGAGATGTCATGCCCTGGGATTGTCTTCTACCATTTTCGAAATGATGTTCTTCAGAGTTTTATTGGTGGACTCAACTTGACTGTTTCTCTCTTCATAGTATAGAGTAGAGTGAGTGGTTGAATGCCATATTCTGCAACAAAGGCTTCGACTTCAGATCCTGTGAACAGGGTTCTCCTATCCGTTATGATAATTTAGGGGATTCCGAATCTGTACACTAGGTGTTCCTTGATCGGTTTGCTTAAGTGGGATGGCCTCCACCCACTTCGTGAAATAGTCAGTGGTGGTCATGATATGTGTGTGTTGTTTCAAAGAGGAAGGGAAAATGGCTCCTATCAAGTTAATGGCCCAACATCAAAATGACCTTAGTTTGATTATAAGATTCATCTTTTCAGCGAGAACTCTTTGAATGGGGTCATGCAATTGGCACTTTTCGCAACCCTTAGCCAGCTAATGGTAATCTTGAACCATTTGTAGCCAAAAATAGCCATATCATTTGATTAACCATACCATTTTTGTGGCTGCTTTGATGGGCCCCACATACTCCTTCGTAGACTTCTATTATGATTTTCACTGCCTCTTCCTATTTGACATGCTGGAAGAGGACTTTCTCATGACTTTGTCGATATAACAAGTCATCTTCTAGAATCACTTAGTTAGTAGCTCTCATTTTGATTTTTCGAGATGCTCGCTGGGAGGGATTTTTCAAACAGCTAATATTAGTTTGCGCCAATCTTCGGATTGTTTTATGGTACTTTCAATGGCGTAAACATTGCTTTGTTCGAAGTGAAAAAGGTAGGCCTGCCTTGTGATGGTATAGCTGGCGGCCATATAACCTTTGGAAAATTTGGCTCCAATGGCTATTCGAGCCAATTCATTAGCTTAGAAGTTAGACTTTCTCGTGCCACATGCTAAAATGTTACTCCGTCAAAACCCATCAATATGCATTAACTGTGGAAGTATTTCAGTCGAGGATGGTGTTCCTGCATTGGAAGGCACCTTGAATCTACTTAATGATGAGTTGGGAATCCCCAATTACGCTGATGCTAGATGCCCCTAACTCACACAATATCTCTAGCCCAAGAATCAAGGCTTCGTATTTGCTTGATTGTTAGTACATGGGAATTTAAATTGGACCACGAGACCAGTTTTGATTCTCGATGGTGAAGTGATTACTATGCCAGCCCTAGATGCTTTGTGTGTGCTAGATCCATCAAACTGAAGACTCCATGGCTTTAAATATACGAATTGCATTTTGATTTGTTGAGCCACTTCGACATTTATTTCGACATTAGGGTGGTCAATGAGAAAATCGACCCAGGCTTGGCCTTTCATTACTTTATGAGAAACAAATTGCAATTGATACTCTATAAGGTAGATAGTCCAACCCACCACTCACTAACGATCTCGAGAGCATGCATTTAATCATATTGACACTGCATCTCACAAGGAATTTGAGTGGCAGGAAATAATACCACAGTTTAATACATGCAAAGTAAAGTGTTAAGCACAACTTTTTGATAGGATGGTATCTTTGTTCCGCGTCATTCAAATGCCTACTTAAATAATATATAGCCTGTTTGAAGCCATTCTCATTTTCTTGTGCAAAAAAGACTCCAATGGCCTCCTTAGTTACCGAAATATAGAGCTTAAGCGGCTATTCTTTTCGAGGAGACATCATTACAAGAGGGGAAGTCAAGACTTCCTTGACTCTCTCAAATGCCTGCTCATGTTCTTCTGACTATTCAAATTTATCAGGGTCTTTTAGTTTTAGCAAAAGTGAGAAAATCCTAGTCTTACCTGCAAGATTTGAAATAAACCTTCTCAGATAATGCACCTTTTCGAGAAACGGTTGAAGCTCTTTCTTAGTTTGAAGTGGTTAAGTAGCCAGGATGGCCTTCGCCTTGTTGGATTGAACTTCGATCCTTTTTTTGAGCACCAAAAACCCCAGAAAGTAGCATGCGGCCACTTTGAACACACTCTTCAGTGGTTCAACCTTAGCTAAAATTTTCTCATCCCCTCAAAGGCCGTAGTTAAATGCTCTAAGTGTTGAGCGAAACTCGTAGACTTAATGATGAGATTGTTAATGTGGATTTTGACAAAATCATTCATGTAGTCATGAAAAATACAGTTCATGGCCCTTTGATACGTGGCGCCGGTATTTTTAAGACCAAACGGCATAACCTTCCATTGAAAGGTACCAACGCCCCATCGACATTGGAATGCCAGTTTTGGGATGTCCTCTTCAGCCACGAAGATTTGATTATAATCTACATTGCCGTCGATAAGAGTTAGAAACTCGTGCCCTGCTACGGTATCTATCATTATATCGGCCATTAGTATTGTGTATTCGTCTTTCGGAGATGCTAAGTTTAAATATTTGAAATCTATGCAGATTCTTAATTTGCCATTCTTTTTTATGTCTGGCATGACATTGGCCACACATTTGGGGTATCTGGCTACTGTGATGAAGTCTGGTTTAAGTAGTCTTTGGATTTTCTCTTTGATTAAAACACAGACTTCTTCGGACATGCGTCGAAGAGGCTATTTTCATGGCTTGAATCTAAGCAAAATGGGTATACTATGCTCAACCAAGTCCCTATTGAGACCAGGCATGTCATTGTAATTCCACGTAAAACAATCATTATATTGCTTAAGTAAATTGATCATGGCCTCTTTGTTTTCAGGACTTAACAAACCACTAACGTATGCTGGCTTATAGTCATTTGCAGTGCCAAGCTCCACTTTGATGACAAGATCTTGAACTTGGATACTGACGTCATCAAGTTTTGCTGGAGCGGCACTCAATTCTTCCAAAATGATCTCGTCTGTCAAAGTGAGATCTTTATTATGTTCATAAATTACATTAGCGTTACAATTGTAATATTCAGAAAGGTCTCTGGCCGATAGGGACAAAGTTTCATTTATTATTTTTGATCCAACATTATTCAGAACGATTACAATTTCCTTAATATCGATCTTATTCATGGAAAATATTTTGAGAAACGGAAAGCAGCCTCCCATCGATGTTACAAGGCCTGCTAACTTCCTTGGTCATAGCAACGTCTAAATCGACTAGCGCCACATACGAGGTGCCACAAAACGGACGGCCATACTTGTCATGTCCGATGAACATATAAGGTTTGATATTTTCGGAGTAATACCAAGCCTTTACTACGTTAACATTGGTTGTGAGCGGCCTCTCCTCTGCCTTCACCATTTCTGGTCTATTCTGCAATCTCCTAGAAATACTAAGAACTGATGGAATGTTGATGGGATGCACGTGGTGGAATGAATCTAATCCCTTCCCAACAAGGCATTGTATGAAGTTTTTGCATCTATTACAAGGAATGCAGAGGTGGCAGTCTTGCTCCCAATGCTCATCTTAATAGGCAAAATGCCCATAATGTCAGCCTTCCCTGCCTACAAAGTTGCTGATTCATACGTTTGTTTTAAAGAGATCAACCTTCTCCTTTCCAATGCGCTTCATGGTTTGGAGAGGCCAAATATTCATGAAAGCCCCAACTTGATCACCATATCGATTGATAAATCACTTTACGTACCTCGTGGAGACTATCCTATCTCCTAGCTTCCATTTTGCTTCGACTTTTTTGAATTAGGCGATATGCCGATTTAACTGAGAAACAACCTGATGCCTCTTCTGTCTCAAAAAGGCACGTCCACACGGTCTCTAAGAATCAAAATATTTTAGATTACACTCCATCCTATCTCAACCACTGCCACACATATCTTGTCTTGATTCCAGTCCTCATCTCCATTCTGAGAAAATTCAAACACTCTAGTACCCTCATAGATATCACCTGACCACAATTTTGTTGAGTTTAGAGCTTGTGGCATCCACTATTCCAAAAGGAAGCAGGCAGTTCATCCATCCCCTACTCTCCACTTTAGACCATGCCTTAGCCAATCGACCCCCCCTTTCCCCCCTCCGACAGAGTACTTCTCCAAGTGTATGAGCATCAAGGCTTGGGTACGCATTGGAGCAGATGGTTGTTCACACAATATCGGCCCAATAAAGCTTTATTGCGTAGTGGCTGGTCTCGTTAGCAAGAGCCATGCTTGCTTTGCTAAGAGTGCCATGTTGAAAGAGGTGAAATCGTGGAGGAGACACAACATGCCCACGATACCAATGCTAATTTCCTTCTTCCATTCTTATCCCCTATCAAAATCAACTGCACATAGCCTTAATTTTATCACAAAAGTTCTTGGGGAAAGCAAAAATGCTCATTACATATGGTGGTATTACTTGAGGCACTGACCTTGATTAACACCACTTTGCCCCCGATGATAAGAGTTTTTCCTTTCCATTATTGCCAATTTTCCCAAATATGATCATGTGTATATTGGAAAGTCCGTCTCTTGGATCTCCCAAAAGACATTGGAAGTCCAAGGTATTTGTCGAGGAGTGACTCCGTGCATTGCAGCATACTATAAACCATGTTCCATGCAGCTTATTGATAGGCTTAAAATGTATACACTTTTATGGGCAGGTTTTGTGTGTTTTTCATGGATTTTTAGTAAGATTCTTAAGATCTAAGGATGAAATTTGTGCTTTATGTAATAGGACCTTACTTTGATCAATTTAAAGTGATTAACACCCTTAAAACACATTTTTTTCAAAATGTTTTCTGCCTATATGCCCCCACAAGAGTTTCATGATGTTATTGTAGAAAATTGGGGCCGAAGTCAAGCCGAGAAAGTTAGCGTGTGTGCAGAGACGGCCCAAGACGTTCTGAATCTATAGAAGCTATCCCGAACAGTCCAGTAGCAACCAAAACAGTTCGATTCTGACTGCTAAAGCCGTCCGTCCAGTGAAGCCATCCCGTCTTGTCCAATGGGTGTTGAATGTGTTCGATTTTGGACGGTCGAAGCCGTCCCGATGAAGAAGCCGTCCTGAAGAATCCAGTAACATGTGAAAGTCTTCGATTTAGGACGGCCAAAGCCGTCCTGAGCTCCGAAGCCATCCCAATGTGATACGCCAATAAGGAAAGTTGTTTCCTATTAGGATTTTGACATCCATTGCCCTATACCTATTTAAAGGACATCTTGTGCACGACTTTGGGGGGACTTTTGGCTGATCTTTCAAGTGAAATTCTAGGGCGAAAGCTTACTGTAACATCCCGATTTTTGGTCTAACAACGATATAAAGCCGGTTCTTATAATATACACTGCATGCTTACTAATATTTCATGTTTTGTATGATCCTTCTTTTATATGTGAATTATGTGAGGTAATAATTACATGATATTCCAAATTTTAAACGAATTTGACATTGTAACACAATTTTTGAAATCTTTTTGTCCTAAATTACAATTTTTGAAAATATAACTAAAACATTTTTAATTTCTGAAAAATATACATACAATTTTAGATTTATAAAGATCAAATTTCATCATTTTGGAATTTTTCTAAATTATTTATGAATTTTCGAATTTTAGGCCTTAAAACCCTAATTTTATGCCCTAAAACCCAAATTTTCGATTTTTACAAACATAAATAAATACAAATCCAAATTTTTAATGAAATAAAGATATGATTTCAGATTTTATAAGATTAGGACAATAAAAATCAGATTTTATTTGATTTTGTGTTAATATTTTATTAAAATATCTTCATACATTTATTTGGTGAATTTAGCAAATTTTATACTTGGAGCATTCTAATGAGTTTAGGGCTTGAATCATCATTTTAGGATCACACATAATATAATTTAGGGTAACACTTGTGTAACTTACAACCACATTTAGGTGTGAACATAATTAATGATAAGCCTAGTTGGAAGATCACATTAATTAATAAGATAAAACCTAATAAAATAATCTTGTTTCTTGGGCAACAACTATAAATAGGAGGGGGGTGATCTTCATTTCCATCACATAACACAAACACAAACACAACACAAAATCCCGCCTAAAAACACCCACCCACACTCACTCCACTCTCAACACACAAAACACTCCCTATTTATAGCATATCTTCCCCACCTATATATACATCCATAAAACCTTCTTTTTTTTTTATACATATATACGTATTAGCCTTCCATATACTCCCTTATTTCCCTCACATACTCTTGAAGGAGGAACTCAAGTGATCTAGCCGAAACAAATCTATAAACTTGATAAACTCCTAAGTGAGTGCTTTGTCAATTCCTTTTTGGGGCTTTGAACTATATGATATAAATATTATTCGTATAGCCTACCTTATTGAATTTATGCTATCAAATTTTTCGGAAAATGTTTTCCATACATATAAGACAAGTTATTTTCAAAAATATTGCATTCTCTAATATTGCCAGTTATATTTGTCCCGAAATGATTTTTGACACATTTGGGATATCATATTTTAATTATATTTCTATGTATCCCGGGTGTCAAAATAAGTTATTGCTTTGTTGACAAGTTGTGAGCCATATTTGTTCCGTTATATTTCCGTTTACCCTTGGGGACGCCCTTGGGAAGTTTGGGCCCAGGTACTTATAAGAGGAATTTTATCGGGCGGAACTGGACCGTCGATGGAACCTTTTATGTAATACCATTCCATGAAACCAATGTCTACGTACAACCGGAGGATGACTGTAATAGGGATTGGAGCAATGTATTGCACGGATGCGTGATACATCTCCGTTTTATTTAGTGTCGAGGTGGCTTCTCGACAAGGGAGGCATAAGAGTTTGTATTATGATTTATCTATTTTGGGTAGTCATAAGGTTGGAGACTCCGTCTTGGGCTCACTGTCCGTATTACTCAGTTCAGTTATTATTATCAAGTTACATTTCACACTACGTGCACTTTATTATGGTTTAACTGTTTTGAGTCTCATTTTCAGTCAAATATATATTTATCTATATGTGGCCTCACTAAGTCATTTGGACTTAACCCTTTGTTTCTTTTTGTTCATTGCCTCAAAATCAGAATAATGGGCGTGCATAGGATGGTTGCCGCTCCTCCAGTTGTTATATTAAATCTTCATTTCACTTTGCCTTGCTATATAATCTGTAGTTTTCTACTTGATGCCACTAGTTGGCTATTTTGATGTTGTACTCGGTTGCGCTACTTGGTTGTACTAAACATAGTTATACATATTATCCATGTTGTATATTTTACTCTACCTCCACTGCGTATTGTTAAGTTAGGCGTTTGTGCTGGGTGTGAATTTCAAAATTTGTGCTCAGTGTAATCGTCGGTGGTCCTCCAACCGTATAGGAAGATCCTAGCGGGAGGGGTGCCACAACGGTGGTATCAGAGCCTAGGCTTAGGTTATAACCATGTGTTATATATAGGTAAGCATGCATACATCTAGTCTTTCTTCTAACCGAATCACTATGTGTATATGTGCTCTGTTTGTGATTATCGAATATGCTATCCCATATTATATACATGATGTAGTGAAATTTTGTGTATAACTTTATGTGATAATCATGTTTTGCTAATTATTCCCTAGATTCGAATCCGTAACAGTTAGAATTTTGATGGCGCCTCGTAAAGGAGCTACACGTACCCGCTTACACTCACAGCCTAGGTTTGAGATTTTATATTCGACTACGAAAGGGTGTGTATAAAATCTGACTATTTGTGTTATAGACACATAGCATTTGTTGGCACGTTTGTTTTACTTTCGAAAGAAGATTACAAATATTTCGTGAGTTGGATCATGGGAAAGCGTATTCATTAAAATCGATGGGGATTTAATTGGTCACAAAGGGGGAATTCAATCGACGATGCCTAGGCCCTAGCTTGTTTTTATTGATTTCGTTTCTGTGATTTAGTTGTTTATCTTTATTCCACCTTATTTTGATAAATTTTCAAAGTTTAAACAATAGAAAATTTATAAGTTTGGTGCTTGGTAATCCGTTCCTCGTGGGAACGATATTCTTACTTTCACTTTATTACTTGAGCGATCTATACACTCACAGAAAATACACAACAAGTTTTTGGCGCCAGTTGCCGGGGAATGTCGATTACCAATATTAAACGAATTTTAGTATCTATTGCTTTAAGGCACAATTATTTATTTTTCCTTTTATTTTTCTATCCTCTATTCTTTAATCACATAACTTGCCTTTCTTTGTGTAGCAGCAGGCGTATGCAAAGATCTCGAAGATCTCAAAGTTTTGATTTGCTACCGTTTGATCCCGAGATTGAGAGAACCTTCCATCAACTTCGCTGCAATTAAAAGCAACAAGCATTGGCTTTAGCCACTGCAGAGATGGCTCAACCAAATAACCGAACATTGAGGGACTACGCACTAATTGATGCCGCAGGAATCCAAGGAAGCATTGCCATGCCAACCATTGATGCTAACAATTTTGAGATCAAGCCAGCAATCATCAATATCGTGCAGCAACACCAATTTGGAGGAGGTGCAACAGAGGATCCTAACTCGCACTTATCCCTACTTCTTGGCGATTTGCGCAATCTTCAAAATTAATGGTGTATCAAGTTGGTTAGGTTCCCTATCCACCGAACTCTATCTCTACATGGGATGAACTTTCCAAGGCCTTTTTGGCAAAATATATCCCACCCGGAAGGTTTTTGCTATCTGTGAAGAATTGATGGCTTTTCAACAACATGATCAAGAGTCTTTAAGCGAGGCTTAGGAACGTTTCAAGGAGCTGCAGAGGAAGTGCCCCAATCATGGGTTGCCGGATTGGTTACTTGTGTAACAATTCTACAATGGTTTAGCAGAATCTCTTCGCCTAATGATCGATGCATCCGTGGGAGGCTCATTGATGTCCAAATCCACTGAGGCCATATGTCAATTGAAATAGAAATTGCTGTTAACGATTACTAATGGCGAACAAGTAGGGCCATCTCTTCTTTCCCGCAACCCACAAAAGTTGCAGGTGTGATTGAGTTAGATACCATGTTGTTCATTAATTCTAAATTTGATGCATTATTTCAAAAATTTGATCAATTATCTGTTAACGCTGGTATCTAATCCTCCGTTGAGTTGTGGTGGCCTGTGGAGGTCCTCACGCCATAAATGAGTGCACAGGGCCTATGGAGCAACTCCCATCTGAACAAGTGCAATATGTTAATAACAGGAACCAAAACAGCCCATATGCACCCACTTACAATCCCGGATGGAGAAATCATCCAAACGTTTCTTGGGGGTAGTCAAAATGCACAAAATCAACAATTTAGGGCCACATAGACAAAATTTTCAGCCTAAACCTCCAGGTTTTTCTTCACAACCACACCACCCTTCTCAACCTGAGCAAAAATCTTCCTTGAAAGCCACCCTTCAGAAATTCATGCAATCCACCATGGATCAATTGGGCCAAATTAAGCAGTAGCTGGGAAATTTTGACTCTCGCCTAAATAGGATTGAATCACAAGTGGTACTTCCACCTTTAGGCAACAAGGGCAATTGCCTAGTCAAACGGAGATTAACCCGAGGGAACAATGCAAGGCGGTTACATTGAGGAATGGGAAGAGAGTTGATGGAGTTACCAAAAAAGGAGCAAAGGCGGAAAAAGAGGAAATCGAGACAAAAGTG
Source organism: Petrea volubilis (assembly GCA_026212405.1). Lineage (NCBI taxonomy): Eukaryota > Viridiplantae > Streptophyta > Magnoliopsida > Lamiales > Verbenaceae > Petrea > Petrea volubilis. The sequence continues at coordinate 23,225,713 of CM047870.1, forward strand.
GCTGAAGACAAGGATAATGGCAAGATTGAGGAGGATGAAGCATCACCACCAAAGCCTTATGTGCCTCCCGTTCCTTTTCCGCAGAGACTTCAAAAGCATAAGTTGGATAAACAATTTGAGAAGTTTGTAGGAACTTTTAAACAATTGCATATAAACATTCCCTTCGCAGATGCTTTGGCGTAGATGAAAAATTGGAGAACATGGCACCATTGCTTTGACTGAGGAATGTAGCGCCATCATCCAGCAAAAGCTACAACCAAAGCTTGAAGATCTAGGGAGTTTCTCTATTCCTTGTACTATTGGTAACATTGAATTTGATAAAGCTTTATGTGATTTGGGTGCAAGTGTGAGTCTAATACCTCTTTCTCTGTGTAGGAGACTTGGGCTGGGAGAACTCAAACCTAGCACCTTGACATTACAACTAGCGGATAAATCCATAAAGTATCCAATAGGGGTGCTAGAAAATGTTCTCGTTAAGGTGGGCAACTTCTATCTCCCTGTAGGATTTTGTGGTTTTGTATATGGAAGAGGATGGAAAGATGCCATTAATTTTGGGAAGACCCTTTCTGGCCACTGTGGGCGCTCTCATCGATGTCAAGAATGGTCGGTTGACACTTCAAGTTGGGGAAGAGACAATGGAATTCAACTTATTCCATATAATGAAGAAACCCGACATTCAAGAGCAATGCCTAAGAGTGGAGGTATATCAAGACTTCTCCAAGGCTACCACACATAGAATTACAGGGCAAGATCTACTTGAATTGTGCATAAGGAGTTCGGCTAACATCTCTGATGACGATAAAGAAATTGTTGAGATTGACAGCGATGTTTGACGCCACCTCTCGCGTGCTCTTACGCTACAGGTATAGATTTGAGGATTTGGGTAAAGGTAAGCCTCGACTTCCCCCTTCTATTGAAAAAGCACCTACTCTTGAGCTTAAGATCCTTCCAACACATCTTAAGTATGCTTACTTGGGTGATAAGGACACATTGCCTGTGATCATCTCCTGCACACTTAACTGATGCACAAGTTGATAAATTGCTGAGAGTGTTGCGTGAACATATAAGGGCTAATAGGTTGGAGTATCTCTGATATAAAAGGGATTAGCCCTTCGATTTGCATGCATCGCATTCTAACGGAAGATAATCACAAGCCGACCATAGAGCATCAATGTAGGTTAAATCCTAACATGAAAGAAGTAGTTAGGGCTGAGATTATTAAACTATTAGATGCAGGAATAATTTATTCAATTTCTGATAGTGCTTGGGTGAGTCCGGTGGATGTTGGGCCTAAAAAGGGTGGGATGACTGTGATACATAATGAAAATAATGAATTGATACCCACAAGGACAGTTACAAGTTGGCGTGTGTGTGTTGACTATAGGAAGCTTAATAGTGCAACTTGTAAGGATCATTTTCCATTGCCTTTCATTGATCAAATGTTGGCGAGACTTGTAGATTATTCATATTATTGTTTCCTAGATGGGTACTCCAAGGTGTAACAAAATTGAGACTGCCCCGGAAGACCAAGAGAAAACGACCTTAACTTATCCCTATGGTACTTTTGCTATTTAGAAGAATGCCCTTTGGATTATGCAATGCCCAACAACTTTTCCAACGTTTTATGATGGCTATATTTTCTGATTTTATATAAAAAACAATGAAAGTATTCATGAATGACTTTTCTGTGTTTGGAAATTCCTTTGATGCTTGCTTGACTAACCGTTCTCAAGTGTTGCAGTGTTGTGAAAAGACTAATCTTGTTTTAAATTGGGAAAAATGCCACTTTATGGTACAAGAGGGAATTGTGTTAGGACACAAAATTTCAGAGCAAGGAATTGAGGTGGATCAAGCAAAGATGGAAGTTATATGCCACTTGCCACCTCCAAATTCAGTCAAGGGTGTAAGGAGTTTCCTTGGTCATGCTGGCTTTTATCACCGCTTTATCAAGGATTTCTTCAAAATTTCTAAACCTCTTTGTAATTTACTTTTGAAAGATGCTAAATTTGACTTTAACAAGGAATGTTTAATTGCCTTTGATAGGTTAAAGGAGGCATTGACATCTGCACCCATCATGACGGCACTGGATTGGGATCCTCCATTCGAGCTCATGTGTGATGCCAGTGACCACGCTATAGGTGCAGTCTTAGGCTAGAAAAAGGAGAAACGTTTGCATGTCATTGCATATGCAAGCAAAACCTTAAATGATGCTCAAATTAATTATGCTACTACTGAAAAAGAGTTGCTTGCGATTGTATTTGCTTTTGATAAGTTTCGTTCCTATTTGATAGGTTCCAAAACAATTGTCTATATGGATCATGCAGCCATCAAATTTTTGTTGTCAAAGAAGGACTCTAACCCTCGCTTGATTAGATGGATACTCTTACTACAAGAGTTTGACTCGGAGATTCGGGACAAAAAGGGAGCTGCAGAACATAGTAGCTGATCATCTTTCTCGGATGGGCGTCGGGTCCCCTACCAATGAGGATGAAGCGCCTATTCATGACTCCTTTCCAGATGAACAACTCCTCTTAGCAGCCTTGAACACTCTGTGGTACGCCGATTTTGTGAACTACTTGGTTAGTGTAGTTATACCATCAGAATTCAATTTTCATCAAAAGAAAAAGTTCCTCTTCGATGCAAAACACTATTTTTGGGAGGAACCCTTACTTTTCAAATCTTGTTCTGATGGTATAATTCGACGATGCATACCCGAGGAAGAGTTTAGGAGTGTGTTGGAACATTGTCATTCAACCGAGTATGGAGGACATTTAGGGGGCATCGAAGACCGTTGCCAAGATTTTAAAATTGGGATTCTTTTGGCCTAAGATTTCTAGAAGGAATGAGATGCCCTTGAACAACATATTGGAGGTTGAATTATTCGATGTGTGGGGCATTGATTTCATGGGACCCTTCCCTTCTTCCTACAACAACCAGTATATCTTGGTGGCAGTCGATTACGTGTTTAAGTGGGTTGAAGCCTGTAGCTAGTCCTACAAACGATTCAAAGGTAGTTTTGAGGTTTCTCAAGAAAAATATCTTTACTAGATTTGGGGAACGCAGGGCACTAATTAGTGATGGGGGGAAACACTTCTGTAACAAACTACTGGAGAATTTGTTAAGAAAGTATGGAGTCTATCATCGAGTTGCCACCCCTTATTATCCTCAAACCAGTGGTCAAGTGGAGATCTCGAATTGCGAGATTAAGCAAATCTTAGAAAAAACAGTGGGAACCTCACGTAAGGATTGGGCTGCGAAGTTGGATGATGTGCTTTGGGCATATAGGACGGCCTATAAAACACCTATTGGAATGTCGCCATATAGGTTGGTCTTTGGGAAAGCATGCCATCTGTCAGTGGAATTGGAGCATAAGGCATATTGGGCCACCAAGGCATTGAATTTCGACTTCAAGGCTGCAAGCGGACAACGATTATTGCAATTAAGCTGTGTTATAGGAACTCGGGAGGGATGCATATGAGAATGCCAAAATTCACAAAGAAAGGACCAAAGCATGGCATGATAAGCATATTAGAGGAGAGACTTTACCGAAGGCCAACAAGTGCTCCTTTTTAACTCACATCTCCGTCTTTTTCCGAGTAAACTCAAGTCAAGATCGGACTGAGACCATACACAATCCTCAAAGTTTACCCCCATGGAGCAATTGAGATAGGCATGGACGGTTCTGGATCTTCCAAAGTCAATGGGCAAGCATCTTAAGCCATATTATGTGGGTGACCAAGTCGAACCACAAGACGCCCAACCAAGCTCTAGTTCTACTTGAATGAAATCCCTGCACAGTCAAGCTAATGACTATAACTTAGAACTACTCTCTCTAACCCTGCTATTTATTTTCATTTATTTCAGTTTTCTATTATATATAAAAAAAAAATCAATCCAAATAGGACGGCTTAAGCCGTCCCATTTTCAGCACCCGTCCCGAGCAGTACAGTAAGGTCCGAAATGCAGGCAAATGGGATGGCTTAAACCGTCCTGCCTAGGGAAGCCGTCCCGTCGCGCCAGGTACATTTTTATTTGTTTGGATGGGTTTTCTTCCTCATCCACCTCTCCAAACCCGTCATCCTCCCCTCCAAACCCGTCCCCTTCATCGGCCCTCCCTGATTCACCACCCCCTTTGCACCACCATCGGTGCCAACGAGCACCGCCACACACTATCCTCCACCCGTGCACTACGCCCCTTCTTCTCACGGCCAAAAGGTATGTCTTTCGTGTTAATTTCTCTTATCTCCAAATTAGGGTTTCGGATGTAAACGTAGCAAATTTGGACAATGCTTGAGATTATTGAATTTCTTGGTTAATTTGTCTTCCTACACTTGGAATTACATCTAAAAAGGAGGGGGGGGGGGGGGAATTTAAGGGTATTGTGAGATTTGGGTTTCTCTTCCCCCAACATGCCTATTAAGTGTTTGATGAAATGCCTCAATGAACTTTAGACTCCAATTTTATGTCATGTTTTGGGGAGAACCTCTTGTGACGTGAATGCAGCATCGTATGCACATTTTGCGCCATCTCCATGTGCATTCTCTACCATCTACAAAACTCCATCATAGTTGCATGCCACATGTTGTTGAAATACCTGTGTGCTTTCTTTTTGCTAATTTGCATGTGTATAGTTGGAGAACGCCTCGTTGTTTTGGCTTGTGGACTTGTGGAATCACTACAGTCCTATGCATTGTTCTTTATTGTGCAATTTTCGTACCCATTGCGTCTTTATTTGCCACCTTGCACCCTTATGTTTACTACGCACTCCTCACTTGCGCAATAGCTCTCTTCATGATGATATACGTATATAGTGCACTCTCTTATTGCACACACCTTTGGGTTCCGTATAATCTATTTTGCCATGTTCATAATACTTCCAATTTTTAGGTACCCATGCCACGAAATGATCAGCCATCACGGTCTCGATGGTCCACCTGAGGCCAAGAACCGCTCACTGACATTCCGGAGTCCTCCAATGCCGCCTCCCGTCGCACTCATCGTAACCGCAGTTGGGAGGCCAATGCTTCTGATGTGGAGATGCCACCACAGCCGCCGGTCGTTCGAGCGTCGCATGCCGATGCACCCCCTGAGATCTTGGAAGAAGCCGTTGCACAACATCTACCACGACAACTCCGTTCGCCACGACCCATCCTCACACGGGACGAGCTTGAAGCCCGTATTCCCCCTGGCCAACGAATTTTAGATGATGCTCACCGTGAAAAATACCTCAACTCACTTGACCAGGTCATCAAAACGACTCAGTACGTGAGTGAGCAATGCCTTCGCTAGTTGGGCCAATATGACAGAGTTAGTATTATTGGCGAAGGATCAGATGGGAGCCGTTAACCGCTATTCAGGAGCCCACATACCCAGAGATGGTTCGGGAATTCCTCTGTTCCTTAGAACTTCAATACATCAATCGCTACAACGTGAGAGGGCATACCAATTTTCTTTCACATGGCGCGACCGCACGTTTTCCCTAACTCTATTCAACTTGGGTAGAGCGTTAGGTTTTCCTCTCAGCAGTAATTACGACCCACCCGACAGCGTGACTACGGACCAACAATGGCAAGCCATTACCGAGAAGCCTAAGATTCCCTACAACCCTAACACCTCCAAGTCTTCACATTTGAAGAATTTTGCATTGCGGTACATCCATCGTTGTCTTAGCAAAGGACTTTTTGGATGCAAAGATAGCGATAGTAATGTCAATCAGGCCGAGCTATTTATCTTGTGGGCTATGTGTATGGGCTATGAGATTAATGGAGCCAATAAGGTGATTAAGCACATCTCGTCTTGTTCCAACCATCCCACAACCTCTATTTATTTCGGCGGGTATATTACCGCGATTATTCAGTCCACTGGCAGAGCCATTCCGAGGGGTATGCCCATATTGTAAGGAGAGGATGAGATTTCTTTTTCTACACTCAATCGCATGGGAGTCTTTGTTCTACATGAGCGCCCGTTTTGCATCGATCCCGCAGTCGACTGGGCTACCACCTCCAATCCCCTTAGCTTTTGAACCTACGCCAGCCCCGAGACTTGCCATACCACCTGAACATGTCGAAGACGAACCCCCGGCTCTTCTGCCAGCCAATGAGATAGCCCAGATTGTTGAGCGGGTTAGCAGCATGGAGGCTCAGTTAGCGTAGCTTTGGTATATGCAGGCCACCATCCTTGAGGAGCTTCGCCAGCCATGACGCGCATCCCCGCCACCGTCTCCATAATTCGGCATGAACATATCTAAATTTCAGGATTTCGTTGACGTCACCCCCTCTATCAAGGAAGTATCTCTCTCTACTTATCTTTTCTCTTTTGTGCATTGAGGACATTGCAAACTTTAAGTGTGTGTGTGGGGGGGGGGGATATAGGGATATCTGAGTTTCATTAGTTATTTATTACTTGTGTGAGAGATTATTGTCTTGGAACATGCATTAAATAGCTAAAGTGGTTTTGAGCATAGGAAGTAGAACTTTTAGGATGTTAATTTCAATCATTATTTTGGAAAAGTGCCTTGCCATTATCTATTAAACTTATTTGTGATAGGTGCATATGAGAAATGAGGTGTTTTCTTGCTTTATGTGTGAATTATGGATAGAGCATTTGTGTTCAAGGCTCTATGTTTGCACGTGTTGAGAATAGGTTATTGAAGTTTGGCTTGATCACTGCTAGCCTATAAAGGTGGTGAGTCACGTACAAGTAATCTTTCTGTGTCTAGTCCAAAACACGTTTTAAGTGATTAGATTAGTTTCTTTCTTGATTGTTTCATGCTAAGTTTCTTAGTGTTCTTTTAATATTCGGGGGTTGTGATAAAGAAAGGAAGGAGAGAGAAAAGATGAGTTATATGTCGACTGAGTAACCGGGTACATGCATCACAAATGTGTGTCCTCGCGTAAAAAGGTTGCGTATGCTCTAAAAAAAAAAAATTCCAACGACTCTTGAATTGAGAACCTTTGAAATTGATTGTAGAAGCACAAGTTGGAACATCTATATCACTAGCATGTTTGTCGTAGGTAGAAAGGACAAAGTTATTGATAAAGTGACTCTTCAACTTTATATGTTGTACGTTGGTTATGTAGGCTTCGTAACTTGCTATCAACATTCTTCATTAGATTAAGGTTGAGAAGCTCTAGTTTCAAACTATGCACATGTTAGAAATAAGAGAGATAGTTGTGTGGCAAGGTACAGTCATAGTGTATAATTATTTCTATATATAAAAAACTCCTGGAATGTTCAACTTTCCTCTGCTTGAGGATGAGCAAATGTTCAAGTGTTTTTCATGAATTTTTAGTAAGATTCTTAAGATCTAAGGGTGAAATGTGTCCTTTATGTAATAGGACCTTATTTTGATCAATTTAAAGTGATTTACACCCTTAAAACACATTTTTTTTCAAAAGTTTTTATGCCTATATGCACCCACAAGAGTTTCATGATGTTATTGTAGGAAATCAAGGCCAAAGTCAAGCTAAGAAAGTTGGAGCGTGTGCCGAGACAGCCAAAGACATCCCGAATCTAAAGAAGCCATCTCGAACTGTCCAGTAGCAGCCAAAACAGTCTAGTAGTGAGGCCGTCCCGCCTTGTCTAGTAGGTGTTGAATGTGTTCGATTTTGGACGGCCGAAGCTGTCCCGATAAAGAAGCCGTTCTGAAGAGTCCAGTAACATGTGAAAGTCTTCGATTTAGGACGGCCAAAGCCATCCCAAACTTTGAAGCCATCCCGATGCGATACGCTAATAAGGAAATTTGTTTCCTATTAGGATTTTGACATCCTTGCCCTACACCTATTTAAAGGACGTCTTGTGCATGACTTTGGGGGGATTTTTGGTTGATCTTTCAAGTGGAATTCTAGGACGAAATCTTTACAAGCTTTGAGATTTTATATTTGACTATGAAAGGGTGTGTATAAAATCTGACTACTTGTATTATAGACATAAGGGACAGATAGATTAGAAATAATCATGCTCTTGTGCGATCGGTTAGATTAATTAGCGACGATTTTTTTTAACTAACACAACTCATGTGCGCAATGGGCCAGGGGATCCGTATGTGATCACGAAAGTAGACACATAGCATTTCTTGGCACGTTTGTTTTACTTTCGAAAGGAGATTACAAATATTTTCGTGAGTTGGATCATGGGAAGGCGTATTAATTAAAATCAATGGGGGTTTAATTGGTTACAAAAGGGGAATTCAATCGACGATGCCTAGACCTCGGCTTGTTTTTATTGATTTCGTTACTATGATTTAGTTGTTTATCTTTATTCCACCTTATCTTGATAAATTTTCGAAGCTTAAACAATAGAAAATTTATAAGTTTGGTGCTTGGTAATCCGTTGCTCGTGGGAACGATACTCTTACTTTCACTTTATTACTTAAGCGTTCCGTACACTTGCGGAAAATACGCAACACTTATCTCTTGTTCAAACTGAAAAGCAAGGAGGTATTTTCCAAATTAATTTTTTGGCCCGAGAATGTCTCATATTGAACATGTATACCGAGAAGATATTGCACCTTGGCTTGTTTTGCTAGGAGGAACAACAGTCATCGGCAAAACATAATGTGTGAGCCTCGGGACTGGTCCACACACTCTGATGCCTCGGATTAGCCCCCTATCATGGGCAGACTTGATTAATGCAGATAAACCTTCCAAGCAAATAAGAAATAAGTAGGGCAAGAGAGGGTCGCCTTGCCATAGTCCTCTTATCGGCTGGAACTCCATTGTCAATCTCCCATTTAATCCAGTGCATCCATATTGGGAGAAATTCATATAGGCTATTATCTTGAATAGAAAGCCCACTCAACATGGTCATATGCCTTGGACATGTTGAATGTAACCGCCATCTTCTCTAAACTTCCTCTTCATCGAAGGGCGAGCATGTACGCCACCTTGTGAGCTATTAGTGCATTATCATGGATGTGTCTCCCTAGAATGAAGGCACTTTGGCTCTCGGATATCATGCTATTTAATCCCTTGCACAACTGATTTGCTAATGGTTTTGCCAAGATTTTATAAATCACGTTGCATAGGCTTATCGGCCTAAAGTCCGTGATAATTACCGCCCCGCTTTCTTTTGAATCAGCACCACCACGGTTTTGTTGATGGAACTCGTGAGGTCTTCCAGTCCTGGTGCTTTAGACAAGTGGATCTCTTTTAGAACAACAACTATCTCCAAAAGTGTTACTTCTCGAGCCTTACCAGTTCGTTCCTCTTTCGCTAATTGCCAAGTAATAAGTTTCGGAAATTCCCCTTGGTCATGCAAGTCTGATGAGCAAAACAATGAAGTAAAGTAACTAACCACGACGATCTCCATCTCGGGTTGTCGACTTGCTCTCACACCATCAAGTCTGCATAGCATACTAATGTTAGTTTTTCGTCAATGCCCTGAAGCCATACAATGGAAATAACTAGTATTTTGGTCCCCATACTTTAGCCAATTCAAGCGTGCTCATTATTGCAATAGTTGGGCCTCGTCGTTCTATAAAAATAGCAAGTTCTTTTCTACCTCATCTATTGCCATATTTTTGTTGTCTGAAGGAGGTTCTAGATATAATTTCCCAAGCTTGCTTTGAAGGTTTCGAATTTTCCTCGATACATAGTTTATTCCAATCCTTCAAGTTAGATACATAGTTTGTGAGTTTTGCCTCAAGGCTAGGGAAAGAAAATCTACTATCTCCCACTTGTCAATTCTCTTGAAGGATGCTTTGCGTCCCTATCCACGTTGTTCTTATAATGTCTTGAGCCATACATCTTTTAACCCAAAATTGCTCAAAACGAAAGAGCCTATTTATTTGTAACAAGTTCGAGTCCATCTATAGCCATAGCCCTAGATGATCTAAGACAACCATAGGTAGATGGTGTAGGCATGTATTCGGGAACATAGTTGACCATTTCGGGGTAGCCAAGGCCTAATTGAGTCTTACTTTCTTAATCGCAGCACATCGGCGTTTGTTTCACCATGTAAATTAAGCCCCAACTAAACTCAGGTCATATTGCCCACATGTCATTGCTACCTCATAGAATGTATTAATTTGAGCTTGTTGTCAATGTGCCATATTAAATAGTTTAGCACATCTCAAGAGTTTATTAAAATCTCCTTAAATCAACCATGACACATTTCTAGATGATTGAAGATGCTTGATGAGTTCCCACGTCCTCGTATATGCATGTACAATACCATACTCTCCCCGTGTGTCACGGGCGGACTCTCGAGTCTCGCAACAAAACCAATATTTTGCGCCTGTGATGCCCCTCAAGTTGCACTCAACCCAAGGTTATGACCAAATTCCATCTTGAGTCTTTATGATGACCCACAGCGTACTCGAGCTCAGAAGCTCACTAGGTGCCCTTTTCTAGGTGCACGACACCCATCCCTCAGCAATGCCCCCACGCTAGAGGCTTGTCTCTGCGCGTCTTTCTCGACTGCATCTTACCCTTCGACCCCAACTAGCTAGCTTGCTCGCCATGCTTCGCCCAAATACTAGGTCCGCTTGCATCTCTTGATAGAATCGAAGCGCATTCGCTCCTCTTTGGCATCGAGGGTCCTTTGCACGCCCACGATGCATTCCTCGTACTCAACACTCCCTCGGAACTCTTCGGTTTCATGGCTTACCTTGGGCATCTTTGTTCATGTCTCGCCCGAGAAGGGCCACATTCAGTCCAAGGCTTACTCGGCTTGCCATCATCTCAAGTTTGTCTCGCATGTCTCGTGAGATTAGTTTCTTAGCCCACCGACATCTAGCTGACATGTTTGTTGTTCACAATGCGGCGTCACCCCACGACTGCCTATCTTAAGCCTAGGGACCCTCGTGCATGGCTTGAACCCTTAGTACGTGCCTACGAGTTGGTTCATGAGGCCTTTGAGTGCTTGCCTCGATCATTCGATCGACCTAGAGGTGCCGCACCATAATATTGAAGCCCGCAGGGCATAGCGTCCGTCATATGGCAGCCTCTCGGGGCTTATGGGCGCCCAAAGTGAACCCCACAGGTCCCACACCACTTGTTCAGTTCCCGACCTGACCGAGGACTCAAGATACTCCTTCGAGTACTGAGAGCCGGCCCCTGGTGCCTATCGTTGCCCACCAAGGATGCGCGCTTTGTGCTAGGACAACACGGAAAGGACTAGCCGTTGCTCACTGAGGTGTGTCCCTCTTATAATACTCTTAGAAAAATAAATGCTTGTGACAGCACTGAATAGTCAAAAGGCCGATGAGTCACAATATGGTGTAACTCCCTCATCCCAACTCCAAATCGCACATCGCTTTTGCCAACACGAAGCTCCCGATGCGTACATTAGCATCACTAGGTTTCCAGCCCCAAACGATCCTCCATTTACATGGAGTTGCCCTCGTTATATGGCTGAAATTACACAACTGCCACTGCACTAGCAGCCTATATGCTCAGTTACATTCCCGGATTCAAACGACATCCAAATACTGCCCAAATTGGTGGAGACATCCCTAACACCCTCAGGAACATGCCACCAAAATAGTTTAACAAATCTCCAATGAAAAAGCCCTCTGCCCAAGAGTCAAAGTGCCTGCATTTGCACAGATCACTGCTTGTCGATCGCTCCTATACTTTGGCACCCAAACGGACACGGAACGACACCAAACTTGGTGGAGATATACCAAATGGCCTGATGAGTGATCAGTTCAAACAGGATCCCAAGTTGCCACTAAGGAAGTGCCTTTGCTCATGAGCTGACAAAGCTTGCCAGGCGGGTCGACTGTCCTTGTCGCCTGTAACTCACACGGAGGGTCATGGGGCAAAGTGTGGTCCATGACACCATGGTCGAACATTGATTCTTGCATCCATGTGGTTTGGTGACTCTGACAGAATCTTTATGTCCCAGTTTGCTCACCAAAACATCGCTAAACCTCCCTCATCCTTCCCATTCTCACGGTAATAGTGGTTGATAGCAATGGCTTCTCCATACCCAAGCTCGTTACCTATATTCATAACATCTTCAACACGAAGAATAGTTTTTGAGATAAAAACTAGTTGGGGGTCATTACGATAGAGCAAACTTTGAAGATGATGAATGGAATGGAGGTTCCCAAGCCCCTGTCCATTCAAGGCCAAGAGTGTCATTTATTCATCATAGTGTCGGGCTATACGCCTAAGCATCGCCGTCTTAGGATAGGTGTTTCTATCGTCGGACCTCTTGACATGCTTTCCTTCTTCTGTGTCTTCTGTTTCGTCCTCATGTGGCCAGATTACTCCCCTAGCCACTTTTTTTTTTTTTACCTCCCTTAGTGTTGTACTTGGCAGACTTTGGGACCGAAACAATTGTCGGAAGCCTCTGGTTTGCTTTATGGGTTCTGCATTGGTGGAGGTCTTCAGAGATGCTTTGTCAGGTCTTGTTTTGTGTTCTTCCACTAAGTTTTCACTGCTCATATGTTGCTGATCTATGTCAAAAGTCCTCATCCCGCTGGTGTGTTTACCAGCTACCATGGTGGCATCGTGTGGTATCCACGTCAACTGGAGAGTGGAATCCAAAATTTGAGGCGCTATATCAGAAGTATACTGATCTTCCCCTGTTTGTCGTCCTCTGTCTGATCTCGTATCCTTAAACCATGGGACTCTAATAAATTCTTACCTAAATTATGTCCTCTATACATGGCAAGTGTTGTCTCATTCGCAATTCCTATTTCCTTCAATCTCAGTATCTCTTTACTCATTACTGCCCTAGCCGGCGTTGCTATCTGATGTTCACTTGATAGTGGAGCCTTGTATTGGGTATGGTCTTACTTTGTATATTGGTGGCTAGTGCAACTTTGTTTGAGTTATAGTGGTTTTTCGATACATGCCCACAACCCATCCGGTAATGGATGAAGTTGCCAAAAGAAAGGTCGTCATTGGTTCTTTTGAGATTAGTCATTGAGGTGACCGAGCAGTGTTTAATGAAGTGTCGAAAATTTCCACACTTGGCAAAGCCTTGCCAATCTCTCATACTGGAACTAGATCCATTGATTGTCGATCCTAGAAATGCCAATTTCGTCTACAACATAGTGCTACTTTTAGGTTCAGAGTCACGCGGATCCATAGTGAGTTCCCATACACTTCTAAATTAAGTAGACCCTCGTACGCCACCCCTAGTTGGTGTGCTAGATCACTCTTGTCACACAACCCCAGAATGTTTCCCATAAAATCCAGTATGGAGACATGGAGAGGTCCAGATCTTCTACCAACTCGAAACGTGCGAAGTCTTTGAGGACGACTACCTGGTCCTCGAACAACAAGGGGCGCCCATCCGAAATTTTGTCTTTGTCCTTCTCATAATCAAGATTGAACAGATACAAATTTGGCCCAAAGTCCATAAACGCATATTTTCCTTTCAATTTCCACATTCGTCGCCAAGCCGCTTTAAACTTATCTTTCATGCATGATTTATGGGACCACACGGAACAAGGTTTTTTTTTTTTTTAACACTAAAAAGGATATCATTTAAGATGCCCACAAAAGCCCAAGCTGCTTTAAACTTATCTTTCATGCATGATTTATGGGACCACACAGAACAAGTTTTTTTTTTTAACACTAAAAAGGATATCATTTAAGATGCCCATAAAAGCTCATATTATTAGTATAATTAGATTATTTTTTCCTTTCACAAAATGGATAAGAAGTATATTGCTCTAACATGTACTTAAGCTTTTATTATTATTATTATTATTATTATTATTATTATTATTATTATTATTATTATTATTATTATTATTATTATTATTATTATTATTATTTCTTCTCATACACATTTATGTAATTTTTTCCCACACTTTCAAACACTTCTCAAATTTAGAATTTGATGAATTTTTCTTGTAATGCTTCTCGTTTTTTCTTTACCCACTTCTAGGCTATAATATGAAGCCAGAAAACAAATCCGCACATTCTCCATTTCCACTTCACAAGTTAGCAGAAAGTTACGATATGTAATATACAAAACTACAACTTGTAATTCTTACTTAATTTTTAGATATTCACAGGAATTATAAATCAAACTAAGGGAATTTGAGCTTTCAGAACAATAAATTTGACAAGATAAAAACAAGAAGAATTCACATACTCCTCACTGTAGCTTCAAATACCTTTTCGATTTGAAATACAATATCAAAATAATAGTAATAACCAACATCCCAAAATACAATTGCCCAAGTGAAAGTTAGAAAAATTTAATCCAATCAAAGAAAAGCAAAACTAAATCCAATCTAATCCAATTTTCAATGGAATATGTGAAATAGTTAGAACTGCAGCAAGAGTTGTCACATGTTAGAGGTTAGATAGGGCAAAAAAAAGAAAAAAAAATCCAAACAGGTAAGAATATCTATAGGCATGAAATCTAATTAAGGCTAGTCACCAATACTTATATGAGAGCCTAGACAGATTCATAATTAACAGTACATAAGCATCTCCACTTTTAATCAAATTACATATTCCCAGTGACATTTAATCTGAAGAAATATGTTTAAGAAATTCAATTTTCTCACGAAATCATCCAATAGTATCATGATGGAGATTTACAATGGAAAAAAATAAGATTAAAATAAACAAATAGCAACGTCAAAGAATGAAGTAAACAAATACCTCTAGTAGCGTTTGTTACCTCTCTCTTACTCTCGCAAAGTGCCTCTATAACACCAAAAAGTCGAACAGTGTCACAATTACCGAATGGAAAAACAATCAAAATCTAAAATTCACTTTGCCTACTGTTTGGGCCCAAAAATAATTTTTGAAATCAGATTCGGAGTGGGCTGATATTGGTTCCTTTTCGCCATGCTGAAATAAATTGATTGGGCTTAGATTAGTTCGACTCGCGTGGAACAACCCACATTAGAAGCCCAGATCAGGAATAAAATAGAAAACCCATGGCGCAGTCGGCCAAAAATATAAATTAGAATAAATATAACAATAGATTTAAATTCAAGTTCCACACAATTGGGGTTGTTAGGAGAATAATAGCAGAATGACTAAAAATAGGCATTGTTATGCCTGCACATGCCTAAAATAAAGGCCATGTGTTACTAAATTGAAATTTAAATAAAATGGCACAACTGCCATAAACTAGAAATAAGAACGACCATTCATTTCTAATGGCCAAGCTTGAATAAACTTTCCAACTCCAAGAATAAAGGATAGCGGTTGCGGCCTGAAGTCTATAAAAGGGGTCCAGATTCGTCATCTAGAAGACATCAACACACAATATCAGACAATCAACACAACAGTTCTCTCAATCAAGAAGTCATTACTTCTCTGATTTTTTAGTCTAAATAAACAAAGAATAGCTTTAGTTCAAGTAGGTAGAAAACCGTTACGGGTGTTTGTAGCCATACCTCATTCGGCCCGAAGTGAAGATATCAATGCACTCATTCCGTAACGTCAGGAGGTCGTAGCCATCACTCACACGGATTGGGCCCGATTCGAGGTGTGATATCAATGCGACGAAATGGTACCCAACATCCATATCGAGCGCATGCATGAAGAGGAGTACAGACGGAGTCAATCAATGTTTGTCGGAGTGAACAACCTCTGAATACACCCACAGGTAGATATGACCAAAGTCATCAATGTGGTTGATTTGTAGCTAGAGTTTTTAGGGATTGCTCAATGCATCTTTGTCATAGATATGTCCCAAGTCATCAATGCGTGTGTCTGTAGTCGAGTCCTGTAAAGTCCGTGTGGCGAGTAGCCATAGTATTTGAATATATTTTCTCTTCGATTTAAAGATTTTCGACCCTTTTCGATTTTGAGAGTGCTAAATTGTTAAGTCCTGCATTGAGTTGTAGGCAAGTAAAACCTCAGGAATAGTGTTTGCCTACTCTGATTCAATCGTTTTTCAGATAGAAGTCTTAGGCGCATTACATTTTGTTTTCACTTCAAATTGCATCACTTTTTCACTTCGAAACACAAGACTTCCACTTGTGTTCTCCTGCACACTGGCATGCCCGCACCCGAACACGAGAAAGCTCATTTCGAATTGGCTGTTTTCCAATTGAGCTCAGCCGGCTCGAAACCTGAGTGGCCACTTCGGCGCGGCCGAAGAAAATTTATGCAAACACCTACAAAGGCCAACATAACTACAATTGAATGCGAAATTCACACAGTGGAGAAGATGATTCCATCCTAAATATACAATAATTTTCATAATACCAATCATCAAACAATTTTTGTGTAAGTTACAACTTAAAACAAAGTGCAGCACATAAATGAAAAACGATCAATCAACACACAGCAAATTTTAGTTCATAATATTAAATTATAGTAAACGCCAGTAGTAAAGTGCATCTAACTCAAATATTAAATTAAAAAATTCAAAGAAAAAGTTAAAGGGCCGCAAGTGGTGAAACACAAAGAACTAAGTGAAGAAGAAATAAAAAAAAGACAAACCCAGAGTACTACAAGAACTATGACGACCCCAAAAATCCTTATTTATTATTATATTATTATTATTAGTATTATTGTTATCAGCATTAGTGGTTGCATACATGCATACATTATTAATTACAAAACGTATAAGGTTCTTTACAAACATAAGGGTACATCCAAAAAAAGAGAGTATCGACTTGCTAGTTCTACTATCTCTACAAAGCAAAAAGCAACAAAAAACCACAAAATACAGGTACGCAGCGGAAATCCTACATCTTTCTTCCTAGTAAAATGCTTCAAAAGTTCCCTCCTCTTCATCATTATAAAAGGTAGCTTCGGAAGCATCTAAAGCATTATATAACACGAAATCAACATACGTTGAGTAGAAACATTTCTTTATGCACATAAGGTGCTCGGGTGTCAAGTGCACATTAGTTACACATAGCACACATATAGTTTCACACTTTCTACCTTTTGTCACCTGACAGTGACCCTTATAACTACCCGGGCCGAAATAACAACCAGCACATTTCTCCTGCCAGCTTTATCCTCCAATGGTCGTATCCTGGGCATACGCCTAGTATTGTCCTACGACCCTCTCTCTTGAGTAGATCCCTTCGTCTACCCAAGGGGGGATTAGGAGATGGAAGGGGAGTGAACTCTCCCGACTACTCAATAGTATGTCCCGGTGGAACACCCCCCAGACCATTCCAGCAGATATGGGCCCATTCACAGAATTGTAATTTGTTCACACATGCACATAATCTTTGGAAGTTTATATTATAGTTTAGTAAAGTAAGCTCCACACTTATAAATGAAAGCCTTATATTTGCTTATTAAGCATATTTACTTAGAAATATTAAATAAGTAAATAGCTAGTAGCAAAAATATGTAAATAGACAAAATATAAATATAAATATATAAATATAACTAGTATGAATATATAAATATAAAGATTGAAATATAACTAGTATAAATATATAAATATATAGATTAAAATATAACTAGTATAAATATAAAATATATAGATTAAAATATAACTAGTATAAACATATAGATAGACAAAATATAAGATATATAAATATATGAATACTACACATATACCTATACGTACATATAACCTAAAAATATATATATATAACTACATATATACATGAAAATATATATATAACTACATATATACATATGCGTATAGCATAGATATATATATATAGATCTATTATAATTAGGATTAAGTAGATAGGTTAACCTATAATGATTCCCTAAATATATTATATATTTATGTATATCTACGTACAACTTAAACATATAACTTAGATATAAAACTAATCATAAGTTTAAAATCCTTTATGTATATAAAATAAGCATATCTTTATAACAAAATAAGCATAAATCCATAGTATTTAAAGTGCTAAAATAGGCATAAATCTATAGTATAAAGTATAATAAAAGTTCTATTTATCAAATAATAGATATGTGGAGATTTCTTTACCAAGACTTTCAAGAACAACATAGGATATTCCCTTAATAGCTCAAATAAAGTATCATGATTTCATACTACTTCATATAAAGCATAAAACTCACATAATAGCTCAAATAAAGCATAAAAATTTCATATTATTGCAAAAAGGGCACAATAATCACATAGTTTTTCCAAAAAAGCATAGTAAGCACATAGTACTCCAAATAATCATATTAATCACATAATATCTTCAAGATCATGCTCACAAGTCTATCCATCCTTCAAATTTCTCCCAACAAGAGTTATAATATGAAAAATTAACCATAAAGCTTTAAAGTAACATGAAGATGGCAAAATAACTAAAATCCTCAACTTGGAGGCATGTTTGGCAAAAGCTCTCACTCTAGCCCATTCAAGCTTGATCTTTTAAATTGCTTGGGCACAAGAGTATGGAAGCTTGCCTATTCTTCACAAGAAAGAAGAAGAAAACCTCTACTTAAGGCATAAAGAATGTTCCTACCTTGTGTTCTTTCAAATAGTGTATTGTTTTGAGAGAAAATGATAGTGTTTTGAGAGAAAATAAGAGAGTGTATGTGTGTGAGCAAGGGGGCACGGTTTTGGGGCTGAAAAGGGCTGAAAAATGAAGATTGTGGGTGTGTAAGGTTTTGTGTATTGATCTTCCAAGTATTAGAGGCAAAGATCTACATATTATAATCAACAAATTACATCCTCCATACATTTATACATGGTTGTATATACATATACCTCACTTTACTAACCACCATGTATATGTATGTGGGTATGTGTGTGTGTATATGTAGCTATGTATATCACCACTAATATATATTTATGTATGTATATGAGGCTAGGTTTCAAGAGTGTATTAGTATAGATATTTTGATAAAATATAGAATAAAATCAACTAAAATCAAACAAAAACCTATAAAATCTGAAAACTCTTATTTATTAAGTATTATTATTGTTTATTTCTCAGCAAAACCGAAATTTGGGGTTGGAGAAGTGAAAAGACCAAAATACCCCTTGTTTTGTCCTTTTTTCGAAAATTGCCCAAAAATAGAAATAAAATTCTAAAAATTCGAAAATTAATTTTTATAAGCCAAATAAAATCTAAAATATTTATTTATATTATTATTTTCATTTTTTGATAATAATTAAGCATTTTAAAATTTAGATTTCAAATTAAGAACTTAAAGACAATGTTTTTCGAAAACTACTAAAAATTCTTGGAAAACTAGGTAAAAGTTGAAAATAATCTATTAAATAATTTCTGGGAGTTTAGAAGGATTAAATGCATTAAATTTTAAGAATATTTGAAATTTATAATATTTTCTAAAAATTTGTGTAGTAAATGCTCATTTGTTTACAAATAAAAATCATATTTTTGAAGAATAATTTCTATAAAATAATAATTCACAAAATAGTTCTATATTAAAAAAATGATTCATAAAAATAATGGACACCCAATGTATAATATAAAATATTTAAATAAAAGATATTACCGGGTCATTACAAGAACAACTTCATTGCGGGATAAATATAACAAGACCAAATATTAAATTCTATAATCTACAGAGTTAGAAAAATCACCACAAATAAAAGTTAAGGAGTTAGAATTGTTAGAAGTTAGAGGCTAGATCAACAAATCATAGAACAAATAAATCACACACACACACACACAACTTGAACCTAAGTCTTGCTAATATTTGGCATAAAAACATGGTTTCAAGTTAAATGTCGGAAATTAAATATAACTTAGAAACAAAAAAGTCAGATCATCGCAAACAACTATCAACTGTAAATTAAAAAGAAAGGAAAAAAACAATACATGTACAAGAGGATAGCTGTTAGATGCAAAAAAAATAAAAAAATAAAAATGTATAAATGAGATATAAACACAAATAAATCTTCTGTATCTATTGCAAAACTCCTGACATAAACCTTATACCCAAAATATCCCTATCTTAGTGTCAAGAAGATAACAAATAAAGATTGGACATCCAAAAACAACACCTCAAATTCCTAATTTTCAATCACAAACAGAAGCAAAAGTTCAGTATTCAATTCATAATTAAATGAAAACATAGGGCATAGCGGACAAACAGCAAATTTTTTCATCAATCTTGGTGATCAAGTCATGTTGACGAGAGTATAGTTGGAGTTCTATGCAACACCAGACAACTTAAACTACTACTACTACTATTACTAATAATAATAATAATGACAAAATCACTTCATAAATATGCCACCACCCAGATATTCAATAACCCAAGAAAAAAAAATGAACGATACAAAATATCATTCACCAGAAAAAGAACACAAAGCCAAAATCAGGATAGAACAAATTCCATGCTAAAATAAAATTCCATGTTGGGAACCCTTCTATTGGTACAAGATTTCATGGGAGCAAAAAATCCAGGGCTGTCCATTCCAAATTTCTAAAAACACATGGTGCCATCTTAATACAAGGCTGATACGTCTATTTGACTACCTATGAAATGAAAACATCATTGTTTGCCTAAAGAGGCGCAAAAACGGGGTCGTTTAGCATCCTGGACAAAGGAAAAAACAAAAAAAAAAAAAAAAAATTGAAGAGGGGCCCAACTGCCAAAAAAATGCACTGTACCATTGGCCCCCCACTCCCCCCCCCCCCACCCAAAAAGGGTAGTATTGAAGGGATGGTGTTTAAAACGATGTCGTTTAGCCGGGTGAGCTACAAAGAAAAAAAGCGGGGCTAACCAAGCGAAAAATGCAATGCAGCTTTTGGTCATCCCGCTTTATATACTAAGAGCAACGGACTGGGCATTCTCGTTAGGATGAACATCAGTATATATCTTTCAATGAGACACCTGTAATTTGCTGCTTAACATTTCCCAAAGACGCTTTCTTATCTTTGTATGATTGCCGTCACTTTGCTAACAAACGAGAAATTTTTTCGCTATCTATAAATTTATTAGCACGACGATCATTAGCATTGCGGACCTCTTTGTCCTCAACATCTTTCTCCATCGAATATCGTACCAAGTGACAATATTAGGTCGTTCGATTAAAGTAATATTTGAAGAAAATGCTAATAAATAAATTATTGTTAGATAATATTCCTTACACATAAAGCATTTACAATAAAAATTAAATTAAAACATACAAATTTCCAGCATCAATTGAGCATTTTTTTTAATAATAAATTACATTTAGAATAAAAAATGCTCATAAACAATTGTATAAAAAGGGAAAAAATAAAACTTATAAAAATCATTAATTAAAAAAATATTACCTGTAAGCCCCAATTTGAGTCCATGTACGAGTAATTAACTCTACAATGAGAATAACAATCTGTTAGATGTACATGATAAAATCCCAAAAATTAAAACTTGACTAAATTAGATAGTAAAACAATTGAAATTAAACGAAAAAATGCACATGACGAAACACTGTACAGGGTGTTAGGCAGACATCCGTAAGTCATTATTTGACCGTAAACTAATTGCCCATATAGCTAGTCCTTATTTAGCACCTAAAGTAACTATTAACACACGAAAGCAATATTTCTAGCAAAATAAGGGCCCGTTTGGATGGGCTTAAAAAAGGTGTTTCTCGAATGGTGTTTTTTATGATAATTTTTTTTTAAGTCGAGCAGTTTTGCATTTGAATATAGTAGTTAGAAGTGCTTTAAAGATGCTTTTATTCGAAACTACGTACTATGGGATAGTTTCTAAAAAAAGCCCTTTTTGACTTTGTTTTTTTTTAGCTTCTACTTTTTTTAAAAAGCCTATCCGGATACAATCGTTTTTGTCTAAAGTGTTTTTTTCAAAAAAAATGAGTGATTTTTCTTTGAAAAAAGTCCATCCGAACGGGCTCTAAATCTAGAAAGGCAATGAAAAAAATTTGCTTGATAAGAAATAATAAAAAAAAAGTAAGATTTATATGTTAGAAATTACACAAATTTAAGTCCGTACATAAATATAAACTGGGTTAGTTCAAAAATAATAATCAAATAACAATATTAATTGTAATTAAATTTGTTAGCAAAAGTGCAGTTTTTAAAGTAACAAGCAAGAATAATAAAATTTAGAATTATAAGTTAGAGAAATCAAAGTAAAGCGATAAATAAAAAGTGAAATAGTTCAAAATTAAAATTTGGACGCAAATATTAACTTTAAATTTGTTACTGAAAGGGCAGTTTTAAATTGGAAAACAATGATAGACCAATTTGTTACTAAACGGGCTTTTAATGTCGGCAAAAGGATGTTTAAAAATTACACATACAAGTAAGCTTGTTCATCAAGTAACGTTGAATAGAGTGATAATTGCACTTAATCAAACCAACTCTTAATCTCAACATGCGAAGATACGGAAAATAAACATGCCATTAAACAAACTAATAATTGAAATCCTACGGATAATTAATTGCCTCAATCAGCAGCAAATATCAGAGAAATCAAAAGAATCAACTCGCTGCGAACCAACGAAACGATGAACACTAGGAATATTGATATGAAGAAACCAACGGCGAGCACGAAAAGGAGAAAAAAAAAAAAAAGAAGAGAAGAGCAAGGCCAGCGACAAGGCTCATGTGTCATTTTTGTTTTCCACGACAGACCATTCCCTGTCACAAAAAATCATTCCCTTTTTTCTTTTTTTGGGAATTTCGAAAACGGTGTCAAAAACAACGTGCCCCAAAAAAAGAACCCAACACAAGTTTCGTGTGTCCGTTTTTTAAGCCCAATAACCCACAGGGCAGACCCAAAACCAATGGCCTTAGCAAAAAAACCGCAACCAGATGATGGCTTGGCTTAATAGGGAAATTGGCAACCCAGGCGACGTAGTTTTGAACAAGAAGGAGATTCGACCCAAACAATGCCGTCTTTAGTAGTCGCCCTTTTCTTTACCCGTCTTATTCAAATTCAAGAAGATCAACACAAAGGGGTCCACACTTACAAACAAATATCTGAGCTGGGCGCTTGAATCGTTGCCCTCTTACAAAGACAGCTTCCAAAGTGACTCCGTTTGGAAGAGATCGAAGAGGAAAAATAATTAACAATACGTTATGGGGCCCACAAAAAAAACAAACGATTTCCATTGGTTAGCCCGTCCCCCATACGGCACCGCCTCTGAGTTTGAAAGGAAAACCAACATCGTTTTGCAGGAACCCAATTTAAAAAAAAATATATATATATTTTTTATGACGAGCCCCACTAGATGGGAAAAAAAACTCTCTGTTGAGAGCATCTGTTGTCTTTGTAGAGGAACAGTACGATCTTGGACTGATCCCCTTCGCATGACCTAGAAAGAAAAAGAAGTCCGTGCTACTATAAGGCCTCTAAACTCCTCCCCCAGGGACACTGTTGCGTTGCCCATGGGGACGGGGTAGCCCCGACTTCCATAGGTCCTTGGTTCGACCGCCTAATCAGAATTGAGGTCCTTGCGTGGGCGTCTCATCCCTAAGACTTGCTTGCTCTTTCATTTGGTGGTTTAAATGCAAATGTTTGGCCCATTTCCTAGGTAAAATGAAACCATTTTGCTCGACCAATTGCACCAAAATAAATAAATAAATAAGGCGAGGTCCACCGGTTGAAAGAGACACTGTAACAATAGGCGACACCCCCTCATATACTAATAGTCTAATAGTAATGTATTGATCTCCATCATTTTCTTTTTTTTTTCCTTATTATTTTTTTTCTCTTTTTTTTCAACACTTTCTTTTAAATTTTTTTTCCATTTTTTCATTTTCTCTTTTTTTTTTTTGCATCTAAAATATCTCTATCCTGTGTTGTAGTTTGTTTTGCACAAGGTCGAGTCACATCATGAAGATGGAGATCAAAGACTGCCGTAAGCCATTTCACTACAACAAATTATAAAATTTGCAACCATTTCTTTTGCTACAATATTTTTTTCGTTGCAATTAGTTAAGCTTTGGTAACAAAAAAATGATATTTGTTGTTTATTAATGAGTCTTTTAGAACAAAAACTTATACTGTTGCAAAAAACATGATTTCTCTAGGCTGTCATTTTGGTAATTTATTTGGCAACGACATTTACAATTCACAACAAAATATTTTGTTGCACCAGAATAATTTTTTTAGAAACAACATGAAGACGTAGCTAATATTGTTGTTTTTGCAACGAAATATTATCGTAGGTTACATATATATTTAGGCAACGGAATTTATTGTTGGTAATAATTTTAAGTAGTTGGCGACAAAATATTGTCGTATCAATATATTAAAATTTTTACAACAAAAAATTTTGTGGCATTTGTTTCTTATTAGGCAATGAAATATAGCATTGTAAATATAATGATAAATTAGGAAAAAATTTCGTTGGGAAATAATTGTGAGTTTTTGTGGACAAAGTATTTAGTGCTAAATGTATAGTACATTTGTGCATGAAATATTTCATTGCAAATTGGTGATTGCTTTTATTATGAAAAGTTTCATTGCAGACAATTAAACACTTTTACTGCAAAAGTTTTCGTTGCGAGTAATTTAATGCTTTTAGACACCAAAAATCTCGTTGTAAATTGTTAAAATATTTAGAAGGATACTTAAAACCTTGTAACTTTATTTTTCTATCTTTAAAAAGCTAATGAAATTAATTTTTACTTAATAAACTTTTAAATTAATTGAACAATGTGAAAAAATATCTATCAATTCCTCATTTTTCTAATAGAGGATATGTATTTTTTTTATTTGTGTTTTTAACTTCAAATAATAATCTTGGACTTTTAATAAATTGATAATTTAACCTAAACTTAATTATTTGTTAAATCTAGTTCTTAAATTGTACAAATTAAGGGTAAATAATAAATTCATAATAATAAAAATAATAAATTCATAATCTTATCTATATTTAATAAGTGTAAAAGCATAACACTACATAAATAAATTATTAACATGGTCTATCGGCAAGCAAACTTACATGTCTCACGCGACACTCGACTTCGATTCCAGGCTAGCGCAAATTGTTCCATCCGTGCT
This sequence comes from Petrea volubilis, assembly GCA_026212405.1. Taxonomy (NCBI): domain Eukaryota; kingdom Viridiplantae; phylum Streptophyta; class Magnoliopsida; order Lamiales; family Verbenaceae; genus Petrea; species Petrea volubilis. The sequence continues at coordinate 23,250,528 of CM047870.1, forward strand.
TGTGTTCCCTCGTGATCTGGGTTAAACTATGGTTCAAATTATGACTAGCATAAATGACACCATTGAGGGTTCGAATCTCATGACGAGCGAGGCAGGGTTTAATTGAGTGTTCGAATCGTGAGATGGGCAAGAGGTGCTTAACTGAGGGTTTGAATCACGATTGATTTTTAAAATATGCATTTCGAAACGAAAAATATTTGTACCAAACAAAATATTTTTAGGAACTAATAGTTTCATTACGAAAAGAAATATTTGTGAACAAATATTTTCGTTGCCAAAAAATATTTTGAGGCACGAAATATTTTATTGTTAAAAATCAAACATTTTGCAATGAAATGTATCATTGCTATAACGTCCCTGAAATTCCTTTCTATTTTATTAAAAATAAATAATAATTTTCATAAAATTTGTACAAAATACAAGGTTACTAAATGATATATAGAATTTACACAAAACATCATCGAAGTATATCGTGAGGTAATGCAAAATACAAAATACACAGCGGAATATTAACAATAACTCTTCTGGTAAAAGACCTCAAAGGGTTCTTCTTCCTCTAACTCATATGTTGTGACTTCGTTATCATCTAAGATAATCATATTACTCAAAATCAACACATAGTTGAATAGAAACATCACTTAATCACATAAGGTGCTTGTGTGAGTGATTTGTACATAAACACATATTTTTCACATTTTGCCACCTTTCTCGTCACCTATTAGTGACCCTTATGACTTCCCAAACCGACATATACAACCAACACATTTCTCCCGCCTGCCTTATCCTCTGGTGATCGTATTCCAGGCATACGCCTAATATTTTCCTACCACTCCGTCTACTCAAGAGGGGATTAAGATATGGAAGGAGTGTGGAATTTTATAACCGGCTACTCAATAGTATGTCCTGCCTAAACAAACTTCCGACCACTCCGGCACATTTGGGCCCGTTTCACATATTTGCCATTTATTCACATAAAACATAATCCTTGGAAGCCTTGCTTCCATATTTCAACATATTGTAAAATTTCATTGAATGCAAAATAATCAAAGATCTTAATTATATCAATACATTTCTATAAACTTATATTAATATATATATATGTGTGTGTATGTGTGTGTTTATGTATACAATATTATGTTTAGACCAAAAAGAATACAATCAAAGCACAAGTATATATATATATATATATACACACACACGTATAATATATATGTGTATATATATATGACATATCGTGGTAAAAGAGGGGTTTTGCCTTATTTTAACTAAATTTTACAAAGTAAATATTTTATGCAAAATAATATGATTTTTACAAAACTAATATATTTCCATAAAACACATAATTTTTATATAATACTTTATTTTCATAAAATTAATATAGTTTTTGAACAAAATGACTATAGCTTCATAGAACTATTATTCCAATATATTTTCACAAAATTAATATAAATCATCTAGTTCCATGAAACTCTTATGTTTCAAAGCTACTCATAACCAAGTAAATATATGTTTATAAACTTTCCTTTATAAGACTAAATATATTTTCATGAAACCATTTTTACCTAAACTACTCACATATTTTTATGAATCTTAACTCATGCTTATGAAACATATACTAAGCAAGTAATCACAAAATAAGCTCCTAAATATGCATATTGATCACATAATAAGAGCAATGAGCACATATTTCCTATTATAAACACAATTGTAGCATGAAAAGTATGATTTAGCGAGAAATCTCGAAACAACATGGATCATAATAACTTTTTAGGAAATCACTTCAAAATAACTAGCTATTAAACCAAGAGTAGTGAAGCATGTTTGGCAAGAGTTTTTACTCAAGAGCATTGAAGTAGGCTTTTAGCAAGAACTTTTACTCAAGAGCATTGAAGCATGCCAAAACAAGAACTTTTACTAAAGGTGAACAAAACATCCCTACTTATAGGATTAAGAGAGGTTTCTACCTTGTTGGAGTAAGAGAATAGAAGAAGTGGTGTTTGGAACAAAAGTGGAAATTTTAGGGAGAAAGAGAGAGTGGACGGTTTTGAGGGTGAGAAAAAGGGTGGAGTTGTGGTCTTATTTATAGAGAAGTAAGAGAAGAAATATCTACATACTATAAGATAAATATATATACCATACATTCTATATGGCTATCTATATATACACATCACTTTAATAACAAGATAAATATATATACCATATATTCTATATGGATATCTATATATATACACATCACTTTAATAACTACCTTGTATATATATATATGTGTGTGTGTGTGTGTGTGTGTAGATATGTATATCACTACTAGTGTGTATATATATATATATATATATGTGTGTGTGTGTGTGTGTGTAAATGTAAATATATACATATACATATGGACGTGTGTGTGTGTTTGTAAAATATATATATATATATGTGTGTGTGTATATAAATGTAATTATATATCACGCTAATATATATATATATATATATATATATAAAGATCTATGTATAAATGTATATGTTATAAAATAGATTATGAGCTAATATAGATTCATCTTTGAAAAATATAATTTTGTAGAGAAAGGTAATTTTCTAAAATTTATATTAAAAGAAAATAATTGGAAAACTTAATGTTTTTAGGAAAATTATATATATACATACATATATATATATATATATATATAGTTGTAGAAGAGATAGTTAAATATAAAACTTATAGTTAAATATAAAACTATTTTTTGGTGGCAAAAGATTAATACACATCTCTCTAATAATAATATTAGGAGTTTAAAAGTTCCAAGTATTCATCCTTCTTACCACTAACTTCAGTAAAATGACATAAAATGGTTAATTAATGTAATGGAAGAAATATTTAACTAATTATATGTGTAATTGTCTATGTAATTTCGATTTTATCTCTTTATATACCTAAAATTATTTTTGAAATGTGAAATGAGTAATTAAATCTAGTAGCTGTCTGTTTTCTAATTTGAAACAAGTATTTCTATAATTTTGGAAAATTAAAATTAAAATTCATGATATGGAAACAATAATACCAATAATAAAATATCAACAAGATATTAAATTGGTGGAAAATAAAGAGATAATGATTTTTCGGAAACAAATTTAATATGGAAATTCACAAGTTTCAAATTTCACTACTAATAATTCACATGTTATAAAATACATGTAGTGTAATGCACATTAATTCACAATTAAAAATCATATATAGTTTTACCTCTAAATAATAATTCACATAATAATTGTCACATAATTCATAATTCAGAATGTTGTTTGAATCAATGCTTGCATGTGTGGATTTATATGGATATGTTATAGAAGTCTTTGCTTCCAAGTCTGCCAAATTGAATATTTAACCATGGCAATTTGATGAGTTGAATTTTGAAAGAGAGAAGTCATGATTTATAGTTGTCGAATGCTTGAGTACAATCATTGCCTAAGTTTGGGGGAATTTGATAGATTGTATATTTTACTAAGATTCCCATGTTTTTTATCCTTATTTTGGCTAGTTTGTGATCTTCAATTGTAGTTTTCTCTATATTTTTGAGTTTTAATGCAAATTTGGTAGAGAACATGAAAACAACTCTTTTGGAGCAAGATTTAGATGAATTTAAGTTCAATTAAGAAGCCAAGGAGCAATAAGCCATGGTCACTGCTTGCTAAGGGGATGCCAGAAGATAAATGCACAAGAACAGGAAGCTTTCTTTGATAGGCCAAGGGCACAACTTATTCCTCAGCAGTAGCGAGTGAGGTTCTTAGTTGTGTGAATGCCTCTACGGAGGACCAGTTGGGCAAAATCAAGAGTTGAATAGGATTTGTATTGATTTTCTTTCCTTTTTGAACCAAAACTTGTTTAGCAAGTGTAAGTACCCAATTTTCTCTTACACGCTTATGTGATTTAGACATGTATATACTTGCTTAAGTGTTTATTGTTTACGTGTGTATATGCCTAAGTTACATACTACTAATGTTTCGCAATATGTGCTTGCTTTTATTCACAACATGCATAAAATTCAAGAAAATATACATATGTATATATACATATACACTGTTTTATATATATATATACAAAGGATTAGAATATTTTTCATATAACTCTTATAAATGTCATTTTCACAAAATTGTGTCATTTTCATATTTAAATAATTTTGAACTAATTATTTTAATTAGGTCATAAGACAATATATGTATGTGTGTATATATATATATCAAAATTATTTTCATCATCTATATATATATATATATGTATTTTGCGAAAAACCCTAAAATAAATGCATAAACTTGTATTTTTCCTCCTTTAAGTATTATTGCTTCCATACCTTGAATAATTATACAATATACAAGAATATATTCTACATTTAGGCAAGAAGAGCGCCGGGGGGGGGGGGGGGGGGGAAGATTTTAGCATGTATATATATATATGTATATATATAAACACTAAATACTTGGCGGTTATTAACTCTTACCCTCAAAATCTTCCAACTTTTAGTGTACATGTACACTTGTAAATACCTTTCTAGACTTATACATACATGGTTGGCCAAGATTAACATAGACTAACACTAATAAGCACATTAGACTTATTACTTGGGTCTTGAGTTGGAAAGTAAATAATCATTAGACAATGACTTAATTATATTATAATCTTATTACTCATTAGACTACCTATAAGTAAATACTATACTAGACAACACAAAAACACTACACACACACAAGAAAGCACATGGCCACACACACTCTCACTTACACTCTCTTGTTTTGTTCATTCTACTTCAAGTTTTAACACTATCTCACTCTTGCACCACTTCACAAATTAGAAAGAAAAGCAGGAAAACAAACTAGAGAAGGTAGGAATTTTGTTAAGGCATGAGTTAGATTTCTATGTAGTCTTAGCACCTTAATCCCATATTAGCACCTAGGATGTAACTACAAGTTAGTTACTATCTTGGTTCTAAGAGATTACATGATAATTTAGTTATATTCATATTGTGTGTTTGTGAAAGATTTGTGAAAGATTATGCTGAAATTATAAGAATTGTTGCTGAAATTATGCTAGAATTGTGCTGAAAATCATTTTTAGTTATGTTTTACTCTATGTTAAGGTCTTACCTATGTATTAGAAGCTTACATTTTCAATTTTTACAAGCTGAAAATCTGTTTTTCTACATGCTGGAAATCCTGTTCATGTGCTGGAAAACCTGTTTACAAGCTGAAATTTTTATTTTCGCAGCCTGAAAATTTCAGTTTATATAAGCTGGAAATTGTGTGATTTATGCTGAAATGGTGTTAAGTATGCTGGAATTATGCTGAAATTTGTGTGTATATGGGCCCAAAGTGATAGGGGTGGATGTGGTCGAGTTCGGCCGAGCGGCAACGGATTTGCCGATCTTAAAATAGTCCTCCACCCTCCATCGTTATCTAATCCCGCCTTGCGTGGATAGAGAGTCCATGCATGCATTGAAGTGAGTCGTAGGAAAATTCGCCATATGCTTGGGATATGACCACCGGAGTGTTTGGTTGGGATTGGAGTGCCATTAATAAGAGCATAAATTGTCTAAAACCCTCATTGATAAGAACATAGACTGTCAACAATGCTCCTAAACTTGAGCCTAAACTATCTGAAATCTCAAAAAAAAAAAAAAAAAAAAAGTGCTCCTTCGTTAGGGCATAAATTGTCAACAATCCTCCTTGATAAGAGTATAATCTGTCTTCACTGCTTCTCAATAAGAGTATAAACTATCAACCATACTCTTGGATAAGAGCATCAATTGTCAACAAAGTTACCAAATATGAAGATCTATTTAAAATTTTGAAAAACAAAGACCTCTGATGCTCCTGATACGAGTATAAACTATCTAATAGATTCAAATTTAAGTGAATCCTTCTTAACACAAGTATAAATTGTTTATAAATTCAAGTGAAGACTCATTGATACAAATATAAAGTATTTACAAATCCCAATGAAAACTCATTGATACGAGTATAAAGTATCTAACAAATCCAATGAAAGTTCCTTGATACGAGTATAAACTATCTAACAAATTCAAATTCAGGTGGTGACTTCCTTATACTGGTAAAAACTATCTAACACATTCGAATTTAATTGAATACTCCTTGACATGAGTTTAAACTATCTATAAACTAAAGTTAAAGAGACTCATTTATACGAGTATAAACTATATAACTAAGTCAAATCCTACTGAAGAATTTTGATATGAATAGAAACTATCTAACAAATTCAAATTCAAGTAACAACTCCTTGATACGAGTATAAACTATCTACAAATCCAAATAAAGGCCCATCGATACGACCTAAAACTATGTACAAATTGCTATTAAAAAACTCATTGATACGAATATAAACTATCTACAAATTCAAATGAAGGCTCTTTTACATGAGTTTAAACTATTTACATGTTAAAAAACACCTTGATATAAGTATAAACTATCTACAAATTTAAATGCAGGCCCCTTGATATAAGTTTAAAATATCTAAGTTCAAGTGGATGCCTTGACTTTTTTTTAAAAAAAAATGATTTCAAGACTTATTCACTTGTTCTCATCTATTAAACAGAAAATCCCTAACTTTGCCAGCAACAAAATAATCTGCCCCCATTCTCGTTTGTGTTTGCAGCCATATTAGTTGTTCTCCTTCCACATTGCCTCTTAATGCATTGATCTTCCTTTGCATCATTTTAAAGTGCTTGAACATAAATTTAAAACCATGTGTTATTGTAAAAGCATTACAAGAAAAAACGGCAATTTTTTGCAGATTTTTTGACGAATTTTTGGTGGAATTCCACCTAAAACAAGTGATTTTGGTGGAACGAATCCGCCAAAGAATCCTTTGTTGCTTTCCAATTTCAGCGGAATTTCTGAACTGAAATATTTTTTGGTAGAATTTCAACGAAATTTTATTCAAAATTTAAATTATTTTTTGGCATATTCTTAACGGATTTTTTTTTTTTTAACTTAAATCAACTTTTGGCAGAATTATCCGTCGAAAGTTTATTATTTTTAGGCAGAATTTCGGCGGATTTTTCCAACAATATTTTTTTTCGTAAATTAAATCAATTTTCAGCGGAATTATCCACCGAAAATTGCCAAAATTTTACTATTTTTATTAAAAGAATGTTTCAATAACCCAACCAACGAATCAAACCCAAGACCGCAAGCGGCTGAAATACCCATATTTAGCAATCGTTAGGACTTGAACCATTGCCACTTGGTTGACAAACAAGTCTCTTGCTGTTTGACTATCATCATTTTTTAATCATGTGTTTTCTTTTTCTACACTTAACATATACGTCTGAAATTATCAATTTAATAATTTATGAAATATCATTACATATTATTATTTACTATTAGTTGCACTAAATTTAAGGTTAAATTATCAAATCATTTATTTTAATTTAGTATAATTTACAACGTATTTTTACACTCTTTTTTGATCAGTAGTAGTAGTAGTAATAATAATAGTAGTAGTAGTAATAATAATAGTAATGGTAGTAGTAGTAGTAATACTACTACTACTACTACTACTACTACTACTAATAATAATAATAATAATAACAACGACAACAACAACAATAAGGTTTATATAAACATTTTGCCAATTGTGTATGAATATGTATGTACACAAATATTATATATTAGCATACAACAATTCAAATAACAACAACAACAACAACAACAACAATAATAATAATAATAATAATAATTCTCCAATTATATACATGTATGTACACAAATGTTATATATGCACGAAAAATTAATATTTTTAATTTTTTGGCAAAAATTTCAGCCAAAATTTGAACAATTTTATTTTTATTTTTTAATTTTTGGAGTAATTTTCAGTCAAAATTGCACCGAAATTTGAAAAATTAAGATTTTTTATTTGTTTTTATTTTCAGTAGAAAACTCCACCAAAATTTCACCGAAAATTGAAACATAAGTTTTATGTTTTTAAGTTTCAATGGAAATTTTCCACAAAATATTGAAAAATTAAGATTATTTATTTTTTTTAAATTTTTGACGGAATTTTCCGCTGAAATTCTAGCAAAAATTGAAAAATTAAGACTCTTTTTTTTAATTTTCGGTGGAATTTTGTGCAAAAATTCCGCTAAAAAATTGAAAATTTAAGATTTATTAATTTTTTTTTAATTTTTTAGTGGAAACTTTCACCGAAATTCCACCGAATTTGAAAAATTAAAATATTTTATATATTTTTATTTTTTATTGGAAAATTCTACCAAAAATTGAAATATTAAATTTTTTTAATTTTTGGCAAAATATTCCACTAAAATTACGTCAAAAAATTAAAATATATATATATTTTTTATTTATTAAAACTTCCGCTGAAATTCCGGTGAAAAAATCTGCCTAAAATCCCATTTTTTTTGAGTGAAATTTTTTTTTCTTCCAAATTAAAATAGCAAACTGAAAAATATATAGAAGAAGGAAAATGGTGGTTATTAAATTCACTGGCCGGATTTCAATTACAACTGTCATATAACGAACAGAAAATTATAATAAACCCCCTGAAACTTTACAATATAACACATATACACCCATTCTTCATTTACAATATTTTTGAATGGCATCCCTTGGAACAAAAAAATTGGTCATCTCCATGTCGGGGTAAAATATGAATCACAATGGCCTTACCCCCGATCCAGAGGGGTGTATTCCTAATTTTAATTTTTTCAAAAGTCAATTGTCTATAGGGGTAATTTTTTGTATTTCTCAATGAGTGTGTATCTAATCAACCCAATAAATAAAGAGTTAATTTTTTTCTGCAATGACCAAGAAAGTTAGAAAAAAATTACACTTTGCGGTGAAATTTCCACCGAAAATTCATCACAAAACAAAATAAAAAGTTAGAAATGAAAATTTCCATTGGAAATCAGCTCAAAATCCAAACTGATGACCAGGTTTTTAGGGAAGAAATTCATCCAAAGATCGAGTCACATTTTCAAGGGAATCCATCACAATTCTGTCGAAATCTGACAGTTCTTTTTTAGCAATACTGTTTAATATATTTTTGTTGATATGGTATATAGTAGATGCTATCATACATACAATCATACACAATTTGAGGTTGGGGAAATAATAATAATAATAATAATAATAATTATATTATTATTATTATTATTTTGTTTTCATAAATATTTTTAATTTTAATATCAATATATATATGATTATTAGTGAATGCCAACTTTTTTGACATAATAATAATGTTATTAAATACTTTTAATATTACTAAAATAAAACTAACTATTAAAAATATAAACACCAACAAAATCAAAAACATATGAAGCAACTGATCTTGAATTTTTTTAGCAGGTGTATGGAATTCGGATTCAACCATTAAAGAGCTTAAGCTAAAAAGTCCAAGTTCATATTGAGGCTTTTTCGTGTCGGTTCGACTCATTTTGGTTCTAGACTGTTCTTTGACGATGACGTTGTTAGTTCTTCAGAGTAATTTCCACAGAGTTGATAATCACTCCGCGTTGGATTTACGTGTTTCTTCACACACACACAACACACATAAACATAAGCTGAGCACTAGCATGATTGCAGTACCCCCTACGTCAACTTCAACTCGTTATTTTGAAAAAGCCATACTATCCTTATCTCTCTCTTCGAGAACCAGTAGATATTTATAATTAATTAATGTTAAGCTCAATCATAAGACTTATAGAAGGATTCTCTTCCTTCCATTATTTCTTGATAATTATGTATAGGGTTAATTGCACTCTAAGTCCCTACAAGATAATCAAATCACGGACTGCCTGGTATTTTAACTTTCATAACTACACTACATCTTATTTGAGATTGCATAATTGAGGAATCCAAATTGAAAAGCGCAAGAAGTTCAAATTATACCATCTACTAAAAATATTTTTAAAAAATATTAAAATTTTGACCTTTTTTAAGACATATTTGCCCCTCAATTCATTAAAAGGAAAAAAAAACTTCCTTTTTTCTTATCCTTTGTTCTAAATAGAAGAAAAGAAAACTCTAATCTTTCTTTCACTCAAAAACCTAAAAAAATCCTACATCTTCTATTGCAAATCTTTTCACATTAATGTTTTGGACGTTCAGATGAAGGATTCAAGCGATCTTCTCACTACAAGAATCCATACCCTTGAGTGACAAATCAATACTGTTTAAATTTAGTTCCTATTGTGGATTTTGTTTGTCAACGAATCCGTTAGTAAATGTTTTGTTGCTGATTGTTTCTTTAGTTATGCTTACATTGAATTCTGTTTCTAATTCATCACAAATATCCTAAATCTATTACAGAATCTCTCCACCACAAATTTTCCGTTAGTGGAGCAGGCGTTTTCTTATAATGTGATCTCCTCAAGAATTTTCACAAAACCTTGACGGAAGGTAATACTTATTAAACGGTCAAAATTAGAGAGGGTGTCATTGTAATTATAAAAATTATAGGAAAGACTGATAATTTGACAATATTGGAGGGGCTTGAGCGTAATTAACCCTTATATATGAGTAATATAAAGCTCAAATCGGTTTGTTGCCACATTAACAAACAAGAGCAATATTCTCTTCCACTCTTTCCCTGTATTTTCCTTTGAACCCAAGAAACTTCCCTCCAACTCTATCTCATATATATACATGCTTTCGTTCTCTATATATATATCACACCATTCTTTCATCCCGAAATAGTTTGTGTTGCTAAAAATGGAGTTAGCATCATTAGTAGAGCTGCCTCCAGGTTTCAGATTTCATCCTACTGATCAGGAGATTATAATAAACTACCTTCTCAACAAGGTTTTGGATACTGGGTTCGTAGCCTTAGCCATAGGAGAAGCAGATCTTAACAAGTCTGAACCTTGGGATTTGCCTCGTAATTATTCCACCCCTCTACTATTTCCTTAGTTTCAATCGATTCTTGGATGTGTGTGTGTGTGTGTGTGTAGGCATCAGATTTTGTTTCTATTTTGTTTCTGATATTTTGAGGTGAATAACTTGATAAAATTGTTTGTAGTTTCTGATCTTTCGACATGCAAAGGTTAAATAAGTCGATAATCATCTCGTTGTTGTCATATATATGTTTCTTTATTTGAAATCAAATTTTCTTGTATAAGACTAAAATTGCAACTTCCCTCATTGAGTGTCTAAACATATACCTTCCAAGTAAGATTTCGAACCACAGGACCAATGAATCATATAAATGATTTCGGCCACTGTTTTAAAACACAAACCGTTTGTCACACCAAAAATTCAACCGGTTCGCACTAGTTCAATCGTTGGGCCTACCACAATCAGACCAATGATGCTATAATTATATTAAAAATAATTAGCAACATATTAAAGTTAGTTAAAATAATAAATAATAAAAATATCCTTAAAAATATTTTTTTTTTTACATATTTCATGGTCACTCTTACTATTTAAATGCAATATATTTATAAACTATTTAAACCTAATATATTTATGTCAAATAATAAATTTAGTGGAATATAGTTCAACTTAGATGATATTCAAGTAGGCGAACTGAATAAATTTGAAGAACTATAGTATATGTTCACCAAAGTATTAACTCGTGTAGAATATGTTCTCGTGTTGATGGTGCAGAGAAGGCGAAGATGGGAGAAAAAGAGTGGTTCTTCTTTTGGCAGACATACAGGAAGTACACAACAGGAATGAGAACTAACAGAGCAACAGAATCAGGATACTGGAAGGCTACTGGCAAAGATAGAATGATATACCACAAAGGTTGCCTTGTTGGAATGAAAAGGACTCTTGTCTTCTACATTGGGAGGTCTCCTAAGGGGGAGAGGACAGATTGGGTCATGCATGAATATAGATTGGAGGGCAATTTTTCTAATTACAACCTCTCTAGGATTGCAAAGGTAACTAATTTTCTAATTTATAGTTTGAGCGGACTAATATACATATATATATATATAGTACAAAGTATCATGTTCCTTACAACTTTGTTCTCTTTGATCTATCATAACTGTTATCCGTCCATTTTTTCCTCCTATCTCCTCTTCCACTGCTTTACCCCTCTTCTCTTGCCTCTTCCCTCTCCCATTATTCATCGTCATAATTTACTTTCTTTTCCTTTTCTCTTTGTTATATAATTATATAATGAATCTCATTGATTTTATTTTTCTTTCGATTAATGTCATCTATGATTTTTAAAGTTTAAATTTAGAACCACTATAGCCCAAAACTTTAAATCTTAACATTTTAGTCTTGAAGATTATACATAAGTGTCACTTCAGTATTTCTCATGAATTGTTTTTTTTGTCTAGATTTCATAAATCAACACTTATTTGAAGGACAATTTTGTAAGTTTTTGTATATAATAGTTTTTAATTAAATACAAATGAACTAATATGTTACTAATGTATAATATAAAGGACTAAAACTAGATAATGTAAACTTTAAGAATTCAAGTAATTCTAATTTTAAATTTCAGGAATCGTTTGGTCACATTAATCCTTTTTTTTTATTACCATAAACTTTATAAATACATTAAAAATTAAAAAATTTTTATTACCATAAACCTAATAAATACATTAAAAGAATATATGTATATATAAAAAAATTGATAAGTATTTAAAATTTTATATTATCAAACTTTAAATATGTAATTAAACTATATTTTATTTTTATTTTTATTTTTATTTGATACACGCATCGAGTGTATCTTCCTACCACTAATTATAGCGTCAATACAAATATTGTAAGCATGCCTTGACAAATATAGTTTTGTCCTTACCTTGTAATTTCAGGAAGAATGGGTTGTTTGCAGAGTCTTCCACAAGAATCACACACCGGAGTCCACACTGCCACCATTGATGGACTATTCTTGTTGTGACGAAAGACCCAGTTCAACTTTTGCAGATGAATTAATCGAACCAAATATTTCCTCATCAAGATTGATTTTTAACAACCATGAATTACAAAACTTGCAACATGAAAAGACGAACTTTCCCTTCCAAGACGACGATCAAGTGAATTCAAGTACTCTGGCAAATAATATAGGGATGGAGGAGCATCAGAGAGGGTCTAAATTTGAAACATTTTCGACAAACAACTCCGTTGAAGTCACCATTGAGAGCCAAAAATCATTTGATGAACAAGTTGGTAGTCTCTATTTCGATTCCCTATGGAGCTACTGAGCATTAGTATTAATCTTTTCTGTATATATGTGTATGTGTGTATGTGTATATATATATATATATATATTTATACATACAACTTACATGTATATACAAAGTAGGTTGTAACATTTTCCAGGATGGTTCCCGTGTGAGTACAGATTCCATTAATATTAGACTTTCTCACATGGGTGTCTTGTGTGCTTGTTGATTTCTTTCCTTTTTTTGCCCCTTTAGTCAGTTCCTTGCGTTTTCATTGTTGGAGAAAACATTTTTTAATCGTATTTTGAGTCGAATTTTACGTCCCAAAACTTACGTAATTTAATTTAACTCGCACTGAATACATCGCATCACATAAAACTTGTATCGTATTTATTCATGATTCCTCCTATTCCTACATTCCTTCAAATTTTGTTTTTTTTTTTTAATGGCAGAGTCTCATTATTATTATTATTATTATTATTATTATTATTTTGTAATTGAATTTTTATATAGAGATTTGAGTCTTAAGATTGTAGGTATGAATTTTGATAGTTGTTCAATATTAAACTTAATGAGTCTTCATGTTAATTTGTTGGGTTATTAAACGTGAATGAATCTTACTAATTTGACACTTCATATTTATTTGGGAGTGATTTGGGAGATGTGATGGTAGAAAAAAATTAAAGATATTTTTTGATTATGAGAACAAAGAGAGAAAAAAAAATATATTTTAATACTATTTGAGTTTTGATTGTATATCAATATGTGGATTTATGTTAATTTTATTTATTATTGTTAAAAATTTCTTTGTTAAGTATTTCTTAAAAGCAATTTATTATCCACTATATTTATTTCTTTTGAAATAGAGAATAGCTTTTAATTTTTTTCAGTGTTATTTTCTATATATTATTTTGATTGTATATGTTATTTTGATTGTACGCTTAGTTGGTCATATACACATAAAATATGATAAATTTTATTATTTTATATGTTAATATTATATATAACCATTATATTTATACATTTTACTATCTAATGATCTCGAAAAATTTGGCCCCCCCTCAATCAAATTCATGGCTCCGACCCTAGAATCTCCCTTCTTGTCCAAGGGTAATTTACGATGTTGTTAGCGTTCATAATTACATATTTGATCTTCCCTTTCCATTTTATTTTTTTGAGTCTTTCTAGGTATTCATATCGAATTTTGTAAAATTTTATATTCATTACAGGCATTAGAACTTTAAAAGTAGAGTTTGCCACTTTAATGCAATCATTTGATATCATGGTTTGCCAGAACGGTTGCGGGGAATGGAACGGACTCCGTTGTTCTAGTTCCATTGCCACATAGTGGAATGGTTTTGGGTGGAATGGAAATTTTAAATAAAATGCTCAAAATATCTATTTAATTATAAAAAAAATACAATTGTTTGTGTAACTCTAAATATTAGATTATTCCATTTTTACGATTACTATTGTAACTCTAAATATTACATTATTTCATTTTTATAATTATTTTCATAACCCTAAATATTATATTATTCCATTATTACAATTTACAACTAGTTTATAACTCTAATATTAATATTCTCACAAATCTAATTTGAATCTTTAAGCAATAACATAATCAACTTCAGATTAAACTTGAGAACTACTTTTACATATATTCTTGTTCCCAGTATGAATTCACTTAAAATAACCGTCCGATTATCTTGTAAATTGCACTGCAAGAAAATGAATAAATTTGTGACAATATAATAAATGATAGTGAAAAAATTATCGTTAATTATATACATTTAGTGACAATAAATTTATGATATCACAAAACATAGTTTGCATAATGTTAATGGTGATGACATAGTGTAAAAAGGTGACAACATAGAGCAAAATTGATAATTAGTGACACATCCATTGTGACAATTTAGTGACAATGGAATATTATCACAAAATTCTAAAGGTAATTTTTGTTGTCACCAAATTGTCATTATATGTGTGTCATTAATTGTTAATGGTGACAACTAAAACATGAATTATTGTCACTATTGAATGATATTGTGACAATATAAAAATTGTTATCACCATAAAAACTTAATTAATGATAAGGTAGAAGGTATTGTCACTTAATACAATCATTAATGATAAATTTTATATTGTAACTTTTAAATCTTGCCAATAATATTGTTTTTTCTTATAATGTTTTAAGAGAAAATTTTCAAAAACTACAAATACTTAAATGGACAAAATGTCAAATTTAAGATTAGAACTAAGTGGCAGCCCAATAAAAAATTTAAGATTCTTCGGCGCATCCGTTCCGACTTGCAGTTGTGGTCCGATTTAGCGGTCGGGAACTCCGTTACGCCCAAGTTCTTGCCGCTCCGGCGCTCCCTCAAATCCGTGCCTGTTCCCCACCATCGCGATGGAACACCTCCATTCCAGTTCCAGAACGGCCGTTCCGGCTGATTTCTCGCTGTTCCGGCGAACCATGTTTGATATACAAGTCTGCGCCGTGATTTTATTTAACTATTTCGTTTATTTTGTTATGTAAGCATGCACCTATGGCACGCTGTATATATCTCGAGCGCACGCACGCACGCACGCACTCGCGATCATTCCTAAAGCAACCTCTGTTTAGCCCGTTGTTTTCACCTTGTTGGAAGTAATGAGCAATTGTGAGCAAACATTTGGATTAATGATGAGTTAAGATGTTAAGAAGTTCAAATTCATAATAACAAATCAATTTTTAGCTTTGTTTGGATTATAAGTTTGGTAACTACAAATTTCAAATACTTGAGTTTACATCTGGATAAGCTTTTGGATCATGGTGGTGGTGTTCAAACCCACATAAGAATCATTTTAAGTTCTTCATTTGAATCCTCCACTAAATTCAAATCATTCTATCCGAAAAAGAAAAAAAGAAAAAAAAGCAATCCGACAAAAAAGGAAAATAGAAGAGATAAAGCTTAGCTCAATTGACGAAGTTGAGACTCCAAAACTATGAAGTCTTGGATTTGAATTGCCGAATCGTGTGGATTTTGTTTTTCTACTTCAATAGTAATTTATTTGTTTTACTTTGATAGTAGTTTGATTAAAATAGTTTGATTTGTAATTTGGAATATGAATTAATAGCGTGATTTAATTGTAATAGATGAATTATACCTCTCCAAAAAAAAAATAAAATAGATGAGTTATTGATGTATTCGAATAATATGCTAGGGGTGGCAATTTTGAACATGTTTCGAAAACACGATCCGAAAGTATCATGTTTGAATTGTGGCATTATGAGTTTGGGTCAGAAGATACTCAACCCATTTCCAACCCAAAAAAATTTGGGGTGGGTCGGGTTGGGTTTCAGATCAATCCACATAATTCGAGATAAAAAGGTGACCTTTTAACTTAAAGCAACCCAGCACAAACCCAAACCTCTTAAAATAAATCATTCAAAAATATTATTATTATTTAATTAAGGTAACATAGTAATTAGATAGAAACTCAAATTTAATATATAATAAATCTAAGGGTGAACTACACTTTGCCTACTTGAATATTATCTAAGTTGAACTATATTCCACTAAATTTATTATTTGACATAAATATATTAGATTTAAATAGTTTATAAATATATTGTATTTAAATAGTAAGAGTGACCATGAAATATGTAAAAAACAAAAAAAATGAAGTAAGATTTCGAACCACTGGACCAATGAATCATATAATTTCGACCACTGTTTTAAAACAAAAACCATTTGTCAAACCAAAAATTCAACCGGTTCGCACTAGTTCAGTCGTTGGGCCTACTACAATCAGACTAGTGATGCTATAATTATATTAAAAATAATTAGCAACATATTAAAGTTAGTTAAAATAATAAATAATAAAAATATCCTTAAAAATCTTTTTTTTTTACATATTTCATGGTCACTCTTACTATTTAAATGCAATATATTTATAAACATTTTAAATCTAATATATTTATGTCAAATAATAAATTTAGTGGAATTTAATTAATTTTTCATTTGTAAAATTTAATTAAATGAATAAAGTACACTAATAGTACTTTATTAAATGAGTAAAATTAATTAAATTAGTACACTTTATTTTAAATTTTTTGTTCCACGCCATGTTTAAACACTCTCTAATAGTTTATAAACTTTTAAATACATTATAAGATATGTTAAACAATTTAAAATTCAACATAATACTTTCTTATAGGAAGTTTGTAAGCATCTATAAAAAAAATGTGTAACTATCACAATTATCTAAAGATGAACTTTTAAATATGAAAAATCCATACTAGTTTTCTTAAACTAAAAATATCATTCCATTGGTTCTTTTATTTCAAAATATTCCCTCATCAGCAAACTAAAATATGTATGCATTAAATTTCAAGAAAATTATTCATATTATAGTAATACAAATTAAATGAACAAAAATCCTAACAGTAAAGTAAAGTAAGTTCATAGAAAGTTTGAATAAAACAATTTGTAAGAATGTGAAGAATAAAACAATTATATATTATATATACGAAATAATAAAATACAGAAGAAGTGGTAGATCAAAAAAGCCTAATCTAGAAAAAAAAAACTACGTGTTAACTTTTGTGAAAAAAAAAAGAAAAAGCTTGAGCTATATATATATATATATATATATATATTGATGTGCCAGGCCTCACCTTAGCCAGACACGTCAGTAGAGGTGAATCTGTTTAGATCGTAAGTATGGGGCAATGAAGTCCTTGACCAAGTTGGTTGCCCTCGATAGAGGTTATAAGTTGAGTTGTCCTCGATTGTGAGGTTTTAAGTCAAAAAACTCACTAAGTATGAGGATGGATGCCCTCGGAAAGACTTATCATCCTCGAGAGTGCGTTCGCGTGAAAGATGAGGAGCCTCAAAGTGCAAGACACGATAGAGGAAATACCCCCAAGTTTACCCTCAGTACCAAGTCCGTGGCCTCAAAGCCATAAGGGGCCTCTACGGGTGGCTTAAGGGTGTTAAGTGCCCTCAAACATAGTTGTATCGAGGGCATGAGTCCTACACTTGGCCTTGCTAAATTCCACGGCTAACGGGCAAAACCTAGCTGGCACAGTTGACAGGCCCTACACCTACCGCCATCTAACACACCTCTACTGCATATGGGTCCATCCCATCTGTCTCCAGTGTATTAAATGCCAACTCATAAATACAATCCATGGTCATAAATGCTCAAGATATACATTAAATGCGAATTTGATCCCCATCAAAAATTGTGCAGCCGGATTGTTTCTCTCAATAGATTCATCTCGCGGTCAGCAGATTGAAATCTCCCTTTCTTCAAAAAGTTATACTGGAGTTCAAATGGAGCCCAGAATGTGAGTAGGCCTTACAGGAGCTCAAAGAGTATTTGTCGAAACCTCCATTATTGGCCAAGCCTAACCCGGGAGAAAAGCTGTACGTATACCTGGCGGTGTCCCTCGAGGCCATCTGCTCGGTGTTCATGGCCGTAAGAGAAAAGAAGCACCACCCTGTGTACCACCTCAGCAAAATTTTATAATGGGCAGAAAAAAACTATCTTGAAATTGAAAAGTTTGCCTTGGCACTAGTGCATTTCGCGAGGAAATTGAGGCAATACTTCCAATCGTATTCGATGATTGTACTTATGGACTAACCCCTCTGACAGGTCCTCTCGAAACCAAATACATCAGGTAAACTGATCAAGTGGGCAATAGAGCTGGAGGAGTTTGATATCTCTTATCAGTCGAGAACTGCCATCCAAGCACAAGTATTAGCAGATTTTCTCCTTGAAAGAGTGGAACTATCAGAAGAAAACCCACCCGCCATAACCCCATGGATCTTGCATGTAGACGGCTCGTCCACCAACGAAGGGGGGGAGTAGGGATTTCTTTAAGAAGCTCAAAAGGTGATGTGGTGGAGTTCGTAGTCAGGCTTAACTTCCCAATCATTAATAATGAAGCCGAGTATCGCTATAGAAAAAATGCTGGATTCTGGTGGAACTATTCCGGGGGAATATTCCGCCCCAGTAAAACCGGGGGAATTCCCGCGGAATCCCGGGGGGCAAGGCGAAAAGTAAAATCCGACGGAAAAAATCGGGGCAAATTCGAGGGAAATTTCCCCCCGATTTTTTTTTAATTTTTTTAATTAAAAACCGAGAAAAATCCGGGGGAATATTTCCCCCGATTTTTTTCTGAATTTTTTTTTAATAAAAAATCGGGGGAAAATTTGGAGGAAATATTCCCCCAGTTTTTTTTTAAAAAAAAAATTAAATACAAAATCGGGGGAAATCCGAGAGAATATTTCCCCTGATTTTTTTTTAATTTTTTTAATTAAAAATCGGGGAAAATTCTGGGAAAATATTCCCCCGATTTTTTTTTTTTAAAATTTTAAATACAAAACTGGGGGAATATTTCCCCCTTTTTTTTTTGAATTTTTTTTATAATAAACCGGAGGAAAATTCGGGAAAAATATTCTCCCTTTTTTTAAAAAACATTTTTAATACAAAACCAGGGGAAATCCAAGAGAATATTACCCCCGGTTTTTTTTTGAATTTTTTTATAATAAACCGGGGGAAATATTCCTCCGCCTTTTTTTTTCAATTTTTTTAATGCAAAATCGGTTTTTTTTTATATTTTTTTTAATTAATTGTTTGGATTGTTTTTGGGTGTATTTTTATATTTTTCTTTAATTTACAATTATAACCAAATAAAATAAAAGACAATTCTCTAGAAAAATCATTTTCTTTGCTGTGTTCTTTAACAAATGAACAAGATAGAGTTTGTTATGATTTCGCCATATGATCGCGTATTAGAGAAATGTGAATGCAATGGTGAAACTTTGAGATGTCGAATAACTAGCGAAAATTTTATTGAGAATTTAAATTAAATGTCAAACATAAATTAATTCATATCATTTTTTTCCCTCACCTATATGACTATTTGAGAAATTTATCCCTTCTATAATCATGATCTTTTAATTAATTAATTAATATGATTCAAAACTATTAAACTGAAACACGCTCGTAAGTGAATTTTTTCACCCCATCTCTCTCTCAATTTGAATTCTTCTTGTGTTGATTATAAATGACTTTATCATCTGTTTATTTATATTACCTCCTTAAATGGATAATAGAATTTTCTTTTGAACTTTAACACACCTTTGCATAAGCCAATTAAACTGCAATTCATTGGGGGAGCCTCCCACACCTTTTTTTGGTAATAAGGAATTCTTAATTTTCTTTACTAAAATCTACGTACAAGACACACCCTTAAGGGTGCAGATGCCATATTACTTAATTTAGTTTACTATTCTATGACTTGATTTTTTTTTTATTATTTTACTTTTAGGTTTAAATTAATTTATATAATATTTATTCATTGCTCAATTAAACCCAATGTGTTGAAATAATTCGATTATTTGAAATGTTAAGAAGATAAACTTAATTTACTGGGTAAGTTGGATAGTAGAATCTCTTTGTAGTTGGTACCATAGTACAGGACAATAGGTAGGTGTGTATCGTATCCCTTCTTTGTATGTTCCTCTTGTTAAACGAGATGGCAACAATCTTAGGCCATTATATTTGCTTGCTAAGAAGCCTTTTCATTTCTCTATGTTATTATTCCTTTTTTTATTCTTATGTTAGACATTGATTCTTTATGAATAGTATTCTCTTTTTATCAATTACTTCTTATTTACTAAAGATGTTTACGCCCAAAAATGATGACACGATCATAAAAATTTTGGTTTGGTTATGTTTCCCCGAGACATTTTATTTTTTAAACTCTTTAGAGTTAAATCAAATATTTTCTTTTGAAACATATATATTTTTCAAATTTACACAAAAAATTTAATCGTTTTAGACGATCATATCAAAGGGACCGGACTTATTTTGCTCACATATAGCTTATAATATGAAAAAAATTATATGTGATACGTATTGTTATATTTTGCAATATATTTTATTTATTACTTTTTATAATTTCAATAATTATGATTTAAATAACTTGAATTATACTACCAATAAGTTAGAACTAATATATAAAAATTAATAAAAATATCAAATTTAATATATTTAAATTATTTTATGCAAAATAATACTTGTATTTATAATTAATATACAAGTAAATTATGTCAAACATATAATTTGGGGGGACAAACCATTTTATTTTTTTTAATTTTGTTTACAAAAAGGGGGGTAAAGCCGGGGGAATATTTCCCCCGATTTATTTTTTAAAAGTTTTTGCCCTGAAAACCGGGGGAAATTTCCCTCGGTTTATTTTTTTAAAATTTTTCCCCACAAATACCGGGGGAAAACCAGGGGAAATTTCCCCCGGTTTATTTTTTTAAAATTTTTCCCCGTCAACGGGGGGGAAATTTCCCCCGGTTTCTTTTTAATAATTTTTCCCCCCAAAGAGAGCGGGAGAAAACCAGGGGAAATTTCCTCAGATTTTTTTTTTGAAATTTTTTAATAAAGACCGGGGGAAATTTCCCCCGATTCCCCCCCCCCCCCCCACCCCCTTTTTTTGCCTAAACCCTTCTCCTCTCCTTTCTATTCCATTTTGTTTCTCTCTCAGATTTATATTTCTGTCTCTCTGATTCTCCCATTGCCGCCGCCGGCCCCTCACCGCTACCAGGCCCTTAACATTTTTACTGGTTTTGTTTTTTGGTTTATAGATTATTTTTTGTTATTTTACATATTAAGTCTTTTAGTGTTTTGATATATAAATTTACCTGATTTATATGTTAGATATTATGTAAATTCATGTATTTTAACATAATTATTAATTGTTGATAATGTACAAATGTTACATGATAAGTTGAGAGGTTGGTCATGGCCTTTGATTATTTCATTAGTGTGTAAAAACAACTTTTATTGCACGCAGATAGTATCACATGTAATAGAAATGTTAACTACAAAATTGTAAACATGACCTAAATTTGCATTTTAACTTGATCTATATCGCCACTGTATTTTAAATTTTCAATTTCAATAAAATTTTAAATTTTCTTTATTTCATTAACAACCGTGTACACATATAGATGTTTTTATCAAAATACTTAAATTTACAAAGTAGTATAAAATAACAAATAATCTTTAAGAGTAAAAATCCTTTTGTATGTAACTCGATTTTGTCATGAATGTTATATTGGAAATTGAATTTTAATACATAATTTATGTGCCTCTTGACTCTCGTATCGTGAATGACTCTCGTATCTATTATATTGGTGTTTGATGATATGTGTGATAATATCTTATGTATTTTTCAATGTATATTTTTTGAATGTGTAAATTAATGTGTTTTATATGTGTTATTTTGTAATGTGTAAAGTTTTTTATAAATGGTTGATGTAAAGTATGAAATATGATTTATTTATTTATTTGTATTGAAATTGTAGGTATTTTTCTTGTTCTACTTCATTTGCGTAGCATTCTGAATTGATATAAACATCGGAAAGGTACGTATGGCTAACCTTTGCTAATATAAGCCATTGCTTATCTATGCATATTTATAATTAGATGTATATGTATATGTTATTAGTTATTTTGTAGCTATTAAGGTAGTATGAGATGTGGAGATGGTGGATGGGAATTGGGGGAAGGGGTGGAGCCTGCCCATTATTTGTTGTGGTTTATTCTTGCTTGCATGTTGTGGTGATATAAGGGGGTGGTATGTATTTTATGACAATATATAACTAGTAAATAGTATATAATAATGCATGTATATTTTGTTTTGTGCGAAATTTTTGTATACGTTTCGTAATGTGATGCTTGTGTTTGAATTTCTGTAAAATGTAAAATTTGTGACAATGAAAAATTAGATGAGATAGTAATTAAGTATAAACAAACCAAATAATAATTAGTTAATATGTAATATGTAGATAGAGATACCCTCGTATAGAATATGGATGTATAGAAGGACTGAGGCTAATTCATCGGGGCTTTCAAACTCGTTTATTGATGGAGTTGATGGATTTATAGAACATGCTAAAGGTTGCGAAGAGTTTATAAAGTTTCAAATGATTCGATGTCCATGTGCAAAATGCGTTAAAAAGTGGGGTGTTCTAGAACCGTTTAAAGTTAGGGAATATCTTCTACGTTTCGGTTTTAAAACAAATTATTGGTTTTGGGTAGATCATGGTGAGATAGGACCAATTCAAGTTAATACATTGTCCGGTCAATAACATACATCCATTAATCTTGACAATAATCCCCTATAAAGATATGCAGAGATGTGCGTCAATGTTGTTGTAGCTGATATGGTGGGTACGGGGAATAACGATGGGCAACCTGGTGTGGAAGAGGCGCCAAATGCAGAAACTCAAAAATTCTTTGATCTTTTGAGTGAATTTAACAAACCAATTTGGCCTAGGTGCGAGGATCATTCGCCTTTATCTGTTGCGGCAAGGTTAATGAGTTCCAAAACTGATTACAATATTGTGCGGGACGGTATTGATGAAATCATACAGTTACTGTCTGAAGTAATGCCTACCCCGCATGACCTCCCAACAAACTTTTACGAGGCGCAGAAACTTGTAAAAAGATTGGGTTTGGTTAGCCTGCAAAATTGATTGTTGTGTAAATGGATGCATATTGTATTATAAAAATGATTCTACCGCGATGGAATGTAAATTCTGTAGTGCTCCTAAATATCGAGAAACTCTTGCCAGAAGTCAAGGTCGACGTAAACACATTTCCGTTAAGCGAATGCATTACCTACTACTAATCCCACGATTAAAACGTTTGTATGCATCTTTGAGTTCAGCACCACACGTGCGATGGCATGTAGAACATCGCCGACCGGAAGGGGTTATGTGTCACCCAACTAATGGGAATGCATGGAAAAATTTTGATGAAGTTTATCCTGATTTCACTGCCGAACCTAGAAATGTTAGACTTGCTTTGTGTTCTGATGGATTCACACCTTATTCTCAATCACCATCGCCTTATTCATGTTGGCCGGTAATTGTAACACCGTATAATTTGCCACCTGAGATGTGTATGTCCATGCCCTACATGTTTTTGACATGCATAATTCCCGGGCCAAAAAATCCAAAAGCCAACATTGACGTGTATTTGCAACCACTTATTGATGAGTTGAAAGAACTTTGGGATGTGGGCGTTGAGGCGTATGATGCATAAAAAAAAAACAAAATTTTATGATGAGAGCTGCGTTGATGTGGACACTTAATGATTTTTCGGCATATATGATGTTATCTGGTTGGATGACTGCTGGTAAATTAGCATGTCGGTATTTTATGGATTACAGTAAGGCCATAACATTGAAATATGGAAGGAAAAATACATGGTTTGATTGCCATCGACAATTTCTTAAATGAATCGTCCTTTTCGTTGGAACAAAATGAATTTCAAGAAAAATAAGATTGAGTTCGACACGGCACCACTGAAAGTTGATGGTCATCAAATGGCCGAACTTGTACAATGGTTACCGAAAATTTGTGTGCAGCCGCATACGGATAAGTTACCTGGGTATGTTATGACACACAACTGGACAAAACAAAGTATATTTTGGGAATTACCATATTGGAAAGATGTTTTAATTCATCATAATCTGGATGTCATGCATATTGAAAAAAATGTGTTTGATAACATTTTTAACACAGTAATAGACATCAAAGGAAAAACTAAAGACAATGCAAATACACAGATGGATATGGTAGAACTTTGTAGGCAACGTGAATTAGAATTGGTGCAAAATTCAAACGAGCAATGGGGGAAGCCAAAAGCTAAGTACACCTTTACGTTACACCAGAAGAGAGCAATATATGAGTGGATTAAACAACTAAAAATGCCAAATGGGTATTCCTCCAATTTAAGTGGTTATGTAGACTCACAAGCAGTAAAATCCATGGCATGAAGAGTCATGATTGTCATATATTCATAGAGCAATTACTGCCCATTGCATTCAAGGAATTGCCCGATGATATTTGGAAGCCATTAGCTAAATTGAGTCAATTTTTCAAAGATCTGTGTTCAAGTACATTGAGGCACGATGATCTTGACAAGATGGAGAAAAATATTCCAATAATTTTATGCAAATTAGAACGAATTTTTCCTCCGGCGTTTTTCAATGTAATAAAGCACTTACCTGTTCACTTGATCGATCAGACTCGCCTTGGTGGTCCAGTGCAATTTAGATGGATGTATCCATTTGAAAGGTTGATCAATATAATTTTATGAGTACATTTCATAACTTAATTTATCTTATACATTATTATTTATTACATAAAAATTATCGTTAATAATTTATAGGTATCTGGGCAAGATAAAAAAAATAGTTAAACAAAAAGCCCAAGTAGAGGGGTCTATATGTGAGGCCTATCTCAAGCGTGAGACTGCAAATTTTTGCTCCCTCTACTTTAATTTCCACGTGCGGTCAATGAATACACGCTTACCACGAAACGATGATGGTAGTGCTGATGTTTCGGTACCATCAACTTTCTCGATTTTCAATCAACCAGGTCATCCATTACGAGCATGTAAGGAATGCTATTTTGAGAGTTTGCAGGAGTATAACTCCGCTAAACTACATGTGTAACGCCCCAAAACCTCCAGCTAATTATGAAAACATCTATTTATAACCATCTCACAAAAACATGCTATTTTATAACGTAACGAAACCAAACACGCTTACTAATATTCCAAAAGATGAGTTTACAAACGTCGTTTATTACATATATACAACATATACGTAACTTAACTACCAAGTTTCTAGCACAACTCATACATAACAAACTAAAAGCTTCGAAGCGCCCTCCTAAGTCTTCCTCGTTCCTGTAACGACTCGGACCTTTAACTAATTTATTAAAATATAGCCAACTAAAACATGAAACTATACTTATTTTATTGAAAATATATCAGAGTAGTGCGCATAATACATAGTAATACAAAAATTTAAAACATCACGATCTATGATAATGAAGCATAATATCATGATAATAAATTATAAACTAGAACTAGAAATTAACTTATGTAATTAAGGAAATTCCAACCTTAATACTAGCCTTCTTGATATTTATATAGATGTATTTATATATCTATGTGTGTGTGAGAGAGAGAGAATTGTGTGTGTGTGACGTGAAGTGTGTGTGTATAGTAGTATGTGTGTTTGTGTTGGGTGTTTGTGTTGTGTGTGTTGGGTGTTTGTATTGTGTGTGTGTGACGTGAAGTGTGTGTGTATAGTAGTATGTGTGTTTGTGTTGGGTGTTTGTGTTGTGTGTGTTGGGTGTTTGTATTGTGTGTGTGTGTGTGATTGTCTTGTGTGTTGTGTTTGTGTTGTGTGTGGTGTGTGTTTGTCTTGTGTGTGGTGTGTCCGTGTATGTGTGTGTTTGTAGGAGTGTGTGTGTGTGTGTGATTGATGGAAAATGGAACTCAAGCCTCTATTTATAGAGGTTGGTTAAGACACATTATTAAAAATTAATTATGTCAATTTTTTCATAATTAGATTCATCTTACTCATCAATATTTAATAAATGCATACATGCTTAGTAATAAGCCTAAATGTTATTAGGTGTGCACTAATATTGATGAATGGAAGTCTAGGTTAATGTAAATAATACAAGTGTTTCAATTTCTAGAAGAGTTATAACAAGTGTAAAGATTTATTTAATGCTAGGAATTATCAAGAATAAATATTAGAATTATCAAAAATAAATTAGAAAAATCATTATATATATATAAAATTTTGGGATATATATACCTATATATTATATAGTTTGATCTATATATTTAGAACATGCATATATATATATATATATATATTACGGCTATTTAGATAAAATATATAAGTAAATATTGTTAATCCGATAAAGTGTTTATGATTAATAGGTATTAATTTAGTTATTAGTGTATTGATATATATACGAACTTATATATATATAGATACATAGATCTATTTATGTAGGTATATATATATGTATGAATTTATATATATATATATATGAATATATTAATCATAAATAAGTAGAATATTTGTGTGTGTTATTTAGAAAAACGGGTATATATATATTCCTTATATTTTAAAAATTGTAAGTATAGATATTAATATGTAAGAAATTATAATAATTATTGAAAATTATTTTAACTACTACTTATTTATATGTTTCGAAATATAAAAATACTATATATATATAATTTTATTACAAATAATTCTTATCATTATAATTGTGAAAAATGCATGCATAGAATTATAGATATATATATATACATATCGATTTATATGCACATTTCACTTATAAAATAATAAAACATTAAACAATTTAATCACCTAGTTCGCGCACAAAATAATAATCACATAAAACACTAGATAATTTAATCATATAATTAACTTTTAAAATACCTAGAAATACCGGGTCATTACATCCTCCCTCCTTTAAAAGAATTTCGTCCCCGAAATTCAGCTTTTTTTAGTCGAAGAGTTTAGGATATTCCTCTATTACTCCTTTCTTTCCAAAGTTGTTTCTTCAAAATTCTAATAATTCCATAAAACTAGAACCTAACTATTTTTTTCCGTAGGTTAAGTCCCTATTTACCTTAAGGGTTTCATAATTTAATACATGAGGGGTTTGGACGGCATATAAGGATGTGATGATTTAGAATCGATTAATACCCTTGCTAAACTAAGAACTTACCTTCAATAGTTGCAGGTTAAGTTTGATTTATTGCGAATACTTTCCCTTGCACTTGTGGCTTTCCCGTACGATTCCCATTTTCCTTAGCGGTCTTTACTTGAGGTGGGGTTTGTGGTTTTCCAAAGTAAGGGCAACCCGCAAGAAAATGTTCATTACTTCCACATCTGGTACACTTCCTAGCTTTTTTCCA
Organism: Petrea volubilis; assembly: GCA_026212405.1. Taxonomy (NCBI): domain Eukaryota; kingdom Viridiplantae; phylum Streptophyta; class Magnoliopsida; order Lamiales; family Verbenaceae; genus Petrea; species Petrea volubilis. The sequence goes on from CM047870.1 coordinate 23,278,484, forward strand.
ACATTGATTTTCCGTATGGTTTGGTCGTCCGCAATAGGAACATATAATATTTCCTTGAAATGAAGGACCACTAAGATATGTTTTATTACCTTGAATATCAGTTCTTGCATTTTTATTGTATTCTTCGGAGTTTTCCTTGCCTTGGCTTTCATGATAGGTGGCCTCACAAGACGTCCTCTTTTAGCTTTCAACTGTTCCATCGTACTCTCAACTTTTAAGGCCGTTTCTACAGCTGCAGAGTAAGTCGGTAGCTGAACTGGGGCCAATCTATCTTGTATTTCTAGGCGTAATCCACCGACAAATTTCCAGATTTTTCGATGCTCGTTCTCGATGAAGTAGGTAGCAAATCGGGCTAACTTGGTAAACATGGCTTCGTATTGAGAAACACTTAAACTTCGCTGTTCGAGGTTAAGAAATTCTCGCTCTCGTTTCTCTTGCACTACTCGTGGGGCATACTGAAGGTTGAATTCCTGAACGAAGTTTTCCCAAGTTTGCGGAGTCCGTGTTGCCTCCTACTTACGCACTATCCTTTGCCACCAATGATGCGCATCGTTTTCTAAGCGAAAGGTTGCCAAAACCACTTTCCGTTCTGGTTCACAACTTAAAACCGTAAAGATCTTTTCTATGGATTCTAACCAATTTGTTGCCTTTTCGTCATCAGGCTCGCCTAGGAAACTTGGAGGGCTTAGCTTTAAGAAGTTAGCCAAAGTATCGTTAACCGTCTCCTCCCATCGGTTGTTGTTATGGTTACCATTATTTTGGTTTTCAAGAATCGTAGTGATTCTTTCGAAAACTGCGCTAAATCGATCTTATTGGTATTCAACATTATCCCGTGTTCTCTTCGGTGCCATCTATACCAAAATCACAAAGGTTAGTCCGGTAAATTACTAAAGCATAGGTCTCCCAAGGCCATGCTCTGATACCACCTGTAACGACCCGGACCTTTAACTAATTTATTAAAATATAACCAACTAAAACATAAAACTATACTTATTTTATTGAAAATATATCAGAGTAGTGCGCATAATACATAGTAATACAAAAATTTATAACATCACGATCTCCCCAAAATACAAAATATCAAGCTTAATTCCGACTAGTTAAAGGCGCCGAACCGTTCCTCGCTATCGCCCTTAGTAATTCCCACCTCCTTCTCGGCTAAAATTATCACAAGGAGAAAGGGTCAACATAAACGTTGAGTAGGAATTTTCACTTAATAACATAATGTGCTCGTGTATATAATATGTGCACATAGTCATGATATCTCACATAATATTTCACATAATATTACCTTTTGAGTCACTTATTGGTGACTCCCTTATGTCTCCCACAGTACAATATTCCAACCGTTCACATCATTAATCCCCATATTCCATCCGTCCACATCAATTGCATCCGTTCACATCGGTGGCCATATCTCGAGACTATGCCAATTCCCTACAACAAATACCAACACATGGAACACTCCGTCCATGCAAGATAGGATGGATGGCGAGAACTGTTTTAAGACCGGCAAGCCAATTGCCGCCCGGCCGAACTCAGCCCCATCCATATCGATAACACATTTGGGCCCAGCATGCACAAATAAAGATTTTCACATAAACATATTCTCACATACTTTCAAATAAGGAACATACTTCCATACTTATAACTTTAAATATAAAAGCATACAAATAGCATATTTTGGAATAATAAACATACATGAACATAAGATATGAATATAACTAGAAACATAATTTCTAATAACTTGTAGTAGCATAATGAAGCATAATAACATGATAATAAATTATAAACTAGAACTAGAAATTAACTTATGTAATTAAGGAAACTCCTACCTTAAAACTAACCTTCTTGATATTTATATAGATATATTTATATATCTATGTGTGTGTGAGAGAGAGAGAGTTGTGTGTGTGTGACGTGAAGTGTGTGTGTATAGTAGTATGTGTGTTTGTGTTGGGTGTTTGTGTTGTGTGTGTTGGGTGTTTGTATTGTGTGTGTGTGTGATTGTCTTGTGTGTTGTGTTTGTGTTGTGTGTGGTGTGTGTTTGTCTTGTGTGTGGTGTGTCCGTGTATGTGTGTGTTTGTAGGAGTGTGTGTGTGTGTGTGATTGATGGAAAATGGAACTCAAGCCTCTATTTATAGAGGTTGGTTAAGACACATTATTAAAAATTAATTATGTCAATTTTTTCATAATTAGATTCATCTTACTCATCAATATTTAATAAATGCATACATGCTTAGTAATAAGCCTAAATGTTATTAGGTGTGCTCTAATATTGATTAATGGAAGTCTAGGTTAATGTAAATAATACAAGTGTTTCAATTTCTAGAAGAGTTATAACAAGTGTAAAGATTTATTTAATGCTAGGAATTATCAAGAATAAATATTAGAATTATCAAAAATAAATTAGAAAAATCATTATATATATATATATAAAATTTTGGGATATATATACCTATATATTATATAGTTTGATCTATATATTTAGAACATGCATATATATATATATATATATATATATTACGGCTATTTAGATAAAATATATAAGTAAATATTGTTAATCCGATAAAGTGTTTATGATTAATAGGTATTAATTTAGTTATTAGTGTATTGATATATATACGAACTTATATATATATAGATACATAGATCTATTTATGTAGGTATATATATATGTATGAATTTATATATATATATATGAATATATTAATCATAAATAAGTAGAATATTTGTGTGTGTTATTTAGAAAAACGGGTATATATATATATTCCTTATATTTTAAAAATTGTAAGTATAGATATTAATATGTAAGAAATTATAGTAATTATTGAAAATTGTTTTAACTACTACTTATTTATATGTTTCGAAATATAAAAATACTATATATATATAATTTTATTACAAATAATTCTTATCATTATAATTTTGAAAAATGCATGCATAGAATTATAGATATATATATATACATATCGATTTATATGCACATTTCACTTATAAAATAATAAAACATTAAACAATTTAATCACCTAGTTCGCGCACAAAATAATAATCACATAAAACACTAGATAATTTAATCATATAATTAACTTTTAAAATACCTAGAAATACCTGGTCATTTCAGTTCCTATCTTCCTATGTCTCAATTCCGGCTAAAACATAATTGAAAGCAACGTCAACATAGACACATGTTGACTAGAAATTCACATAGACATGAGGTGTTCGTGTGAAATGGCATATTGCCATAAAAGCACATAAAACCACACATAAAACCATAGAAATTTCAGTTCCTGATCAAATCACATAAATTTCAGCTCTGATAGAGCATCACATTCCAACACATTTTTACCATTTTCCCACCTCGACGGGCGGCTACCTTATCTCACCGTGCCGTAATTCAATTTCAACTGATATCCAACCGAAATCACACCAAAATCCACCAATCCCAACCTATACACACCGGTGGTCATATTCGAGTATATGCCGAAAACCTACGACCCACAACCAATACATGGAACACTCCGTCCATGCAAGATGGGAATAGGCATGGATGGCGAGAACTGATTTAAGACCGGCAAACCCATTGCCGCCCGGCCGAACTCTAGCCCCATCCAAACCGAACACATATGGGGCCCTTTTACACATAATTCCAACACATAAAAATCACAATTTCAACACAATACACACTAATTCAGCACAAAGTATCCAAATTTTCAGTTTTTGCGAAATCGATATTTACAACGTCGAATTGAAATTTTTAGCTTTCAACTACTGAAATTCCAACTTAAAACCTACTGGAAATCCACACATATATTCCCAAGGTTGTGAAATAGACTTTTAGAGTATAAATTTCCTGGATTTTCAGTTCACGAAACCTGAAACTTTCAGACTGTGACGCGAAACGGTTTAGCGCGCAACTTCTGAAATTTCCGTCTTTCGCAATCGAAACCTCCAGCTTTTAAAAACCTGTTTCTACAGCTTATTCTACACTGAATTTAAAGTATATAAACCAGATTTTTGGTTTGAAATTTTTGGATTTTCCAAAAGTGCAAAAATCGAACTTTTCCCCATTGGAAACAAAGTTTTCTGTATGAATAGTGATTTCCAGCATGTGTGCAACTCGAAATTTCAGCTGAGAAAACTTAATATTTTTAGCGTATAACACATAAATAACACAAATAAGACTATAACAAGGTATAAAACATAATAACATAGCATAATTACAACAATTTCAACATGCTTATTCAAAAATTTAACCAAACATGTTCAAAGCAATATCATAATCATCATATTCACATATATAACCAACACATCTTGAAATCCCTTAAACCCAAGATGGAAACCAACTTGTGGTGACCTCCTAGGTTTTATAGGAAAGATAACATGCTAATAGATTAACAAAAACCTAGCCCTAGCTCATGCCATAGGCAAATTTCTACCTTGATAGTCTTTCTTGCCTTGTAGGATTTGAAGAAGGGAAAGTGTTTGAAGTTGTGAGATTGTTTGAAGGGTTGAAGGAGAGTAGGGAAAAGTGAAAGAAACAAGAAGAAAGGGAGGGGGTAATGGCTAGATTTTTAGGGGTGTGTGGTGATTTTTGTGTTTTTTCCTAAGTAGTATGCGTAGAAGATTAATATGAAGTCATTTTTCCAATTAATGCCCTACTTGGCCAAGTATATGATCTAACATAGCTTAAGTGTAACTCTACATTAACCATGGTCAAACATGTATTCATACGTCTAGAAGGTGTATGCCAAGTGTATTTATACATTATATTTGGCAAGCTTGGAGGATAAGACTCAATACAAGCTTAGTATTTAATATTTTCTATTTTCTCTCTCAAAATCCCCCAAAATTCGACCACCCCTCTTTTAAATCTAAAAATGTAGGTTATTTTCTTGTATTATATATATAATTAGGGAAAGAAATAATATCTAGGGGTAGAAAATACAATTTACGCATTTCTTAGGGTTTTAGGGCATAAAATCCGAAAATTCATAATTAATTTAGAAAAATTTCAAAATTATAAAATTTAATCTTTATAAATCTGAAATTATATGTATATTTCCCAGAAATTAAAAATGTTTTAGTTATATTTTTGAAAATTGCAATCTAGGACATAGAAAGTTCGAAAATTGTGTTAGAACGTCTAAGTCGTCTAAAATTTGGAAAATCATGTAATTTATTCACAATTGCATCGTCTCCATGCATAAAAGTCTAGAATACTTATTTATATTATTTTTGAAAACTAATGAGTATTTAATAGATGAATTTTTCAAGAATGGTAATCAAAATTCGAAAATTAGTACTTTTCCGTTCAAATTGTACATTAATCTCAAAATGAAACTAAAATGTGACAATAACAAGTAATAAGAACATTTCCAAGAAGCATAAGATTTTATATCAATTATTTAAATAATAAGGAGTACCGGGTCATTACAACATGTGTTGTTGAACTGTGATGAAATCGAAATTTATATCAAGTAAGTATCACATTTAATAAATTAAATGTATTTTATGCCTTGTAAATGATCATCAAAAATCTGAAGTAAATCTCGTCAAATGTAGCTATTTTCGACAACATTATAGGATCGTAGAAGTTGACGCAAGCGATCGAATAGAAAATAAATTCGCAGATTGGTTCAATTCACACGTAAGTATAAATTTACAAAAAAAATAAAATTGTTACACAATCAAGTATGTAAATTGCATATATATTGTTGTTGACGTTACGTATATATGTTTCATTATAAAGGTTCATGAACTAAATAATGGAATCTTATCAATATTTTTGAAACAACTTGCGCTAGGGCCTAATTTCTGTGCGAGGACATATCCGATATACATTGTGAATGGTTTCAAATTTCATACACGATCATGGAGTGAAGGTAAAAAAATAATGAATTGTGGTGTATGGGTGAAAAGGGGTTACGATGGCGATTCCGGCAAAGATGACTACTATGGAATTTTGAATGAAATTCTTGAATTGGAGTATACAGGGGAACCGTTAAAAAAAGTGGTGTTGTTCAAGTGTGATTGGTTTGACCCACTCCAAATAGAGGAACGCACATTGCACGCCCAGAATATGGTATTATTGAGGTGAAACAGACGGGCAAATATAGAAAATATGAACCTTTCATAATCGCCCAACAAGCGCGCCATGTTTATTTTGTTGTATACCTAGGTCGTATTCGTGGCAAAACCCAATAGTTCACTGTAATTAAAAGTAAAGCTAAAGGCAGAGTTGAAACTCCTGGTGGAATGGAGGAGGCTTACAAAAATGATATATGTCAGGTTATGAACTCTTCAAGTGACGATGGAGTACCCACTTTGTGTGATCAAGACGTTGGCTTAGATACTGTTCAGCAAGTCGAACTTGAGGTTCACGAGGAGGATGAAGACAAAAATGATGATGTCTCGGCCGGCAAAGAATATAGTGACAATGATGAGGATCATGAGGAAGACTTGGCGTTAGGGAACTATTCAAACAATGATAGAGACAGTGATTAGGTTTCATTTGATTTTTAATTATTGATTGTTAATGATTGAATTCTTAAGTAATACTTTATATTAATGTAATTATGTATCTTTATAATTAATATGACTATGCAATTCATCTATTTTATATTAATGACAAAAATTTAGATGCAACCGTGGAGATGCCCCGGATCGAGTAATGCCATACGGGGTAGAGCTAATTCTTCACAATCATATGTCTCCAATACTCTCCCTTTTTCACATGACTTAAACAATCCTCCAATTATCAATGAACAAATGAACAACACAACATATCATCACGCTGCATCGGCTCCACTGCAATTCATGCCTACCCCATCTATCGGTGGACAAAGTCCACCAATTGCATCACCTAATCCATCTGCTCAGGACGCATACAACATTCCGAATCCTCCGACCACACGAAGTGCACAGAAGCTCTTATTGGAGCCTGCTCCGAATTGGTAAGTTACATAATAATATGTTAAGTTCAAATGTATTAAAATAACTTAATTGTAATTGATATGATATGTATATATACTGTATGTGCAGTAGCTTCACCAATGCCGACCGTGGAGCTACCACTATAGATACCGTGTTGAAGAGTCGAATGACTAAGTTCGTTCCTACATTCAAATATGTTAGCCCGAAACTTTTTGATACGTGGTTTGAGGAGTGGAAGGTTCGCATATTTTTGTATTGATTATATTTAACATGTCACACATATAAATTTTTATGCATATTGTAATCTTTTAAAATATAATATCTACAGAAATATGTTGAGTGGGATCATGTGCACGAGCATCATATGAAAAAAGCTTTTTGGAGCCGTGGTTCCAGAAAACTGTCGCAGCTATATGAGCATATCAGGGAAGTTGGGACGCAACCAGAGTGGATAGTGCCCCAAATATCGGACCAATTGACCGTCTACTGGGCTTCAAGTAAATTCAAAAAACAAAGCGAATAGAATAAAAAGAATAAGGAAGCGGGTGGTGGAGCATGGTATGGTGGCGGGCCGAAGTCATTGGCGACCAAACAACTTGAGATGGTATGTTATTTATTATTAATTTTATTATTAATATTATTGTTATTATGAATTTAATTTTTTCAATTATCCAGAAAGCCGAGTGTCAGCATAACGTCGAGTATGATGAGGTGATTCAAAAGTGTTACACGAGAGCACTTAGACCTGACAAGATTGTCGAGGGAGATGAGGGCGAAAGTAGCACGGCCAATAACGTGGTTTGGCTAAATCAAAATGCCAAACAAGTCCATGTACATATACAATCTATTAATTTACATGTTTAGTTAATTAATTATCCAATGTAAATTATATTAACATAAATGTTTAATACAATTTATTTTATTTTGACTAGGAGAACTACCAACAATTGTTGCAAGCCCAAGAACAATCAATAGCAGCCGAGTTGAGCGAAGAAACTACACAACAGTCTAGACATGAGCTGTTTATGTAGGCGGTCGGACCCCCGAACAAAAAGGGCCGCCAAATCAGGCTGAACTTCGTTCTCGCGAAAAGAGGGGACAACACTCATATGGATGTTCCTCATCGCGAACTGGTCCTTATAATTCCGGAGGAGATGTAGAGACGCAGTTGTTACAACTCAAAGATCATATTGATAGTTATATCTCAACTCATAAAGAAGAGATTACCCAATTGAAAACACAGAATCATATAATGATGACAATGATGCAACAACTGTACACCAGACTTATGGGTAATCGCCCGTCCGCCCCCGGATAAGCTCCCCAGTCATCTCGTTGTCGTCGTCCCACGATACTGCTCGTGATCCCCATCAAGGATTTTTCGCTCCATACATGTTCGCACCGCAACTAAATATAAATACCATGAATGCCGGAGATGACAACGAAAATGACAACGACTATTTTGAGGATGAGGATGAGGATGAGGAGGATGAGTAGACACATTAGATATTTTAGTTTTTCGTATGAACAATGTTTTATTTGTTTCGCATATTTGTGTTTTATATTTGAATTATATTTCAAACAATATGGTTTAAATTAAATATTTTTTTTTCGAAATTATTCCGACGGAAAAACCGGGGGAAATTCCCTTGGCTCAAATTAAATTAAATTAAATTTTTTTTTAAAGATTCCGGAGGAAAAATCGAGGGAAATTTGCCCCGGTCCGAATTAAATTAAATTTTTTTAAACATTCCGGGGGGAAAATCGAGGCAAATTTCCCCCGGTTCGAATTAATTTTTTTTAAAATAAAATTTGGGGAAAAAACCGGGGGAAATTTCCCCCAGTCTGAATTAAATTAATTTTTTTTTAAAAATTTCAGGGGAAAAATCGAGGGAAATTACCCCCGGTTCGAATTAAATTATTTTTTTTAAAAAACATTCCGGGGGAAAAAAATTGGGGAAAATTTCCCCCAGTCTGAATTAAATTAATTTTTTTTAAAAAAATCCGGGGAAAAAACTGGGGGAAAATTCCCCCAGTTTAATGAATTTTTTTTTAAAAATTAGACGGGCGAAAAAACAGGCGAAATATTCCGTCAGTTTTCTACCGGTCTACGGCAGTTTGTCGAATCTCGTGGAAAAATCGGGGGAATTCCGGCGGCCAGTCCTATTTCGGGGCCAATTATTCCAGCGGACTGAATTCCGCCGGTCTAACGATTTTCCGGCAGAATTTCCATCGGATTTTCACTGGTTTTTCCCCCCGATTTTCAGCATTTTTCCTGTAGTGTATGAAGCCGAGTATGAAGCCCTCATCATGGGCCTCGAATTGGCCGTGAGATAGGGAGTATCCTATGTGAGAGCTTTCACTAATTCCCAACTAGTGTCCAACTAAATCAGTCGGAACCTATGAAGCTAGGGATGCCACCATGACTAAGTACGTCGACCATGTCACCAAATTGAAGGACAATTTCAAAACATTTAGCCTGGAGCAAATACCAAAGGAGGAGAATGAACGAAATGATGCACTTTCCAAATTTGCGAACGCTCTAAAAGGGACTAGAGACCACACCGTCAATTTTAAGATTTTGGACTCTTCCTCGATCCAGAAGCAAGCCGCTAACACTCTCCTTGTCCAGTCCCTCGAATCAAGTTGGCAGGATAAGATCCATGCCTTATTAAAGGGGAAGAGAGGGCCAGCGGACCTAGCGCACATGTGAAGATTAAGAAAGCAATGTTCGAGGTATGCCCTAGATAAAAAAGGTAGGCTATTCCGTAGGTCCTTCCTCGGGCCCCCGCTCAAATGCCTCATCCCCTCTGAGGTGGAAGAGGTTTTGCAATCAATTTGCGAAGGAAGATGTGGCAACCATGCGGGAGGGAGATCCCTTGCCAAGAAAATTATGAGAATTAGTTTCTATTGGCCCATGATATTGAAGGACTCATGCGATTATGCACGAAAATGCCCAAGCTGCCAATAATCTTCCTCATAAGCCAACTGCTGAAATGGTGAATGTTGAGATTTCGTGGCCTTTTGACCAGTGGGGAATTGATGTGGTGGGACCTTTCCCAACTAGCAAGGGTCAAAGGAAGTTCGCCATAATAGTTGTCGAATATTTCACAAAGTGGGTTAAAACCGAGTCAGTTCCAAAGATTACTGATGCCTCGATTCGAGCCTTCATTTGGAAAAATATCATTTGCAAATTCGGAGTCCCTCGGATATTGATCTCAGACAATGGTATCCAGTTCCAAAGCCGCACCACCACGGAATGGTGCCGAAGCCATGACATCGAGTAGCTGTTCACTTCAGTAGGAAACCCTCAAGCTAATAGTCAAGGCGAGGTGACTAACAGGGTCATTTTGCAACATTTGAAGATTTCATTGGACGCCCTCAAAGGAGAATGGACAGACAGTTGCCTAGGGTTTTATCGGCCTATCGCACAACCCCTCGAATGGCAACAGTAGACTCCCATATGCCCTAGTATGGAACTGAGGCAGTAATACCAGCAGAAATCTTGCACAATACTGTTAGAGTTGCCCATTTCATCAAGCCCAGAAATGATGAAAATTGAGCATCAGAGCTAAACCTCCTCGAGAAAAGGAGAAAGGAGAAAATAAGCTTGGTCAAGAATGCAAAAGTATCGAGCCTCTATGGCCCAAGCTTACAACAAAGGTGTGCGCCCCAAGAACTTCCAGCTAGCGAACTTGGTCCTAAAGAAATTTGAAGTATCCAAGCATGTGGGGAAGTTAGACCCAAATTGGGATGAGCCTTACGAAGTTGTAAAAGTCTCGAAGAACAACGCATACCGGCTTGAGGACATGGATGGAAGAGAACTACCTAGACCATGGAATGCTTCCATCCTTAGGAAATTTTATGTATAAAACAAGATAAGTCTACTGTACCCTCTTTTACTATTTACAAATAGCTCAATTATGCGTAACGGGCGCTATTTCTTTTGAGGCGGATGGGTCATGCCTTGTAAAATTTGAGATTATGAATCTTAAGTCTTTTTCAAATATGATGAGTGTGACCCAATTTCAAATTAAAGATGTGACAACTTTGCTATGCCTAGAAGCGGTTGAGTGCTTAAAAATCCTCTAAGTTAACGTGCTCAATAAATCGAGAGCATTTCCTTGAAATATAATTATGGTTATTGTCGAGAGCACGTGCGAAATCAAGGGCCACTATAATTGAAGACAAGAGTTATTTATTAATAAGCTCGAGGATAAGGATTTACAAAAAGTGCGAGGGCCAGAGATTACAAGAGATCCCTATATAATTACTGACATTGATAGGACCCTTGCCTTGGTTCTCTCCAGTATCTCCATCTTCACCCCCAGAGTTACCTGGGGAACTCGGCCCGGCCATTCGATCCTTTCTAGTTTTGGGATCAGGTTCGGATAAAGGAGGAAGGTCCTCTTCCCTAAAAGATTCCCCTTGTGCGCTCTCGAGAATAGGAAGATCGAAGCGATTGGAAAGCGAAGTTGAACTCGTGGCCCAGAAAGTTGAATTCCTTGGACCCTCCACCAACCGGTGACTTCTCTTCAACTAGCCTCCCCTCATGAACAAAGGAAAGCCCCACAGATTCTCGATCGAAGTCTTCGTTGAGGTCCCCTCGAGTTTGCTCACGAATATACTCGAAGGCATTGCTCACGAAGAATCTGGAAAAGGCGCACTTGATCCTCTTCTGGCACCTCTCGGGGAAGTTCCACTTAGCCCTCTGGAGGCCAGCTTTCATGCCATCATCGTATTTGCAGTAGGTCTTGGCCTCAGCCTTGGCCCTTTTCTTGTTAATGACTTCGAGGCGTGCTTTGGCAAATTCATGGTCGGTCTCCAGCTCCTCGCACAACTCTCTTGATTCCTCCCAGGCCTTCGCTATCTTTTGGACCTGGGAGTCCAAGTCCTCGCATTTCTTCTCGAGTTCCTGAATATGAGCCTAGGCGGACTTAGAAGTGCCTTATTATCCTCCACTTGGACCCGGAATGAGTCTTCTTGCCACGGCGTATTTTTACCATGACGGGCCTGTGATATGGTGTTACCTTGGGAAGAGGGAGTTGTCCAGCTTGGCCAGGATTGGTCGCCGCGCCTCCATCAAAATGTGTGTACCTGCATCGAATAAAGAAAACCTATCAAGGAAGGAGTCCTTTTAAAAAAAGAAAAAAGAAAGCAAAAAAATGAAAAACGAGGGAAGTGGGGGGTTAATCCTAATCCTTAAGGTTAGCCACTTCTTCAAATAGTGGTACGCCTCATTTTAGGGGTGCTCGTTGCAGCCGAGGTCGCCTGAAGCCCTCGAAAGCCTACAAGCCTTAAAGACTTCTTCCAAGGTCAGATATTGGACGCTCATCCTTCCCAGCCTCACTAACTTGTTGACCTTCCCTTCGTTGAAGCTAGGCTCCTCGTGATGGAAGCTACGATTGAGGACTGAGAGTGGACGCCAATTCGAGGGCATCCTTAGTTGCCCTCGATCTTCCACGTAGACGTAGTTTCCTTTCCACCCCATGTCGTGGGAAGATTTGAGCTTTTCTAACACTTTGACAAAGACGGAGCGGGCAGAAAGGTATGGGAACCCAAGTTCTTTAAAAGTCGCCTCGCTAGGACCGGACCTTACTGATTCATTTGACCGGAAGAACTCTAGGAAGTTAGCGGGACTGGGCTCTTCCCCTAAGCATTTCATGATCCCTATAAAGGCGAACATGATCGCTATGGAGTTTGGGACCAGTTGGCTTGGGCACACCCCAGCAAACTCCAATAGCGTTTGGATTTCTAGGGGGAATGGTAGTCGGAGTCCAGACTCAAAATGATGGAAGTTGAAGGCAGTGCACCCGGGTTGTGGCTCCACCATGTTCTCACTTAGGGCCAGGCATGAAAAGCGGAAATTGCACCCCAAATTTATCTCTAACCCTCTCCATTTCGGCTGGCGTGATGTTGTCCCATAGGAAGCTGGAGGTCTGAAACCTCCCTATTCCTCCTTTTCGGGAATTAAGATTTTTAGATGGAGACTCACCTGGCCCGACACCCTCACTTGCCGCCTCTATGTTCTTCTTCTTCCTTGGTAAAGGTTGGGGATTCTCAAGCGCATTCCCTAGTGCGTCTTCTCGGAAGCCCACACTTTGCGATGACCTCGCCCTCGGAGCACTCGCCGCTGTTGTACTAGCACTCGTCTCGATGCCTAAAACTGACTAGGAAGGGAGGCATACCTCCCTCTCCGCCGCCAAGTCTTCAGGCGTCGAGTCAGAGTCTTCGAGAACCTTTCTCTTCGGAGGCATGGAGGCTAAGGGTTATGGGGTTGTTTGAGAATTAGTCGGACTGTTAGTAATAATGGGGAGAAAGTCACCTGGAAGCTTGTAGTAGGGTCTGGATGCAGGGAGATCTCAACATTTTAGCTATGAGTCTGAGAGAATGTGGAAGGAAAATCCTAACAATGAAAGCTTTTCAGCTATTTATAAGAGGATGAGAGAGAAATGTGGCATGGGATAAGCCACAAGCCATAATTGCGTTTATGCAATTATGGCCAAATAGTAATCATGGCAGGGGACACGCCCCTGCCATCCTGATGAATTGCCGCCAAGAATTAAAGGACGGGCGCATGCCACGTTTCCCTGGAAGGCGCGTGAGCCGTCCGAGTTAAGAGGGCACAATCTTTCGCACACAAAAAGGTGTTTCAAATTCAAAATTGAAAAGGTGCCCGACAACTCAAAAGACAAAAGTCACTCTTGAAGCTGACGTCATCATCAAATCAAGAGTGGGGGGACTAATAATGTGCCAACACATCAGCAGAGGTGAATCTGTTTAGATCCCAAGTATGGGTCAACGAAGCCTTCGACCAAGTAGGCTGCCCTCCCTAGAGGTTATAAGCTGGGTTATCCTCGATTGTGAGGTTTTAAACTAGAAAATCCAATAAGTGTGAGGACTAGCGCCCTCGGAGAGACTTATCATCCTCGAGAGTACATCTGTTTGAAAGATAAGGAGCCTCAAAGTGCAAGACACGAGAGGAAAAATACCCCCAGATTTACCCTCAATACCAAGTCTCACGCGGGGCAAAACCGCCTAGTCTCACGTGCATTCCTCCCTTTTGGATAGGTGGGCCCCCAGCATTCACTCAGAGTGTACCAGACTCCGCCACGTGGTCAATCGAAATCTGACTACATCATATATATATATATAAATATAATTATATATATATATAAAGAAGTGACAAATTAAATGGAATGATCAAAACAAAGTTTGTAATGAAATTTGAGAGAGTCCTTCATATTGTTCAATAAATTAAATGAATGAAAATAATAATAAATGCAAAGCATACTAACAAACACTTGAACAAAACAAATTAAATACAAATTTGAAGAATAAAACAATGAGACAATATAAGGTTCAAAAAAGTGATAGAAAAGATCAAAAACAATAAAAACAAAAATTTAATTTAAAAACATCATCAAAATTGGAATATGAAAAAGAAAAAGAAATGAAAAATAAAAAGAAAACCAAATGAAAATTATGATGAAATAAATATGAAAAAGAAAAATATAGAAAAGGAAAAGAACTTAACATACAACGAAATTCAATGGCGCATGGTTAAATGAATTGGACATGCTTTTGTTGTAAACACAAATACTTGATGCTTAAGAGGAATCCAAATGACTAGTGTTTTATTAAAATTTAAATGCAAATCTTAATAGAGTTTTTAGAGAACACTTAAATAACAAAAATATTAGACATAAAAAGATTTAAAATTTAAACTTAATTGTCAACAAACTTATGTGAAAAGATCTCAATTTTTTTTTTTTTTGGATAAAGATCAAAAACTATGTCCTTATTTTAATATCATACTCACACACACATGTGTGTGTTAATACGTGGCAAAATTAAACACGTGTGTATTGAAATTTAAGAAAATAAATCCTTCTTATTATTGTATAACAAGTTAAATGAACAGAAAGAAAAAAAAAAGAATTAGACTAAAGTTCTAAGAACCTAAATAAAACAAATCAATAACAAATTTATGAATCAACTACTTGTTGGTCTAGTGGGATGAAGCGTTAAATCCTTTAATCAACATTTAGGGTTCGAATTCTGGAGTTGTGAATAAAGCAATTGGGTTGGAAGAGTCGCCTCCCATATTGGGCCTCTACAATACTCAAATTCGAATTAATTGGCTGGTCAAAATCGAGTGACTAAGATCAAAATAAATAAATAAACATTTGAAAAATAAAATAATAAAACGTTAATAACAACAAAGTATTGAGGACTAGGTTATTAAGACGAATAAATAAATAAAAAATTTGAAAAATTAAATAACAAAACATAAAGAAACAACAAAGTACTAAGAAGTGGTAGAAATTATATTCTTTTTTAACAAAAACACTAACTTGAAGACACCATAATTAACTTTTATGGGGGGAAGAAGAAAAAGAACTTGAGTTATACATACAAATAAATATATTTGAGAAACAAAAATACAAATTAAGTGAAATCATTGAAGTAAAATATTCATGGAATCTTGAGAAAAATACTTTTTGTTATAGTGCAACAAATTAAATGAATAAAAAAAATCATAATGATAAGAAAGCAAACTCGAAAAAAAAAACCCCCTTGAATAAAACAAAACAATAACAAACTTCAACAATAAAATTACAAGACAACAAAACAATGAATAACATAATAACATTAGAGAAATGTTCAAAGAATTAATTTGAAAACATCATAAAAGTGAAATAACTATAACAGCTACATGTGAAAAGGGAAAAAAAAAAATAATAAGAGAAAGAAACAATTTACATTCAATAAAAGGCTATGGAAAATGACCCATTGTTAGATGAATCCAAAACATTTTCTGTTGGAGGGGAAAAATAGAAGAAGAAGAAGAAACACCCATATAAATATTTGATGAATAAGAAGAATACAAATTGCTAGTGTTCCTTGTAACTAATTTTTTGGAGAAACTATCAAGCAAAGTACCAATATTACAGTCTTATCTTGGATTTTGGATTTTGGATTTGTTTGAATCAATATAATGAACTATATACTTATCAAAATCTAAATTAAAATAAATAAATAAATTTCATATGTGGCAAAATAAAATTCATTGAAACTATCAAAATGCGCATATACGACACTTACTGGAATGACTTCAAGATTTCTGAATTGAATATATATACACACACATGTATGATCTACCCTTAATAAGACCTTTGAATTATTTGTATTTAATTGAATAATTAATAGAATTGGTCACATTAATTGAGAGAAAACACCTTAAAAGTACTCAAAAACATATGAAACTGTATATGTGCCTCGATAATCATTAGTATAAATATATTTAAGAATGGTTAGCTTAAATAATAGAATCACACAATCAATTGACTATGCTTTAGCTTAATTAAAGATGGGCAAATCATTCACACAATTAATCACTGAGGCTTACAAAACATTTTAGTACCTTATATTTAAATCGCAACATTTTGGCTTATCTTTAAATTATAACATTTTGGTAGCTTCAAGTCAATGACCAACATCATTTTCACCCTTCAAATTTTAATTGCATTTCACTTTAGTCCGTCAACCAATTTTTTCGACAGTAAAATTATCAATCAAAATTTGAATCGGAATCTAGTAGTATTCAAAAGGATGAGTGCAAATGGCAACAGAAGTCTTGGAACAGTAGACTCTATTCTCTTGAATTCTACTCATGCAACAGTTGATTGCTCGAGAGAAATATTCGTAACAACTAAACAATAGCATATGCAGAATAAATACAATAGGGAGCCTCAACGAAGTAACATATAAATCAGTGTGTCAACTGTCAAGGTAGAGTTGGGGAAAGAGAAGGTTTCGCAACTTTCACTTCCCCACAATTACTAATATATAGAGTTTTCAGAGGCCTGTCCCATATCGCGCGAGCAGTTTTGGCTCTTCCATCTCCAAGAAACTCTGCCAAATCATTATATTGCCGGATCCTTTCGGCTGGTTTGTAAGTGGGAATCGAAGCTATGGTCGTGACAACATCCAAACCTGTAAATTGTAATGCAGTTTCAAGCTTTTTTTAAGTCGTGCATAGCATGTAAACGACGAGAATCTAAAGAAATCATTAAAAAACTTTGGGAGACAAAAGACCTTAGGTTTCGTCCGTGCCACAAAAAATCAAGTGGTATGGAAAACTACAAAGACAACCCCCGATGTTTGGTTTCATATCACAGATACCCCTAATTACAAGTGGGATTTGTAATATAAAACCAAACAAAAGGGGGGTATTTGTAATTTTTCACATCAGAGGGGGTTTGGTTTTATGAAAACAGGCCTCACCTCGAGTGGTTTTCTGTACTTGACCATCGAACATTTTCAAGTTATGTTACGGAACCCACATAAGCACGTCGTAATCAAATACAAGAAAATAAAACCAGACCATGAATTTGAGCTATGCTCCAGCACATCAATACAAAAATCACATTGAATGAAAATTCATCACAAGAACTTCCTCAGAGCTTAACAAGGAATCACCCGAACGTTCACTTTATCTGATATGCTCGGATAGATTATTATATCTCGACTACTCAAATGCTTTTGACAACGATTAAGGTCGATAGTCTAGAATTACCAACCGATGTTATAATAAAGGTTGTTAGAATTTTCATAAGGTTATTTTTATTTGAATACAATCAACTTCAATGGTCAAGTTCACTAAACCTCGCATTAATGTGTCTCGGGATTTGTGTATCTTAAACCATCTTGTAAACACAGTCAACTAATAACTAATTAATCGACACACTTATCCTCATCCTTCTAAATAATCATTAGGGCTTCAAAGCAGTTCAAGTAACATAGAGATGATAGCAGAGCCCTTTTAACAGAGACATGGAATTAACAGGAACATACGCCGCAGAAGTAATATGGCCTTGAATTTAAACCTTATTAGGTTGCTGAGACTAGAATTTTTATCAACTAAATGATGTGCATTAGTGCATATCGACGAAAGAACAAATAAAAAGAAATTTGTAATTACCGATTCGACAAGAATATGTCATCAACTCGATTCATCATGAAGCACGTAGCCAGAAATTCTGGTTTGGTGGCTGAGGTCAAATTTCTATAAAATATTAATAAGATTTTTATAATTTGGTTGGAAGGGGATTCAAAAGTTTCATAAAAATGCATGTGAATTTTAGCTCGATATGAACTTAAGGAGACCGCCCCTCCAACCCCCCCAACCACACACACACACACACACAGAGGAACTAATG
This sequence comes from Petrea volubilis, assembly GCA_026212405.1. Taxonomy (NCBI): domain Eukaryota; kingdom Viridiplantae; phylum Streptophyta; class Magnoliopsida; order Lamiales; family Verbenaceae; genus Petrea; species Petrea volubilis. The sequence goes on from CM047870.1 coordinate 23,296,645, forward strand.
TAGTCTTAACTAGAAGGACTATAGGCAACTTGACACTCAACTTGTTCTTTATGTGAATCATTTTAATCTTTACAGTGGTTTAAACTTTTGAATTATCAACATATTTGTTTGGAAGACTTCATCAAGACACACACACAGACGCGCACACACAACAAATTAATTAGCTCAATCCGAGATACTAATACTGCAGCATTTTCTCAAAAATAAAATAGCGCAAAACAGATTAAACCATAGATTGAATGTTAAATTGCAGTAATTCAAAGGGACTCACCTTCAAGAACGGACCCAAACACAATATTCTTACTATCAAGCTGCGGGCACGGGCCGGGCCCGGTGGTGACCAAGAACTCCACGTTGTGATAATTCGGGCTGAGCTTCACATCATCATCGTCGTCATTCTCCGACAAGCACAGGGAAACCAAACCGGGCCTCGAGTGTTCCAACATAAAGGCCTTAGAATCGACGGTTTTAGTGTTCCTAATCAGATCCACCGGCGGCTTAACCTCCCCTTTATCTCTGCGGCCCTGTCGGCCCGCCACGAAAAACTGGCCCGGGAATATTTTCTGGACAAGAGTGCCCTTGTAGGTGGAGCCCGATGACCCATTGCACATTGATTTGAAGTTGGCGACGGTGATCGGGACGAGGTTGCCATACAGGCCGAGGACGAGGCGGCTAAGGGGCTCCGATTCGGTGCAGAGGGAGAGGTCGTACTCGCCGAGTGTGCGGTTGAGGAAATAAGATGGGCAGATGCTGAAGTTGATGAATACTCTGTCGGTGATGGTGGTGTCTGGCGGCGGAGGGGCGGCGGCGGCGAGGGGTGTGGAGAGGGGGAGAGTGGTGGAGAGGAAGAGAAGGGAGCGGCGGTTTAGGGGGAGATGGTGGTGTTGGTGGTGGTGGGGTGGTGGGGGGGGTTGGAGGGGAGGTAGCAAGTGGAGGAGCAGCCCATGGTGAGGGGTTGCGCATGGCTGGGGGTAGCTGAAGGGGGTGAAGGAGACGAGGGAGAAGGTTTTGCTTATGTGGGATATTTGGATGCCACACAACTCAGATTTGATTGTGGGGTAGAATATGAATATCTGTACATTGATGAGCTGATGGTTTTGTTTGGATAACGAGGTATGATTTTTTTATTATATTTATTTTTCACCAAATTTATATTTAAATTTTTCATCAATGATCCTGATAAATTTAAACTATTTTTTATTTTAATAGGAAAGCAAGGAGTTTCGCTCCCAACTTGAAACTCCCAACTAATTTATATCTCTACTTGTAACTGATCGTTGTACAAAATGTTCCTAATGCACTTAGAAGCTCCCTCTCCCCAAATATCTAGCACAACTGAGCTACAAGCGGTATGTTGGGCAATTACAAATTGGAACCTATAAGTACTCCCGTTGGTCAGTTTTGGGGGGTCGAAAGTTGTGTCATTTGGCCAGATTCACCTGCCTACTTCTCTAGGCAAGGCTCCAAAAAAGAGGACTATCATAGTTCCCTGTGTTGTAGTGGATGCCCCATTCGCCTACAATATTATCTTAGGGTGCTTTGCCCTCAATAACTTCCAGGCAGCAGTTTCGACATACTACTTGAAGATAAAGTTTTCAATGCCAGTGAGGGTTGGAGAGGTCTTGTACCGGGTTCTTGAGGCTTGGAAATGTTACACAATTTCTATCAAGGATAAGAAGGCCCCGCCTCCCTAACTCACCATGCCGATCACCCCCACATTGAAATTCCTGAGTGCTCGAAGACCAATCCTGCTAAGCGGAGGAGAATGTAGGAGCAAAAGATTGATCCCCTGGAGCAGTTTAAGATTATTGAGCTCGAGGAGGGTAACACGAGCAAAACTACTCGAATCGGGTCCCATCTCAGCCCAGCCAAATAGATGATGCTCATATAATTGCTTCGGGAAAATGTAGACTTTTTTGCTTGAAAGGCCTCGAATTTCTTTGGGATCGATTGCGAAGTGAATGTGCATGAGCTCAACGTTGACTCCTCATTCCTCCTAGTGCGGCAGAAACAATGGATTTTCTACGAAGAAAGGAACAGGGCCATCGAAGAGAAGGTCAACAAATTGCTCGATGCGTGCTATGTTGTGGAAGTACATTCCAATAAATAGTTGTACTACGCGCTTCTCGTCGCCAAGGGTGATGGAAGATGGAGGATGTGTAATGACTTAACCGGCCTCAACAAAGCTTGTCCCAAGGACCCCCGCCCACTTTCTCGAATCGATATGTTGGTCGATTCAACGGCTGGGGTGTGAACTCATGAGCATGATGGATGCCTTCTAAGGCTACTATCAAATATTCATGGCAGTTGAGAACAAGGACAAGACCACCTTCGTGGTGATTAATAGAATCTACCATTTCTTGGTCATGCCCTCTGGCTTAAAGAATGCAGGTGCCACATACCAGAGGTTGGTGAACCTCATGTTCAAGGACGAGATCGGCAGGACTATGGAGGTCTATATCGATGATGTGATAGTGAGGAGCGAGAAGGAGGTAGATCATTTTGATTACCTAGCTAGAACCTTCTCGATCCGTGGCTAGTATAGACTGAAGCTAAATCCTGCCAAATGCACCTTCGGGATCTAAGGAGGCAACTTCTTTGGCTACATGGTTAATTGTCAAGGGATCGAGGCCAACCCAGCCAAGATTAGGGCCATCCTCGACATCGAGGCCCCGTAATTGGTCAAAGAGGTCAAAGGTTGGAAAGGAGAGTGATTGCCTTAAATCACTTAATTTCTCGATCAACGAACTAAACTTGCCTTTTTTAAAAGCACTCAGAAAGGTCAAGGATTTTAACTAGTCCGAGGAGTACCAACAGGCCCTCCTCGATCTTAAAAAATATTTAACATTTCCTCCTCTTCTATCCAAGCCAACCCCAGGTGAGCCGAAGCACTATAGTCGAAGGAAAGAATTGATTAGTCTACTATCTAAGCAAACTTTTGCAAGGGCTAGAGAAGAATTTCCCAATCGAGAAATTCACATTAGCTCTAGCGCATTCTGTGCGGAAACTCAGTCAATACTTCCAATCTCATGCCATGCCATCGTTGTCCTCACTAATGAACCACTCAAGCAAGTTCTATTCAAGCTTGACGTCTTAGAAAGACTGATGAAGTGGGAGATCAAATTAGGGGAGTTTGACATAACTTTCCAACTAAGGACGGCTATCCACACCCAAGTCCTTGTAGACTTCCTCCTTGAGATTACCCACGAGGATGAGCCAGTTGTGAATTCAAGTTGGACTCTTTGGGCTGACGGCTAGTTGACCTTTTCAAAGGGAGGGGGAAGAGTCACCTTATGCAGCACTGACGATCAAGAGCTTGAATTCGTAATCAAGTTGAATTACACCTGCATGAAAAATGAGGTAGAGTACGAGACCTTGATTGCTGGAATGAAGATGTCCCTACAAATGTGTGCAAGCGATCTAGATGTACTTATCGATTTGCAGTTAGTTGTGGGGCAATTTGACGACTCGTTTGCAGCGAATGAGACTTCGATAACCAAGTACCTCAAGGAGGTAAATAGATTGAGCAGGGAATTTAGAACTTTTACACTCCAACAAGGCCCTTGATTAGAAAATGAGCTTGCCTACTCCCTGTCGAAGTTAGCTAGTTCCCTGAGGGGAACTCCCTGTCGACATACTACTTGAGTGAGGGGATTCTTCTCTAGGATCCCCTCAAGGCAAGAAGAGTTAGGTATCAGGCCTCAAGAAATACCTTAGACCCAAAAGAGCGGCTCTTCCACAAGTCTTGCCTTGACCCTTCGAGAAGATGTTTGACTGACCACCAAGCTGAATAAGTCCTCGAGAAGCTTTACGCAGGGTGCTACAAAAATCACAATGGCGCCAAATCTCTAGCAAAGACACTAAATCAAGCAGGATACTTTAGGCCCACTTTAGTGAGGGATTGCACTGAGTTTGTAAAGAGCTTCCAGGAATGTTAAAAGCACTCTAATTTATCTCATCGACCTGCGACCCCAATGACTAATGTGGAGATATCTGGGCCCTTTGATCAGTAGGGGATTGACATCCTTGGTCCACTCCTACCATCCTCGAGGCAAAAGAAGTTTATAATCGTCACTGTTGAATACTTCACTAAGTGGGCCGAAGCAAAGGTAGTGCCCAAGATCACCGACGGGCTTCATAATCGATTTTCTTTGGAGGAATGTAGTGTGCAGGTTCGATCTCCCTCAAGTCTTCATATCTGACAACGGGACTCAATTTCAAAGTAGAAAAACTCAAGACTGGTATCGTAACATGCGGATCAAACAAAGATTCACTTCCTTGGGAAACCCATGAGCAAACGGCCAGGTCAAGGTGACCAACCGAATAATTCTCTATGGTTTTAAGACTGCGATAGAGCAAAGGCCGAGTAGCTGGGCAGATGAGTTGCCAGTATTACTTTGGGCATATCGAACATCAACCCGAGCAGTGAAAGGTGAGACTCCATTCTCCGTTTATAGATTTGAAATTGTCATTCCCATAGAGGTTCTCCATGAGACGGATCAGTGGCCCATTATAACAAATTTGCCAATGAGGAAGCTCACTCTCTCAAGCTCAACTTCCTCAATGAGAAATGCTACGCCGCCTGGAATTGCATGGAAAATGTTAAGGCAATCACAGCCTAATTATACATTCACCATTTTCTTTCTCGAAACTTCCAAGTTGGGGGCTTGGGCCTCAAGAAGGTGGAAGTCTCCACACACATAGGGAAACTCGATCCCAATTCTGAAGGACCCTATAGTGTCACCAAAGTCTCCAAGCATAACTCCCATCACCTTGAGAATCTCCAAGAGAAAGAGCTTCCTCGCCCGTGGAATGCCACCAACTCGAAGAAATTTTATGTTCAAGGAGAAACACGTAAGCATGGGCTCTGACTTTGTCTTTATCATGACATTGTATCCCTCAACTTTTGAACATCAATGAGAATGCAATGTTTTAACTTCAAACTTTATTTTGATCCTCCCCCCACAATTTATTAGTACGATCAGAATGGTTTCTTTCACATGAAATAAGAATAATTCATTACAATACATATATATATATATGTATTAGAAATTATTTGAAAATATTATGTATAACTAGAAATTGTTTTAAATAATACATATATGCTAAATATTTACATACATGTATTTTCAAGAACAATATATTTGCATATATATATATATATATTTATAATATGTAAGGACCCGATTTTCTCTTGCATTTTCTATGTTATCTATTTATTATTTGATGCTTAAATATGTATTATTTTGTTTTAATCTATGCATATTAGGTAATATTTTTCTTGCAATAAATACTTTGTAATATATTTCTATTTTTGCACAACATGCATAATTATTGGAATTATTTTCCTATTTCATTTAATAATCATAAAATGTACAAATTTCAAACATACACACATATATATAGATACACAAATATATAAATATAGGGTTGGATTAATTTTTCTATAAACATCTTGTTAGTATCATTTTCACTAAAATGTGTTATTTTCACACTATAATAATTATTTTTAAAATGCTAGGTCCTAAGACTATGACATATATACAAAAAATATCTTGCATTATATACATGTATATATATAATTTCAAAAATTTATATACATATATATATAAGATTATATTTTTATTTCGTTAGGTGTTTTTCATAATAAACATTGGAATAATTATACAATGTGCAAAAATATCCTAAAAATATAGAAAGAGGAAGGGGGGGTGGGGGAACAAAATTGTATGTATATATATGTGTGTGCATATATATATAATATAAATATATGGTGTATATTATTACTTGCTCCCCAATTCTCCTTGCATTAAATGAATATTCATACATGTAAGATTTCTTCTAGACTCGATTATGAAAAGTGTATTTAGACTCACACTTAAGCTATAATTAGGTATTGAGTTGGAAGATTTCATTTATTATAACCCTTAGTTATAACCTTAGGTGGAAAGATGATAATAATTAGAAAATTATTTAATTATTTAATAATCTTATTTCTTAGCACAACTACTATAAATAGGGGATAAATTGGAGATTTAGCGCTTCATTTTCATCCCACAACACACACAAACACATCTACACACCTACTAAATCCTGCCTAAGACATACCCACCCACACTCATCTTGCATACTCTCAACATACAAAATACTTCATATTTATAGTGTATCTTCTACCCCCCCCCCACACATATATATATATACATAAACCCTTCTTTATGCATATATACATATTAGCTCTCTATACATCCCCTTAATTTCATAAAACACTCTTGAAAGATAGAAGTATATTTAATTAGAGTAGGAACCTTACTTAATTTCATAAGTAAAGGTTCTTACTTTAATCCATAAAATTTATACCTCCATATTTGACGTATGAAGGTAGGAATTTTATGTAGTTTCATGAGTTAGTTCTAGTTGTTTATAATGCCATACTAGATTATATGATGCTACTACAAGTTTATAGTTGTCATGATTCTAGTTATCTACATATTGTTATATTTATGGAACAAAATGCCTAGGAAAGTAGTGATTTCTCTAAATACATAAGTTAGTTTAGTCTTGCAATTTGCTGTCATGCCTTATTGCAATTTGCTATTATGTTGTTATGCCTTATTATGTTAATAAAAGTTGTTAGAAAGCATGTTCCTAGTTGCATTTGCACTTTATGTTCATAAAGTTAGGGAGAAAGCATGCGTAGTTATTATTTCAAAATATGTTTTAGTATGTTTTGAAATTATGCATATGAGAATATGTTTTATATGAAATTATGAAAAATTATATGAAAATATGTGAAATCTTTTATTTGTGCATGCCGGGCCCAATGTGTTTAGGGGTGGATAAGGTTGAGTTCGGCCGGCCAACAACGCGCTTGTCGGTCTTCATATAGTTCTTGGCCCTCCATCGTGGCCTAATCACTCCTTGCATAGACGGAGAGTTTCATGTACTGAAGTGGGCTATAGAAAATTCGGCATATACCTGGGATATGACCACTAGAGTGTTTTGGTTGGGATTGGTGGATTTTGGAGTGTTTTGGTTGGAAATTGTGAGTGACGGCATGACGAGATAAGGTAGCCACACCAAGATGTGGAAAAAGAAAGAAAATGTGAACATATGTGATTACATGCTCGGTTGATTACGTGATTGTATGCTCGAGTGATTATGTAAAAATTTACATGAATATCATACACGCACCTCATGTTACTATGTAAAATTTCTACTCAACATGTTTGTTGATGTTTTCTTTATATGATGTTTTAGCCGGAGTTGAGGCGGAAATTACGAGTGAAAAAGATGAAGAGGGATGCTTTGAAGCTTTTGGCTAATTAATTATGTATAGTCGGGATTTTTTAATTACAGATATGTAATAAGTGACTTACATGTAAAGTTTGGTTTTCTTAATAAAATCATGAGTTGTATGTTTTCAAGACAAAGTTTAGTCATCTTTACTAAAATAGTTGGTTATATATTTTTATAAAATTAGTTAGAAGTTTCGGGTCATCACACTTTCAGCCTCATGACCTAGCGCTCAACGTAGGCTTTCTGTTCATCCAACTATTTGCTATAGCTCTCAACAGTGGAGATCTACTTAACCAAGTCATCTTGCAACTCGACGATCACGACTGAGTACTCAACTAGGCCTGCTCCAAATCTCAAAAGCGATTCTTATAATACCCCATCCTGTGGAAAGCATGGAAGCCCAATTAAAATAGCCCTTACACGAGGAAGACTGAGGGTGAATATAAACTAAGCCTATGAAGAATAGCCATGTACTTCTCCTTGAGTTGTCGGTTGCTCAGGCGCGCCATGACCTCGTGATGGGCCTAGAATTGGAGTAGATGCTTAGCCTCTAGATTACCTTTATGTTTTCCCTATAAAGGTGGAGACTCCCTCACCACTTAGGTCTAGGAACCTTGCTCGACAGGTCGAGGGAAGTTAATCATCTTTGTCATCACGGTCGATAAGGGCTGAGGATAGCCATTAAGAGATTACCGAGAAGTTTCCCCATGTGTCTTGCTCGACCCTGAAACTTTGCTTAGCCTGTGGGATTTCTTCATTTTCTTTTTTGGTAGCTCTTCTACTAGGACCTTTTTCACTTTGCCCTCACAAGTAGACAACTCTTTTCTCTTATGAGTCTGCTCAAGATCAGGCTCGCGAATACTAACTATAGGCAGGATTGCTCAAATAAGGTGTGCACTTTGATTATCAGATGCTAGGGATGTAAATGAGATGAGTCGAGTCAAGCCGAGCTTTAGTATTTTTTTAGGGCTTGAGCTCAAGCTTGGTTGGAACCCATGTTCAGGCTCTGCTCGGCTCAGTTCAACTAGCTTGTTTGGCTTGCATTAGCCTTTCTCAAACCCACCGCAAATCAACCCTCATTTCATAATTTTAAAGAAAAAGAGAGTAATATTACCTAAATTTTCTCAAGCCCATGGCAACAGCGATGTAAAAAATGAGACGATGGAGATGAGGTGGCCAAGATAAGGCGACGGAGACTACGCAGGAGACGATCTTGAGTCTTGCGAGCTAATAAAGAGGATAGATGACATATAGAGGGGGTAAAGAGAGACGACCGAGAGAAGAGACACGAGAAAGATGAAATGGGTAAGAGAGACTAGAGAGAGAGATAGCAGAGGCCAGAGAGAGACGACGGTGAGAAGAAAGAATAGAGAGAGGGATGGTGGTTGAGAGAATCAAAGAACGGAGAGAGAGAGTAGAGAGAGAGACAGCGTTTGAGAGAGAGAAGAAATGGGCAGGGGTAGGGTTTTGACTAATTTCTAAGTTTGACTAAATTTTTTATTAATTTTTTTATAATTATATAATATATATATATAATTAAATAAATATTAAAATACTAAAGGCTCACTAGCCACCGGTGAGCCCATTAATAAGAATTATTAGTTTCGAGCTCGGCTCTAGCCTGACTCGGCTCAGCTCGAATTCATCAAATTCGAGCATGAACATGGGTCGAGTCGGCTCGATTCATTTTCATCCCTATCAGGGGCCCCTCCAGATCGAGGAGTCCCTTGGTCTTGTGAGCCGACACTCCCTCTATACTGCAGGGTTATTTTCGGTCGCTTGGGTAGAGGCACTGGATACCTCCACTGCTTAGTTTGATGACCCCTCGAGGGCCAAGGCCTTCTTGATAGCAACCCAATTAGTAACGGGTGTTGGAATGATCTGCACAGAGCGAACTCACTTCCTCCTCGATTGGCTACCAGAACCCCCCATTAAAGCTGCGACCTGAGCAGCCCTCAACATTTTCAATAGCTCGTGGCCTTAAATTAAGGAACAACAATATTAGAAACACATTCGATAACACAAGTTCAAGGATTCAGAGTAAGCAATATTACCTAGGTTTATAGGGTTTCCGTTTGAATTGAACAGGTGAGAGACTTGCTTGAGCAAGGACTTACTCGATTAGAAGCTCATCGGGAATGGACCTGCAAAGGCCGTTCCTGGCATTGACCATTGGTCTCCTCAACCAACCAATAGTTGAAATTTAAATGGTTTTCTCGCCTATGGTCTCCTCAATATCCCACAAAAATGACCTCATTGCTCCTAAATGCACCGTTACACTACCACATCCAGGAGTGGGGGGAATATTGGATATCTAACACATGTCTACATGGGCCGTTAGATGGCCGCTACGTGTACGACAAAACCAGGTGACGTGGGGCCCGTCATGTAAGAACCATTTCCTTGGGCATGTATGATAAGTCGATGAGGGAACTCACACTAAGGAGACACCATCCTCCCGAGGATGGGCTCCCTCTCCGACTGCCAGTACTTCTCGAGGAAGGTATATCAAGCAAAGAGTACACTCTATCCTTTAGCACTATTTCCTTTGACTCGCACTATGGTTCCTTACAGAGCGAGCACCTACACACCACCCACTTTGGCAGGGCCATGCTGCCCCCTTAGTACAATGGACCATCATGCTATAAGTACTTCTAGACCCTCAACCTCAGCCCTAATCCTCAAGTTGAGTGGGATTATCCCTCACCTATGAATACCTTTATGAAATTCTCTATAAAGGTAACATCTTTTTACAACCGAAAACTCTGCTCAATTATCTACTCACACTCATATACCCTTGTCCGATTTAAGTATTGAAAGGTATTTATCGAAGATACTTTTGACTAGGCTCATGTGTGTTCCATCCTAATAGGTTGAGGAGCCCCCAACAACTTGTAGAATTAGTGTTACACCTAGGACCGTATCCTATCACCAAGATTCAATCACACCAAACTAACAGTTAGACCAAATTTGATTTAAAAAGTAAACATTAGGTATCGAAATTGATGGCGAGTGAATGTTAGGGACTAAAAATGATGGTTAGTTTGGTCCCTTTGTTCCTCTAGATTCATAACAAGAAACTGAATTAGTAACCAAATGCAACTGAAATTCCATCAAGCCTTGCTTCCATTCTAATTTGGATTATAGCTCACTTATTCCGTCAGTTTCTCATTCTTCTACGGCTATATATTTTGACCTTGTATTATCCTTACTTCAGAGCACTCATACCAAATTTTTACTTTCTAAACTTTTGAATGAATAGCTAACACTCCGCCGTACAAAACTAGGATTAGACACATGACTTTGAATTTCAATAACTCTCTCACTTCTTACTAAAATTGCTCCAAATTGATTCCGTGCTATTTTTTCTTGCTTCATATTATTACAAGAATGAATTAGATGTGGAAAACTACCATGGCTGTATCTGGAGACGAGCTCAAAATAGACCGCATATTAGACAGAAGATTGTGTTGACAATCTCGTAAGTAACTAGTCATTTTAAAAGTTTCATATCTCAGTAATTTTTCATCCAGATTCAGCATACTTTGTTTCGTTAGAAAACTCACAATTTGAAATTTTTATATGTATTCACTTTACACCAAAATTTGTTTTCCTAAGATATGTAGAGAATGTCAAACATGGTTGTTTCTTTTTAGGTTATCAAAAGTTTGATGTGAGTAGCTTACTTTGAATCCTAACAACTCTCTCATTTCTTATTCAAAAATGATGAACTTTATGTACCTATAAAACTTGAAAAACAATACTAAAAATAGACCAATAAAGATCATATACAAATTTTTTTGGACTATCAAAGTCAGTAGTCTAAAATATTATGAAAATCCTAAAAAGTTTCTAAATCTTTGTTTTTGCGAGCAATATTATGACCTGCATAACTCTTTCATCATTTGTCCAAATTTAATAAAGCTTGTGCCCTTAAAAGTCTTTTAAAATGAAGTTTCGTAAGGTACTAAATTTAGATTTAGACAAAAACTTTATATGTAGAACCTCTCAAATTTGTCTGCCTGAAATCCACTTTCAAAACTTTGAAAAATTTCCACATTTTGATTTCTTTGATGCAACCATTGAACCTTCGCATTTTCCTCAATGCTTTTCAGAATTGAATGATTATTGAACCTATAAATTCCCTATATTTTATAATAAGCCCAAAAAAAAATATATATATGTACGCTATGTTCAAAATTTATGGGAGAAACGTGGTTTAAACAACCTCGTCAGGCAATTTTTCAACTTGAAACCAAGCTTTCTAAAACTTCAAAGCTCATCACAATGTCTTAGACATGTCTTTAGAAACATACATCTTGCAAGACACTATTTTGTTTTATTATCCGATTTGACCGTGAACATTAATGAGATCTTGTCAAAACCAAGTTGATGTATAACTATGGTTTTAACCATTAAGATGTAAATTAGCCACCCAAATTAGTTCTCTAGTCTTCCAATTTCATTTTCAAATAGTTAATTTCAAGAGATTTCATAAAAATCGAACAAACTTATTTTGGCCCCAAACCAGAAGCTTAAAACTACAAATTATTCTTTGTTTGTTTTGAATTACCCTAAATTGACTTAGAAGTTTGATTCCTCGTAATAAGAGCTTCACTTTCATTACAAGTCCCAAAAGCGTGCGGCCTCCCCTCTATTTATAGGTTTTCACCTACTTAATGAATGATGAAGATCGATTTTACTAGACGGTTAGGAGAGGTTCTTCAAAACTCTTCATCTTCTTCCTATACTATTTCCAATTCTCTAGGGAATTTTATAACATTTAATACTTCTATAGAATATTTTAAACTATTGTAAACTACTCTACATCCTTCTAAACTTATTTGGACTATTCTATATTGATCTAGAATATTCTAAACTTTTCCAAAGTCTCCTAGGTTCTTCTAGGTAGAGGTAACAAATTCTGACACAACACAACAACACGACACGAACCGACACGACACAAATCGACACGATATTATTGGGTTTGGGTTTGTGGTTATTGGATTGGGTTGATAGTGAGTCGACATGATAAGAAACACTAAAATTTTGGGTGGGTTGGGATTGGGTTGTGGGTTATACGATAAACACAATAATTTTATTAGGTAACTTATAAATATAACCTAGCACTAAAACAAATGAAAAATAAACTTCAAAATCGCCAGCAGTTCAAAATTCAACCCTTTAATCTTTTTATTATGTTTTTAGTATTTTAATTAGACTCATAAACAAACTTCAAACTCAATATCTCAAAACTTTTGCCTAGGATTTTTTTGTTTTCACTTCCTAGCTCCGTAACTCATGCTCTCTTCTCCGTAACTCAATCCCTCTTCTCCGTAACTCGAAGCAATGTAAGAAAAAGGCGAGTTATTTAATTGAGGGTATGTAGTTAAATCCACTTATTTAATATCTTTGCAGATACTAAATGCAAGGAAAACAAAGTTTAAAGAATGTTGTGGGTTGGAGAAAGCTATGTCTAAAAAATGCTCTTTTGATTTTGTTAGTGTTCTGGTTTTAAGGATACTCTTGCCTTTCTTTGCCAACTTTAGACATTTTGTAATTTGGTTGTAATTCATGAAAATTGGTTGTGGTTTAGATATTTTTAAACATATGTGATTTGGTATTTGGGACTTATGGATATTTATCACGTTAGCTTATGTTTTATTTATATTAGTTTTGAAAATTTTCGATTATGCTTTTATAGTAGAAAATTATTTTTCATTGAATTAATAAGCAAAAAAGTATATATGATAACATATTGATGTGGGTTGGGCTGTGGGTTTTATGTTATTAGGTCGACACAAAAATTATTGTGTTGGGTTGGATTCTGACACAATAATACTTGGGTTGTGTTTGAATTAAGGCTTATTGGGTTGGGTATAGATTAATCAATTTTTAAGATGAATACGAATCCATTCAATACGACATGATTGCCACCCCTACTTCTACGGACTTTTAGAATCTTTTGCAATTCTCTACGTTCTTCAAAAACTACCTTGAACCTTCTAAATCTTTAAAGATTTTTGTAGAATTCTCTAAAATGTTTTAAAACATTCTAGAATTTTCTAACTTTTCTTTTCACAAAATCTTCAAACTGTGGGTACCTTCTATTCTGAACCTCTAAGTTTCGAATGAGTAAAAAGAACCCCATTTTTCAAACTATCATTGAGGCTTAGAGTCGCGGACTGTGACAATGTGGTGCCACAATTCATATAAATAAATGGGTATCAAATAGAAAAATAATTTAGATATCCTTACTTTTGAAATATCACAATACTTAATGTCAAAAAGAGGTATTATTAAAAAGAATAATGTTCCTGAACTTTTGTCTCTTAATTTCCTAAGGCAGGGGAGGGGGAATGTTACTATCTTTATACTATTTTTCTTGCTCTTAGGGATACTGTTATTCTAACATCATATTTGAATAGATGAATTGTAACGCCCCGAAACCCCTAGCTAATTATGAAAACATCTATTTATATCCATCTCACAAAAACAAGCTAGCATAAACGTAATGAAACCAAACACGCATACTAATATTCCAAAAGGCAAGTTACAAACGTCGTTTATTACATATACACAACATATACATAACTTAACTACCAAGTTTCTAGAACAATCATAAATAACTAACTAAAAGCCTCAAAGCGCCCTCCTAAGTCTTCCTCGTTCCTATCTTTCTGTGTCTCAAATCCGGTTAAAACATAATAGAAAGCAACGTCAACATATACACATGTCGAGTAGAAATTTACATAGACATGAGATGATTGTGTCATGTAATAATACACATAATACATTACCTTTGGATCACACTATCGTGATCATAATTTCCTTATAACTCCCACACAATATTCATGATTACACCAATTCCAACCAATCTTGGTGTTTTCAATCACAATATCCACAGTAATTACACCAATTCCAACCAATCTTGGTCTCCAACCAATCACACCGGTGGTCATATCTCGAGTATATGCCAAAATCCTACGACCCACAACCAATACAAGGAACACTCCGCCCATGCAAAATGGGAATAAGCATGGATGGCGAGAACTATTTTAAGATCGACAAGCCCATTGCCGCCCGACCGAACTCTAGCCCCATCCACACCGAACACATATAGGGCCCTTTCACACATAATTTCAACACATACAAATCACAATTTTATCACAAACTAACTGTTTCAGCTCAAAATCAACACAAAGTATCAAAATTTCCAGTTTTGTGAAATCGTCATTTACAACTTCGAACTGAAATTTCTAGCCTGCAAACTACCAAAATTGCAACTTAAAACCTACTAGAAATCCTCACATATATTCCCAAGGTTGTAAAATAGACTTTTAATTGATAAATTTTCGGATTTTCAGTTCACGAAACCTGAAATTTTCAAATTGCGACGCGAAACGTTTTGTGCGCAACTTCTGAAATTTCCAGCTTTCATAACCCAAACTTCCAGCTTTGAAAAACCTATAAATATAGCTTTTTCTACACTGAATTTACAGTTTAAAACCCAAGTTTTCAGTTTGGAATTTCTGGATTTTCCAGCCTTATAAAAATTGAAGTTTTCAGTTACGAAAACAAGTTTTCTGCATGAATAGTAATTTCCAGCATATGCACAACTCGAAATTTCAGATTGGAAAACATAAAATTCTAGCTTCTAGAACATATATAAGACTCTAATAAGGTATAAAACATAATCATGTAGCATAATTACAATAATTTCAGCATGCTTATTCAAGAATTTAACGAAACATGCTCAAAGCAACATCATAATCATCATATTCACATATATAACCAACACATCTTGAAATCCCTTAAACCCAAGATGGAAACCAACTTGTGGTGACCTCCTAGGTCTTATAGGGAAGATAACATGCTAATAGATTAAGAAAAACCTAACCCTAGCTCATGCCATAGGCAAATTTCTACCTTGATAGTCTTTCTTGCCTTGTAGGATAGTCTTTCTTGCCTTGTAGAATTTGAAGAAGGAAAAGCGTTTGAAGTTGTGAGATTGTTTGAAGGGTTAAAGGAGAGTAGGAAAACTTGAAAGAAAACAAGTAGCAATGGGGGGTGTATGGCCGGATTTTAAGAGTGTGTGTGTGTGTGGTGATTTTTGTGTTTTTGCTATATTACATAGAAGACTACATAGAAGATTAGTATGAAGTCATTTTCCAATTAATGCCCTAATTGGCCAAGTATAGAGTCTAACAAGCTTAAGTGGAACTCTACATTAACAAGAGCCAAGTCTGTATTCTTGCATCTAGAAGGTATGGGACAAGTGTATAAATACATTGTATTTGGCAAGCTTGGAGGATAAGACTTAACATACACCAAGTATTTAACAAGTGACAATTTTGTCTCCCAAAATCCCCCAAAATTCGTCCACCCCTCTTTTAAATCTGAAAATGTAGGCTATTCTCTTGTATTATATATATAATTAGGGAAAGAAATAATATCTAGGGGTAGAAAATACAATTTACTCATTTCTTTAGGGTTTTAGAGCATAAAATCCGAAAATTCATAATTAATTTAGAAAAATTCCAAAATTATGAAATTTAATCTTTATAAATCTGAAATTATATGTATATTTAACAGAATTTAAAAAAGTTTTAGTTATACTTTCGAAAATTGCAATTTAGGACATAGGAAGTTCGAAAATTGTGTTCGAATGTCAAATTCGTCTAAAATTTGGAAAATCATGTAATTTATTCAAAATTGCATCTTCTCCATGCATAAAAGTCTAGAATACTTATTTATATTATTTTTTAAAACTAATGAGTATTTAATAGATGAATTTTCCAAGAATGGTAATCAAAATTCGAAAATTAGTACTTTTCCGTTCAAATTGTACATTAATCTCAAAATCAAACTAAAATGTAAAAATAACATGTAATAATAAAATTCACAAGAAGCATAAGATTTCATATCAATTATTTAAATAATAAGGAATACAGGATCATTACATGAATTGATAATCATGTGCAAGTCTCGCCCTCACACCATCACTGAGTGTTTTTCTTTTTCTTATTTTCTTATCTAGTACTATATTTTCATATACACTTAAATGAGAGATTCATACTAAGTGAGTTGTTAATGAGTTGAACTTGAAAATAATAATACATATTAAATCAACAATTAAATTATATTTCAGCACATGCAAGTAGGGATAGCAATGGATCACGACAGTACTTAAAAAAGAAGTTTTTATAATTATACAGGGTTTAAGATGAGCCTCATGTTTTAATTTTGGGAGTCACACCAACCCAACCTTACTTAGGAATATGTATATATTTTTGGAGTGGCATATTTCCGATAGCGTTTTTGACCGGCCTACACATCCCACGTGTCACCTCCCTAGAATGTTCAAGGAGAACGAGCTCGGGGCTGCCGACCGGGTCAATGGTCTTTCAAATCGGTCTCTTTGGAATATGTAGCCAAGTCTTTTATCGACCAGGACCATGCCGTGTCCTATCAACTCCCACTGACATTAAATACTTTGCGAACTCAAGGTGTGGGGTAGCCACCTAACCCCATACCTTATTAATTAAGAGCCAACTAATTCCACTAGACCCAACCTTTAGGCTTATAGGTTACCCCACATCATCACATGATGGCCTACTCAGCCTAAGGGCCCATAGAGGGAAGATCTACATGGATACATTATAAATACCTCTGCATTTATGGTAAGACCCATTCATTAATTGCTTTCTAGCCACTTACTCAGTTCAAATTTATACTCTATTCGATCATTGACTTAAGCATCAGAGGGTCTTAGCCGAGAATAGCTCATGTTGCCTTTCCCTTGTTGTAGATCCCATCTTCTCGATCATAACCCTTTACCTTGCATTTGACCAGAGTGTCCGATCAAGCCGGCCGCTTCCAACTTTGACCAACATCATTTTTTGGCTCCGTTTGTGAGGAACTTTTTTCTGCAACTGATGAAGTAATATAGTGACCACTAGGAGAAACCCCTATGGTGCGCGAAGTACTCAAGCGACTAGAGAATACCAACACTCGGTTCTTGATCTTCTACCACCCCCTCCCATCACAAATCCTATGCCACCATAGGTCAATTTGGCGGGTTCGTCCCGACAACACGATGGCCCCGATCGCACCTGTCACTACCGACCGGCGAAGCAAAGCCCGTGCCCCTTTGGGAGGCATGAATGAGCTCTCACCAAACACGGAGGAAATGATCACAATACCCCTCGAGAGATTGAGGAATTTTGTCGAACAATGATATCTGCAAGCCTTCAAAAGGCTTAAGGAAAGTGTAGTTCCAACACCTCGGGGTCCCAACCCGATCACAACCCCAATTGTCCAACACATCCCTTCATATCAAAACTCTGGCCGAGCTGTGAGCTATCGACCGTCATGTCTAGAAAAAGAGGCCAAGTCAGGCTACCACGACAAAGTTCCCCATCGCCAATACTCGAATTTGGGGCGCCCTCATCAGGCTCTTTTCCCGGGAAATTCCAGAGCCGACTTGACTAAGGAAAACTCAAACAGATGAAGAACCACTCAAACAACTCACCCAAAAGATCACCAACCTTGAGCACCCCAATAGTAGGATTGAGCCGTATGATGGGCAAGGGCCCTCGGCCCGCTATTATGGTCGGAGGCAGATGGACTTCGCCCACCACATCCGTGAAGAAAAAATTGGCCTTCACGATCAAGTACCGGTCAATCTCCTCAATTATGATGGGATCACTGATCCGAAAGACTACTTACTCCAGTTTGAGAATGCCATAGACATCTACAGGCTCTCGAACGGGGATGACGCAAAGTTTTTTGCCACTACAGTCTTTGATGTAGCACGGCAGTGGTTCCCTCAACTTGAGCCTAAGTTAATCCATCCTTTGAGGAGTTGGCTGATCGGTTCATATACTATTTCGCCGCTAAGAAAGATACCAAGCTTCCCCACACACACCTCCATGGGGTTCGCTAGTAAGAAGGGGAGTCCTTTCATGCTTCCATGACCCATTTTAACGAGGACCTCAAGGTCGATGATCCCATGATTGACTTTGTCACTTTTGACCCCTGGATCCATGAGGGAACTTCAGACTTTGGCCTCTAGCTTCATGGTATCTGAAGAGATGCACCACATCAAACATGGGGACAAAAAAGAACCCAAAGAAAAGAAATAAAAATGAGGCCATGAGAAGGAGAAGGATCACAAAGACAAGAAAGAGTCTCCGATCAAATGATACTTTGACCACGCTCCTTTGAATGCCTCGCGAAGCCACATCTTTTCGATTACTGATTGAAAGCTGTTCAAAACACAGAACAAAATCCCAGAAGGGAAGAAAGCTAAGAAATCGCGAAAATATTATATCTTCCACAAGCAACACGGGCATGTCACTAATGATTACTATGTCCTTCAAAACTAGATCGAGCGGCTTATTCAGAAGGGATTTCTGAAAGAATTTGTGGCCAATTATCTGGAGATCCCAGCCCAACGGGAAAGGTCCCGATCACCACGATTTCCCCAGGGGAGCCATAAAAGTTCCCTCTCGAGAAGAACGGCAAAGAGCCGATTGAGAATAACCTCCCAACGTGGGGGGGTCATTCATACCATAGCAGAAGGACCGAACGGGGAGGGCGGGATTCAAGGTTCAGCAAGAAACGCACCTCAATGAAGCTGGAGCAAGGGAGGTCGAATCAAAGAAGTGAGGAAAAAACCCCCTAGGTCAATAACATCGAGTTCATCGCCATTGTAGTTAGTTACAGGGATATTGATGTAACTTGCCCATCGAGAGGGGGTGAGTCACCCGACGTCCCGATGGTGATCAAAGTAGACATGCCAAATTTTACTGTGGTACGCACTTTGGTCGATAATGTAAGTTCAGCTAATGTTCTCTTTTACTCCACTCTTCAAAAAATGAACTTAGGCGATATGCAAATGCAACCCGTGCATACTCCGTTGATTGGGCTAGTACGTTGGAAATTTTCCCAGTCAGTATGTCCGAATGCCAACCTATTTGGGAGAAGCCCCCCAACGATGAACATTCTTCATTGAATACCTAGTGATTGACGCACCGTTTGCATATAACTTAATTTTGGAAAGGCTGGCCCTCAACCAATTTTGGGCGGTCGTGTAAACTTTCTATCTAAAAATTAAGTTCCCCACACTAGATGGGGTTGGAGAGGTCAAATACAATGTACGTAATGCATGGAAGTGTTACCTCCCCTATCAACAGATCCAGTGGTCGATATTATCCTCGACACCTCTGAGGGATCGACTTCCCGTAAGCAGAAAAATGAGGAGTCTAGGATCAAACTGCTTGGGGAACCCAAGACCATTGAGTTAGTTCTAGGAAATCCCAAGAAGATAACTCGGATCGGCTGACATCTTGATGAGGGGAGAGAGTTGATGTTGATCGAATTCTTGTGAGAAAACGTCAATGTCTTAGCATGGAGCCCATCGGATTTCTCGGGGATCGACCCCTAAGTAATTGTCCATCGGCTGAATGTTGATCCGACCACTAAGCCGGTCAAACAAAAGAAAAGAATATCTGAGGAAGAAAGGAACATAATAATTGAAGAAGAAATCAATAAGCTCTCCAAGGCGACGTATATCATTGAGATCTAATAAGTCCATAAATTTCATATATGTATGTACTTAATTGAATGGATTTATTATGCTTTTCCATGTATTTTGAACTATTTTAAGAGGTTTAATGTTGGTTTTTTCTTATTTTGGGAAAAAAGAGCCTAGAAGGGCAAAAAAGATAGCAAAGAGGTGTGATCACGTAGAAGAAATTGTGAATCTGAACAAAAACAGAGATATTAGACAGAATAGGCTACAATCCTACACACAAAATCTACAAATGTGTGCAAGCTGCGAATTTTGGCAACTTTTCACTCCTACCCTATTAAGATTCTAGGTCAAATTAGGGCTTTCAAGGATCTATAAATAGAGGAAAAACCCAATAAGCTTAGGGGATTCATACTTTTATTCTCTCTTTTAGTTTTTGCATAGTTTTTAACTTAGACTATAATTTTCCTTTCAAAGTTCTACCAAACAATACAAGATTGAAGGCGAAGGAAGTGAAGATTCAGCATTAAATTGGAGTTTTCTCTTCTCTTTTTCTTTTAATTTTAGTGTATTGATGGATAATTTTTATTTTCTTTTGAATTTTATTAACATGAGTAGCTAAATATTTTGTTCTAGGATTATGATTGAACCCAATACGAAATTTTTATGAGTTTTGCTATGTTCTTATAATTTTGTGTATTTATTCTGATTGCTCAGTTTGGTTTGTTTGTTTGCAATTGTGTGGTCACCAATTGTATATTAGGAATCCTATCTAAGCATTGATAAAGAAAATTTAGGAACCGAAAAATAAACTGAGCAACGCATGTCCGATTTTATATTTGTCAAAAGCTGATTAGTTTGTAAGATAGACATATACTTGCAAACCATGTGTAACCCAATGAGTGAACATAATGTGTTATTGATTAATTGCTAGCCATAGACATATAGGACAACATTATTTAATAACAGGTTTGTGGAGATTTTCACAGAAACCCATGAATAAATTCGTTCTCTAGGTTATCAGAACAATTCACATAGTTATAAGAATTTGGTAATTCATGTAAGAAAAGAATATTGTGGGATGTTGTAATCCTAGGCTTAAGTTAATATAGTTAGTTAATTTGCTATTTGTTATTTGCATTGCCTCTTATTTTATCTTATTTTATTTTATTTTATTTTGATTAGTCTAATTTAATTTCTATCCACCATAATTGAATTTAGAACAAGTATAGGAAGTTTAATTTCAATACTTAGTTAGCAATAATTTACAAGTCTTTATGGGATTCAACACTCTACTCACTTCATATTACTTATTGGCACACATGCACTTGCGTGTTAGAATATTCCACAACAAGTTTTTGGTGCCGTTGCCGAGGACTTTGTAAAAATATTATTTTGAGCTAATATTGATACCACACTATTCTATTGTTGATTCTAATTTTTATCTGCTTTTATTTTTATTTTCAATTTATGCAAAGGAGGGCAAACACTGAAATAATCCCGCTTGATCCTGAAATTGAGAGGACTTTTCACCGTTTACACAAAGAAAGCAAGCAGGCTTAGAATAATTCCACATTTATGGAAGGACTTCAGCCACCAAACAATGGAAATCAGAAAAATAATGGGGAACTACAGGATAATAATAATCCTAGACCCATTATGGACTATGCAGCTCCTATGCTACAAGGCCTACACTCCAGTATCAGAAAGCCAACAGTGCAAATGAATAACTTTGAGATAAAGGCATCAACGATCCAAATGCTATAGCCTATGGGTCAATTTTCTGGAGCTCCCATTGATGAACTGAATTTGTACATCAGGAATTTCATGGAGATTTGTGATACGTTCAAGTAGAATGGAGTGTCTGAGGATGCAGTCAAGCTTAAACTATTCCCTTTTCCGTTATGAGATAGGGCAAAAGCTTGGCTAAATTCGTTGCCTCCAAGATCCATTCATCACTTGGGAGGATTTAGCACAAAAATTCCTGGATAAATATTTCCCACCATTAAAGACGACGCAGTTAACAAATGAGATTACTGGGTTTATTTACTTCAACAGTGAACAACTTTATGAGGCCTGGGAAAGATTCAAGGAGCTTTTGAGACAATGTCCCCGCCATGGTTTGCCATTATGGATACAAGTCCAGACATTCTACAATGGGTTACAAGGACATACCAAGGCAACCATTGGGCGGTGCTTTGTTGTTAAAATTAGCTGAAGATGCTTATGACCTTCTGGATACTATATCAGCTAATAGTTATCAATGGCCTTTGGATAGGCGAGCAGGAAGAAAAGTCGTAGGCATACATGAAGTGGGTGTGTTGCCTGCAGTGGGCATACAGATTGCAGCCCTATCTAAGAAGCAGGATGTATTGACCACTCAGGCGAATGTTAGCACGGTGCATATACCACTTTTGGCTTGTGATTTGTGTAGTGAGATTCATGCGAGAGAACAACGCCCAACAAATCAAGCATCGGTGCAATACGTTGGGAATTACAGCAGGAACAATGATCTCTACTCGAACACATATAATCTAGGGTGGAAATCACCCAAATTTTTCATGGGGAAATCAGCGGGAATTTTTGTTTGCACCACGACAGAATCAATTGCCAGGGTTTCAGGGTTAATTCCAACCACCACAACCACCCCCTGAGAAGAAGCAAACACTTGAGGAGATGATAATGCAATACATGGCAAAAATTGATGTAGTTACTCAAAGTCAACCTGCGTCACTTAGAAATCTTGAAACACAATTTGGTCAGCTAGTGAGTGCATACAACAAAGTATTCCAGGAGCACTTATGACACCGAGGTAAACCTACGAAGAGATGGAATGGAGCATTGCAAGGCAATAGTTGTAACGAATGAGAAAGAAATAGGCATTGAAATAAAGAGGGATAAGCGCAATTAGTTAGAAAATAAGCCTATAGGTATTGAACAGAGTGAAGCGAAAGAGAAAATCAAGCACAAAGTCACTCCTCCTCCACCTTTACCTTAAAGGTTGCAGAAACAAACGTAGAACCTATAGTTCAAGAAGTTCCTTGATGTGTTGAAAGAACTGCACATCAACATCCCTTTTGTGGAAGCACTGGAGCAAATGCCCAACTACATTAAGTTCATGAAGAGTATCTTATCCTGAAAAAGGAGACTGATGGAGTTTGAGATTGTAGCACTTACTGAGGAGTGCAACACAATTTTGCAAAATAAGTTGCTGCCAAAGCTCAAGGATCCCGGTAGTTTCACCATTCCATGTACCATAGGTAATAAGTATTTTGGTAAGACGTTTTGTGATTTAGGTGCTAGTGTAAATTTAATGCCTTTTAGTATTTATAAAACTTTGGGACTTGGTGAGGCTAGGCCTACTACTGTTACACTACAATTAGCCGATAGATCTTTGACATGTCCTAGACTGATTATCAAAGATGTATTGGTGAAAATAGATAAATTCATTTTTCCTGTTGATTTCATTGTTTTGGATTATGAAGAAGACAAGAAAATACCAATCATTCTTGGGCGGCCATTTTTGGCTAAAAGGAGAACCCTCATAGACGTACAAAAAGAACTAACGATGAGGGTACAAAATGAATAGGTAATCTTTAATGTTTTTAAACCAATAAAGTTACCTGATAAACCTGATAAGTGTTTTGTAGTAAGGCTTCGTTTGGTAGGGTGGACAATGGGAGGAAGGGGAGGGGAGGGGAGGGGAAGGAAGGAAATTGGAAGGAAAATGTTTTACGAGTCTTTGTTTTATGTTGGTCTATATAAGTGTCTTGTTTTTTATGTTTTTGAGTTGTTTGTGTTAGTGTGTTAGAGTTTGTATTTTGATAATAATTAGGTTTAATGTGAGTCATGTCTTCTTGAAGTCATTATGGTGATTTTGAATCTCTGTGATCAAGTTTTTACTGTCAAATTACTACCCATGATGGAGGATAGTGTATTGCATGCTAAATTTTGGCGTAATTCTAGGTGATATTGCCATGAAAGAAATCCCTCATCATTGTGCACTTTAAGTTGTTCACCAATTGATAGCATTATCTAGAGGCCACTTATGCAAATAAAGTTGAACTGGCTATAACTTTTAGAATTTTTCTAAATCCTTATCGAGGCGAAATCTTACATAACATTATGTTAGAGAGATGGCTTAGGCCATCTTTGAACCGTTTGAGCCTTCCTAGCCCACCAAATACATGTTTATCCCTTGTGTCCTCTTTTGAGCCAATATTGTGTTCTTTTCTTATGTGCCCGTCATTGAGTACTTGTCTTTTAAACACAATGTTACACTACAAAATTCCCACTCTTTGTTTGTTTCATGCACCATGCTTGTATTGGTTACTATGATTATTTGGGTGATATAAGGGGTGGAAAAATAAGCATATTTGATGCATGTTGTGGTGAAAAAAAGAGAAAGACATGTGAGAATATCAATACATGTAGCCGTCAGAAAAAAAAAGGAGAAAAAAGTATCGTGTCTAATGATACCACAAAAAAATGAAAAAAAAAAAGAAAAAAAAAAATGAATGGGCACATGTAATGGATAGGTGATAAAGAAAAAGTGACAATGTGCTAGTTGATGAATAAGTTTTTGGGGAAGTGTTAAAGTCAAAAAATTGTGATCTAATACAAGTTGTTAGGGTGCCGAGCCACCAATTGCCCAAATATGTCCTACCTTAACCCAAGCTTTACGTTACAAGCTGAACAAAGTCCTATTGATCTTTGACATAGTGTTATCTACATTAGTAGAGATAGGGAGGAATGATAGACTTCTAGATAGTAGTGCTAGTAAGATTATCGAAGCATAAGTTAATTCGAGTGGCTAAAGATGGTAATGCCACTCAATCACACAACTAAAGCCGAAGGATGACTTGAAGGGTAATGTCACTTATGAATGAAGCTTGAATTTAAAGTGCGTATGCTATCTTTTGTTATATTGTGATGAGATGATACCTGAGAATATGATAGAAAGTCGCTTGTGTTATTTTGTACTTCAAGAGTTGTGTTTAGGTTAGTATGGTCATTATTATGAAGTTTTGTTCGTCGTCATGTTTTGGTTTGTTTTTATTTTTGTGTCGTGTTGCTCGAGGACAAGTGTGGCACCCCTCCCGCTAGGATCTTCCTATACGGTTGGAGACCACTGACGATCGCACTGAGCACAAATTTTGAAATTCACACCCAGTACGAACGCCTAAATTAACAATACGCAGTGGAGGTAGAGTAAAATATGCAACATGGATAATATAGATAACTATGTTTAGTACAACCAAGTAGAGCAACCGAGTACAACATCAAAATAGCCAACTAGTGGCATCAAGTAGCAAACTACAGATTATAAAGCAAGACAAAGTGAAATGAAGCTTAATATAACAACTGGAGGAGCGGCAACCATCCTATGCACGCCCATTATTCTGATTCTGAGGCAATGAACAGAAAGAAACTAGGGGTTAAGTCCAAATGAATTAGTGAGGCCACATATATATAGATATATATTTGATTGAAAATGAGACTCAAAACAGTTAAACCATAATAAAGTGCACGTAGTGTGAAATGTAACTTGATAATAATAACTGAACTGAGTAATACGAACAGTGAGCCCAAGACGGAGTCTCCAACCTTATAACTACCCAAAACAGATAAATCATAATAGAAACCCTTATGCCTCCCTTGTCGAGAAGCCACCTCGACACCAAACAAGACGGAGATGTATCACGCGTCCGTGCAATACATCGCTCCAATCCCTACTACAGTCATCCTCCGGCTGTACGTAGAAATTGATTTTACGGAATGGTATCATATAAAAGGTTCCATCGACGGTCCGTTCCGCCCGATAAAATTTCTCTTATAAGTACCTGGGCCCAAACTTCCCAAGGGCGTCCCCAAGGGTAAACGGATATAATAGGACATATATGGCTCACAACTTGTCAACAAAGCAATAAGCATTTTTACACCCGGGATACATAGAAATAAAATTAAAATATGATATCCCAAAGGTGTCAAAAATCAGTTTGAGACAGATACAACTTGGCAATATCAGAAAATACAATATTTTTGGAAATAACTTGTCTTATATGTGTGAAAAACATTTTCCGAAAAATCTAATAACATAAATTCAATAAGGTAGGCTATACAAATAATATTTATATCGTATAGTTCAGAGCCCCAGAAAGGAATTGACAAAGCACTCACCTTAGGAGTTTATCAAGTTTATAGATTTGTTTCGGCTAGATCACTTGACTTCCTCCTAAAATTTACATTAATAGCTATAATTAGGATACTACTTAGTAATCTTTATTTAAAGAATAACCTAACTACTTATATTCTCGAACTAACACAATACTCATATAATCATAATTTAGAAATTAAGATGCTAACTTATACCTAGTATCCACTTTAAGAAAATATTGTACATTTTCACATAATCTCACATGAAAACATAAGGAACATATTCTCATATTTTAAATTATAAAAGCATATTAAAACCATATTTTGGAATGATAACTAAGCATGCTTGATTCCTAATTTTATGAACATAGAGCATAATTA
This sequence comes from Petrea volubilis, assembly GCA_026212405.1. NCBI lineage: Eukaryota > Viridiplantae > Streptophyta > Magnoliopsida > Lamiales > Verbenaceae > Petrea > Petrea volubilis. The sequence goes on from CM047870.1 coordinate 23,323,016, forward strand.
CAACTAAAAAAAAACATGCTTTCTAGCAAGTATTAAAAGAATAGCATTCAAGAAAATAGCATGTAACATAAGACTTATGTCTAAGTTAATCATGAAATATCAACTTAAGAAAATCACTTTAAAAATAAACAATCTACTAAACCAAGAGCATTGAAGCATGCTTGGCAAGAACTTTTACTCATGAGCATTGAAGCATGCTTTTAGCAAGAACTTTTACTCAAGAGCATTGAAGCATGCCTTAGCAAGAACTTTTACTCAAGGTAAGCATGAATAACACTCTTAGTTATGGGTTTAAGCAAGGTTTCTACCTTCAAGAGTATGTGAGGGAAATAAGGGAGTATATAGAAGGATAATAGGTATATATGTATGAAAAAAGAAGGTTTTATTGATGTATATATAGGTGGGGAAGATTTGCTATAAATAGAGAGTGTTTTGTGTGTTGAGAGTGGAGTGAGTGTGGGTGGCTGATTTTAGGCGGGATTTTTGGTTTGTGTGGGGGAGAATGAAGACAATGGCCCCCTTTTATAGAGTTGAGGGCAAGAAATAGGATTTTATAATATAAGGTCAATTTACAAGATAAGATAGGATAAGATAGGATAAGATAAGATAGGATAAGATAGGATAAGATAAGATAAGATAGGATAGGATAAGATAGGATAAGATAAGATAGGATAAGATAGGATAAGATAAGATTATGATAAGATTTGGATAGGATAAGATAAGATAAGATAAGATAGGATAAGATAAGATAGGATAAGATAAGATAAGATAAGATATTTTAATAAAATATAAACAAAAAATCAAAAAAAATCTGATATTTATTGAACTAATATTATAAAATCTGAAATCATATCTTTATTTAATTAAATTTCGAATTTGTACTTATTTATGTTTGTAAAAATCAAAAATTAGGGTTTTAGGGCATAAAATTAGGGTTTTAAAGGCTTAAATTCGAAAATTCATAAATAATTTAGACAAATTCCAAATGATGAAATTATATCTTTATAAATCTGAAATTATATGTATATTTTCCAGAAATTTAAAATGTTTTAGTTATATTTTCAAAATTGTAATTTAGGACATAAGATTTCGAAAATTGTGTTAGAATGTCAAATACGTTTAAAGTTTGAAAATTCATGTAATTATCACGTCACATAATTCACATATAAAAGAAGGATCATACAAAACATGAAATATTAGTAAGCATGCATGTATATGAAAAGAACCGATTTAGATTGTTGTTAGACCAAAAATCGGGATGTCACAACAAGCAACGGTCAAGCTAAGGGGAGTTGATAAGTCCATAAATTTCATATATTTTATGTACTTAATTGAATGGATTTATTATGCTTTTCCATGTATTTTGAATTATTTTAAGAGGTTTAATGTTGGTGTTTCTTATTTTAGGAAAAAAAAAAAGAGTCTAGAAGGGCAAAAAGATGGCAAAGAGGTACGATCATGCGCAAGAAATTGCGAATCTGCACAAAAATAGAGATATTGGACAGAATAGGTTGCGATTCTGCACATAAAATCTGCGAATATGCGTAAGCTATGAATTTTTTCAACTTTTCACTCCTACCCTAACTAAGATTTTAGGTCAAATTAGGGATTTTAAAGGTTTAAAAGTAGAGGAAAAACACCAGTAGCATCAGGGGATTCATACTTTTATTCTCTTTTTTAGTTTTTCCATAGTTTTTAGTTTGGATTATAATTTTTCTTTCAAAGTTCTACCAAGCAACACAAGATTGAAGGCGAAGGAAGCGAAGATTCGACATTCAATTGGAGTTTTCTCTTCTCTTTATCTTTTAATTTTAGTTGTATTGATGGATAGTTTTTATTTTCTTTTGAATTTTGTAAACATGAGTAGCTAAATATTTTGTTCTAGGATTATGACTGAACCCAATATGAAATTTTTATGAGTTTTGCCATGTTCTTATATTTTTTTGTATTTATTCTGATTGCTTAGTTTGGATTGTTTGTTTGCAATTGTGTGGCCACCAATTGTATGTTAGGAATCCTATCTAAGCCTTGATGAAGGAAATTTAGGAATTGGAAAATAAACTAAGCAACGCATGTTCGATTTTATGTTTGTCAAAAGTCGATTAGTTTGTAGGATAAACATATACCTACAAACCATGTGTAACCCAATGAGTGCACTTAATGCGTTATTGATTAATTGCTAGCCATAGACATATAGGATATCATTATTTAATACAGGTTTGTGGAGATTTCGATAGAAACCCACGAATAGATTCGTTCTCTAGGTTATCAGAACAATTCACAGAGTTATGATAAATTTGGTAATTCGAGTAAGAAAAAGATATTGGGGGATGTGTAATCCTAGGCTTAAGTTAATCTGGTTAGTTAATTTGCTATTTGTTATTTGCATTGCATACTTTTATTTTATTTTATTTTGATTAGTCTAATTTAATTTCTATCCACCATAATTGAATTTAGAACAAGTATAGAAAGTTTGATTTCAATACTTAGTCAGCAATAATTTACAAGTCTTTGTGAGATTTGACACTCTATTCACTCTGTATTACTTGTTGGCACATATGCACTTGCGTGTTAGAAAATTCCAAAACAAGATCCATACTCCGATTGATTGTGCAATGTTGTCGTGGTCCCGAAGACAATAAAAAAATAGCACATGTGCAATGAGTTTACAGATCTCAACAAGGTCTGCCCAAAGGACCCATATCCTCTGCCTCGAATCAACCTCCTGGTATATTCGACCGTCGGTTGCGAAATGTTAAAGATAATGGACATGTTCCAAGGGTACAATCAGATCGATCTAAAACTTCATTCGTGGTCGAGATGGATTTGTGCTTCTTGGTCTTGCCATTCGACCTTAAAAATTGCTAGAGCCACTTACCAAAGACTCATTAACAAAATGTTCATGAGCTAATCGGATCCAACATGGAGGTCTACATCAACGACATGATCGTCAAAAGCAACAAAGAGATCGACCACCTTGACCACCTCAGGATAACTATTGCTCTACCCTGTCAATTTGAAAATGAAGTTGAAACTCTCGAAATGCACCTTTGGTGTCCAAGGGGAAACTTTTTGGGATAGATGGTTAGCCAACGAGGAGTTGAGGCCAACCCGGCCAAGATTGAGGTGATTCAAGAGATTGCCACCCCCCCAGACTATTCGCGATGTTCAATGGCTTTGTGGGCACGTTATTGCCCTCTACCATTTCATCTCTCGATCTATCAATCGAATCTCTTGTGACTTAAAACCTCCGGTCAGCTGTAAGCTGGTAGGGAAAAAGAGGAGAACAATTCGGTCAACACCCAATACCGAAAGGAGAAGAGAAGAAAATTTGAAATGCATGACAGGTGTGAGAAGGCTCTGGCCGATCTCAAGCACTACTTGTCATCCCCACCACTCCTTGCCAAGCCCATTGAAAGGTGAACCCCTATATCTTTATCAGGTCGTGTCGAAGCTAGGCCATCAACTCAGTAATTGTCACTATTGAAGAGAGGGTCTACCAACCAGGTTTATTATGTTAGTAAGGTTCTCCAAGTGGCTGAGAAAATACATGGAGTTCAAAAAATTCACCCTCGCATTAGTGATCACTAATCGAAACCTCCGCCATTATTTCCAATCTCTTCCATTTTGGTCTTAATCAACTAACCTTTGAAGCAGTGTTGTCCAGCCAGGACGTCTTTCGGAAGGTTAATCAAGGGACTATCGAATTAGGAGAATTTGATACTTTCATTCCAACTGTGCACGACCATTAAGCTTAGGCTTTTATTGATTTCCTGCTCAAAATAATTGGACCCATAGTCGAAACCCACACAGTCGACGAACTATGGTTGATGCCACGGATGGCTCCCTCGACCTGCCAAGGGGGGGAGCCGGATATATTGAGAAGTACGGAAGGTTTTGGAGCTCTAGTTCACTGTGAAATTGAATTTCAATGTCACCAATAACGAGGCGAAGTACGAAGCCCTAATTGCAGGCATGAAAATTTTGATCGGGCAGGAGATCTGGCACATCCAACTTTAGTCGATTCCCAGCTCATAGCAAGCCAAGTCAAGGGGTGTGTATGATGCATGGGAGGCTTCTATAGTCAAAATATTTGGAGAGGGTAAGGCATTGCGAGACCGAATTTTCCTTTTTCACCTCAATCAAATACCAGAGAAGATATTGATTCAGTAGACGCCCTCTCAAAATTCGCAAGCTCCCAAAAGGGTACAAGGAGCTGATAGATTTACCATCTGGCCGCAAAAAAACCTGAAATTGAGCCAACAGTCTCTCCGAGCAAATTCTACACATCGAACCACAGAGCCATCATGGCAAGATGAAATCAGGAAATACCTATCTAACAAAACTCTCCCTGAGGATGCTCTTGCTGCCCGAAGGCTCAAGTATCGAGTGGTCAGGTTCGTGCTTGATGGGTCCGGACAACTATTCAAAAAGTCACCGATCGGACCTCCCCTTCGTTGCCTAGATTGGGCCGAAAGCGATTGAAGTCATGGAGTTTCATCCACGGCGGGAGTTGTGGCAACTATTCGGGCGGACATAGATTGGCACAAAAAGATCACTCAAAGTGGGTTCTTTTGGCCCCACCTTGGTCAAGGATGCTAAACAATTTGCCAGAAATGCCTCCAAATTGTCAGTACCCTCTAATCTTAACCATCGACCCCCTATGGGAATGATAACTATGGATGTCTCATGGCCCTTAGATCAAGGGGGATCGATATCGTGGGGACCATTTCCACTGGCGACTGGTCAAAGAATGTACACGATAGTTGCAGTAGCATTATTTCACCAAGTGGGTCGAGGTAGAGATGGTCATAAAGATCATCGACGCCTCAACTCGCTCATTTATATGGAAAAAAATCATCTGCCAATTCGAGGTTCCAAGGGTACTCATCTGAGATATGGATTTCTAATTTCAAAGCAAGGCAGAACAATCGAATGGTGTCGAGAGCACAGAATTGAACAGAGGTTCACCTTAAAGTCAAAGTGATACAACAGGATCCTCATCAAAATCTTAAAGCGATGCCGGAGCCCACAAAGGAAAATGGGCCAACAAGATCCCAGGTGTGCTTTGGACATACCGAACTACCCTCCCATTGGCCACTGGGGAAACCCCATATGCTTTGGTGTACGGATCCGAAGTTGTCCATCACTGCTGAAATCATGCATGCCAAGATCGTGGGGCTCATTTTAAACCTGAATAGCAACAACTTATCTCTAGAACCATCGCTCGAGGTTATACAATAGCTACGCCAAGGCGTATAATAGGGAGTGGTCCCTCGTAGATTCCAAGTAGGTGATCTTATCCTCAAAAGGTCAAAGTCTCGTGGCAACGTGGGAAAACGCGACCTGAATTGGAAAGGACCATACAAGATCTCGAAGATCTCCAAAAATAATGCGTATCGACTCCAAGACATAGACGATCTGGAACTTTCCCGATTGTGGAGGGCCAGTAATTTAGCAAGTGTTTTCATATAAACCTATGGGTGACAAATGAATTTGCTCGGCCTACATTTATTTTTTAAGTCTTGTTACATCATCTTGTAACCGATCCACTTTTCTTTCAATAGAAAAAACCACTTATTGTATAAACCAAGTTTCTTTTCGATTTCAGTATCGCCCATGTCCTTGATTTATGTTCACTTCACTGTTTCCTACCAATCGATGTACTCTGATGACTATCTCTGACTAGTCAATTTAATTGCTTTTTTTCCAAAATTCGGCCCGTGTTGCTTGCCGTTACAATCACTGCAAATTTTTAAGTTATGATGGAATTTATTCTTTAATCCCTTCTATCGCCTTTATTTTACCCATCAAATGAAACATCATAATATTTCGATTGGACAACTGTCAAAGATTTTAAGTTCTTAAGGATCGAAGTTCATTGCATAATCTGAATTGCAAACAAAATTTTCGAGCAAACAAAACTTGGCAATTCGAGTAAAAGCATGAATTTTTCATTCAGTCAAAGTGATTGGATACATAGGGGGCCCTAATCATCTATTACATTAATCTCATTCATCTTGGACAGGCCCCTGCTTGGGTTCTCGATTTCTGGTTGAGTTTATAAGTTTTGCGAATTCAAGATCAAATTTATAAATAAGCTTGAGTCCAAAAATAATAAAAACTAGTGATATTATTGATTATTTTCAATATTTTCTTATTATAATACTGTCTTAAAATTTATACTATAATATAAAATTGTTAATATGTTAATTACATAAATTATTATTATTATTATGGTAACAGTCATTTAATATCGATCATCATTCACATTATTTTTATGACTATTATTAATGCTATTATTATTGTCGCTATTAAATATAATCTTACATATAAAATAAAAAAATAAAAATTTAATAAGAGAAACAATAATAATTCAGTCCATAAGTGTTTTGTAAACTTATTTCGATTTAAACTTGACTTTAAAAGAATTCAAATTTAAGCTCGAAGTTGAGGCGAACTTCACTTGATACCTCATTAATTTACTCAATTTATTTTACAAATCTACCATCAAATCAATAAATGGCATAGTTTTATACAATAAAAATAATATATCTATTAATTGGTCCATTATTTATAATAGCTTTCTAAATATCAACAATAATATTCAACAATGTTTTTCACAAGAAATGTTCTTAGTTTCTCATATAAATTTTTACAAGTGAT